>JAWMRA010000001.1:69858634-69874863 GCA_035584735.1 Pseudotriccus pelzelni | reverse complement strand
TATTTTCTTCCTTTCCTTCACCAGTCCATCTTTGACAGGACTTTTTCCATCCTAAATATGGTATGTCCACTGCCACATAATATTAGCTAAGTAACAATGTTCCTTATACAATGTTGTCTTTAATATATTGAATGGAATTCTGAGAGCAAAGAAATTGATGCAGGCCATAAAACTGGTTCAACAATTTCATGAAACTTTAAACAGCTCTAAGCTAAGCTATCCCTAGAAAGTAATTTTAAAGAGAAACATTGATTAAGGACACCTTACATTACTAGGACTGGGATTACATTCCAACACTTATGCAGTGGTGTACAGCATAGCTGTCCCCAGGAAACCCCAAGGTCTAAGTGGCAAGACAATGAAAATCTGCGGAATTTGGTTGCCTGACATAGATATGCAGTGTTACATGGTATGCTCTGTGTTTTAACAAAATATCTGTAGTGGGCTGGCACATATGACATTGTGTGTCCAAGAGACACAACTCCTTCAGGATATACTCCACAGGGCTCAAAACGGTGTCAGATGCCTGTGTCTAGGGAATTGAATCCCACACATTGGCAACACGGTCATCAAAGTGTTGAGAGACGTATTCAGTACAACAAATACAGGAGTTCATACTACTTGAAAGCGAATTGAACACAGCTCCTGATCTCACAGAATATAATTCAATCATCTAAATATGGGTACTTAGTGGTATTTGAGTGCTATAGGGAAACTCCCCCGACTGTTGATCCAGAATGATCTGGATTTCCATGTTTTATTTACCAGTCCTGAGAGGATGTCTCAGATAGCCAAGGATTTCCCACACAATGTTGTCAAGATGTAGTCATGGTTAAAACACATTAAAAGTCAAGTTATTCTAGAGAATAATGGAAACAGAACTGAAGGACTCTGTGGAAGGCAATGTCATAATGCATTCCCTCCCTGCAACTTGAAATCAGACAAAGTAAAACTAAAGTTATTCACCCATTTTCTGGTATGAGAAATTAAGCACAGGCAACACTGGAATATTATACCAAAAAATAATCTTGATTCACTTCTGATAGAACAAGTTTCTTTGAGATTTGATTTATTTTGATTTATATTGAAGTATGCTCTGATTCAAGTCCAGATACTGGCCTTCAAAAACAGATTCATTCATTAGATTTCATTAGATAATGACTTTATTATGCAAATAATGAGTAGGTCATAGGACATATTTGGATTATGACCCTGGGGTCTATAATGTTTTTCAGAGTTCAAAGCTTTTTGGAATGGTGTTAAAAGAGCTTGAGGGTGTCTGAAAGCAAAGACACATGAGGGAATACAGTGTCAGTTTTGAAGTGAGATCAAGAATTACATGTTTACAAAGAATAAAACATCACTTCTCGTTGGATTAACAATTTAAGAGAAAGAAAGGAATTTATGTGTATTCACCTCAATTGATATCTAATTAGAAGATACTGCCAGTTTCATTACTTTGTGTATCACAGATCCTATTTTTACTATGAATATCCATAGAGTGACAGTCACAATTCAGCAATACCAGAGCATTTCTCTAACTACAGAGAGAGACATCTACAAGAATGCTACCAACAGCCTGCATAAACTATACAAACTACTCATTAAACGTCATTCGTCACCAGAAAAAGGCAGTTTCCCTTTTAAAGAAGGTGACACTGAGAGGAGAAAATCAAAAGACTTTGTGCAACTTTGAAAACTCTTTCTGTCCAGCGGGGGCGTGGAAATGACAATATCTTGGGCCATGTTGACCAGTTTTTATTGTCCCAAGTCTTTATTACTTCTGATAAGAAAAATTTAGTATATGACTTACAGGACAGTTTTTGTAAATGACATCTTTTGTTTACTCTTTGACAGTCCTTGATTTCCTACACACACAATAGAAATGTAGGAGGAAAGTTAGCTATTACTCACAGTCTGCTGTCTATTTAAGCATTCACACACAACCTGTCACATCCTGTAAGAACTGAAGATGCAAATCAGTCTGTCTCAGCAGCAGCTCAAAGAAATGTACCAGGTGGAATGCATTCCTTTATATCCTTGAATTGTTTGAAGAGCAACATAAATCTATTAATAAATGTACATTATTAGCACTAATGAGCTCCTCTGTACCATTGAGAAAATATAGAATACGCAATATCTAGAAATCTGCATGCACCTTAAGGAGACTTTTAAAACTGCTGAACTTGTCAACAAAGCCTAATTAAATCAAAGGACTTTCTTACAAATTTTCATTTTTCTAAGTCAAAATTGCATGTAATTTACCTTTTTCCTTTCATTTTCTCATTCACTGGTTTTGCTTGGTTCTTCTTCAGCATTGATACAAAGATGATTTACAGTTTGTCTTTATATTGCAAGGACCTTTCCATGTCATACTTTTCTAAATAAATTGTCATTAATAGGTGTAAAAACATATCTGTATCTTTATTTTTCTGTTGATCTATCCCTACTTATTCATATAAATGTTCATCCTTTTTTAGATCAGTTATTTTTGATCTTTCATTTGTTTACAAAGCACCTAACACAAAGTGTTAGTGTTTTAGCAAAATCTAATATTTAAATAAAATTTTGAGTTTAAAGCTAAGAAATAGACTATGTACAGTTTTATAATATTATAATACAGCTTATAATGTTATATTTAACAGAGAGGCACTTTATACACATAAAGGTTTATGCATGTTAAAGATTTATTATTATTTTGTTGTGTAGCTTTGTAAGATACTCCTTGATTTTATGAGGTGTTAATCCACTAATAATGTCCACAATAATGCCCCTAAGTATGAAAAATTTCTTTTTTACTTTCTTTTTGCCATTCCATTTATGAATTATTAATGCTGCAGAAAATAATAGATGTTTTAAAAGTTCTATGACAAAAGAGCAGCATTTTGTTTTCTCTGAGAGGGTCTGCCCATATCACTTCTGCAACCCAAACTAAATACTTCTTGTTTTATATTTCACTCTCTGTGTTCCAAACGCATCTTTTATAACTTGAGTTGAGCTCTTTTCATTTAGTCTTCAGAACATCAGCCTTCCTCATTAGTCCTGTGAAGCTTAACTCTGCACTTCATCTATGGACTTAAATTCTGTAATTCTTGATTTGTACTTTTTTGTTAACAGAGTTGTTACACATCCCTTTTACTGCAAAAGAGAATGATTTAGACTTTATGATGGACAGAATTTAGCATAAGTGCAATAAAATGTTTCAGACCCATCTGTTTTTAAAGAATTCAAATTGTCATTTCAAAGACATGTTAAAATACTTGTGCTTGCCATGATGCTCTTGAATACCATAGTGAACTGCATAGTTTATGGACAAGAAAGCACTAAATGTTAACATTAGTACCTCTAAATTTAAGCAGAATTAATATATAAATATGACAGCTAAAAAAAATTAATTTTTTGCTAATACTAATTGAAGTTTATTTTCTTTCCAAACAAATGTTTAGATTTATATAAAAACTAAGGAAATCAAAATATGAATGTTTGAATATAAAAAAGTGATCTATCTTTTTAAACATCTTTTAATAATTGAATTTTAATGACAACAAATGAGAATGGGACTAAATTGCAATGGCCTAGTTAAAATATTTTTAGTTAAATTATATCCAAATCATATCTTATTTTTACTATCTAATTTTATTTTATGATGTTGGGAACTTCCAAGTACTTTCTGAAAGCATTTTGCAGACATATGGTGCAGTATGCTTATACCATTGAATGCCATCTGCTGTCTAGGCTTAAATGTACACTAAATTTACTTTTAATTCATAATGAACATGGAGAATGAATGTGACCCATGTACTGCAATTTGGCTCAGTCATTGGCAGGTGCACATTTAAGGCATAAAACATATTTGTAATTATAAAATGGCTATTTACAAATTCCCAGGTGGGTAAGTAGCTATTAGTAACAAATAATTGCATGCCAGCCCTTTCTGCTCCCAATCACTGTACTGGGACAAAAACTAGAAAGATGAAAGTAAAAAGCATTCCCTTACTAATAACCATATAAAGAGCTATGTAATTTGTATTGCCAAATTTAAATCTAAGAAAGACTTTAAAGCATTTATTTAACATGTAAATGGAGATCAGATTTGGGAACACAAAGGATGTTTGAGAGAAAGAAATGCCTGCACGTGTTCTATTTTATCATCCTTTGCACCACAAGATGACAAATTATTGAGAACAGGTCACAGTTTGAATGCTGATAGCTTTGACCCTCATACAGAAAAAAACCAACCTTAATAATGTAATAAATGCACCAACTGCAAATGATTCCTCAAGAATTTAGCACAGAATCACACAATGTTGAATTGCATTCAGATGTATGGTCTTGTCTCCACTGAAGACAGAGGCAGAACACATCTTATGAGGAGGAGCTGAGAGAGCTGGCATTGTTAGGTCTGGAGAAAAGGAAGCTCAAAGGTAGATGTTATCATGCTCTGCAACTACATGAAAGGAGGTTGTAGCAAAGTGGCTGTCCTTCTCTCAGATAACATGACAGGAGAAGAACAAGCAGCCTCAAGTTGCACCAGGGGAGGTTTATGACAGATATTAGAGAAAAATCCTACACTGAAAGGGCTGTGAAGCATGGGAACAAATTGCCCAGAGGAGTGGTGGGGTCACCATCCCTTAAGATATTTAAGGACTTAGAGATGTGGCACTCCAGAGACATGGTTTAGCTGTGTCAGGTTTATGTTTGGACCCATGATCTTGAAGGTCTTTTTCAGCCTAACTGATTGTCTTGAAAATAACACATAAATAAATATCCCAAATTCAACTGGTCAAAAATCTTAGAATCTTTAACAACAGGGCTATGACTTGCTAAACTGTAATATATTTAATAAGAAAGAAATACTGCTGTTCACGTAACAAGTGGAACTATGCATAGAAGTTTGCTGTCTCTTTAGTCTTGCTTTTATTCCTCTTTCCACTGAAAATTAGAGTATCGGAGGTGAAAGTTATAACACCCCCTAATAATTAAGGACCATGAGGGTCCACCCTGCAGAAAATTCACTCTTGCAGTGAAAGACAGGATAAACCTAAGGGGGAGAACAAAGAGCAGAGAGTGTTTATTCAAAAGAGGTTTGCTTATATCTTCTTGGATTTGGAATGTGTGGAATTTTGGGAGGATATAAGATAGGTAAAATCTATAATTGGAAGATTCAGATTAAACACAGCCACTAATGGGTAAGGGGAGATACAAAGACGGGGAAAGCTTTAAATTTTGGGTAACATTAACCAATAGCTAAAAGGCTTACAAATCAACTAATAGAAAAGGGGTTAACTAATTCAAACTACAGATTACATACAAAGCAAGATTCTTTCTAACAACATTGTTACTAAATTGATTAAACATAACACTCCTACAACATAGAAAACAGTCTCTGAGGTAGCAAGCTATCTGTTATCCACCGTTGCTGTATTCCAAAGCTGTATTTCTTCAGTCCTCTCTCTCTTCAGAGGTTTTCCTCCACCAAGCATAGGCCTCGTGTGGGGAACTCCCAACATTAGAACAACTTAGTCATACTGTTTTTGTTGTGTGTCTGGCTGGCTTTGTGTTTTCTCCTAGCCATTTATTCAGTCTCTGGTAGCTGTGAAATTTGACAGAAGGATATAACTTCTGAGCCTGCACCTATACTGTTTTTGTTAGGAAAAAATCCTATCTCTTGGAAATTATCCATTTCAGGGGAATTTCTGATTGCAGTCTCACGGTTTATTACATACTGAACTTGTGGCATCCCCTCGTGTCAGTTGAGTAAGGGCAAGAGAGAAAAGAGTGGGCAGTGTACTGACATGTTGATTTTTAATGGCTGATGAGCAGCATTTTTTATCCCTTTCTTTTATATGTTATTACAGAGGTTCTACCAACATCGCTGAAGGGCTTTGGCCAGCAGAGAATCCATCTTGGAGCCATCTGGAGCCATCTGTTATGGACATGGGGAAACCTACTGGCATCTTCTCACAGAAGACACCCTTGCAATCCAGCTGCTACTAAAACTTAGCCATCTAAACCCAATATATATATATATATCGTGTTACCCTAAACGCTAATGCACTGCAGATTCACACATCTAGTTTCAGTGAGTGTTCTTATTCTTTGTCAGCTCTATAGAGCTATGCTGCTGATAGAAGGGCTGCATGTGTCCTACAGTTAGAATAAAATGTTGCTATTTCCATTATATGCACAAACTTCCATTTTTAGTAGTGAAAACTACATGAGCCATTTCATCATTATCTGCATATCTTCTCTTCCTTAACTTTTTGCAATAAGTATGTGTTATGCTTCTCATATACTATTCACAGTGACTAGGTCTCACATTTACAATACCTTACTACTGAGTAGCTATCAGCCTATTCCTGACAGAACATAACAACAACTGCAATAATATTAATAATAATAATAACAATAGACTAATTAAACTGTATCCCTATATAAGCAGCTATACCATTCCTCAGATGAACATATGCCAGAATTTTACTAGAAAAGGATATCTTTTATTTCAGTGTTCTATGAGAATAAAGCTGTGACCTAGAAGAATATATGATCCAGACTTCTGGGATATCTGTAGGTGAGGTTTTGCTTGCTTGCTTTTTCTCTTGTAACTGGAAAGCAGAAAGGATCTTGAAGATAAAATCATGGGGAAAAAATAAAAATAGCCAAAAAAAGGATAGTTGTATACATAGAATATTCTGACTGATACATGAAAATGTTTGTTCGGGTGCCTTGGATGGGTGTGAGGGAAACCATATGAGGAGCAGCTGAGGTCATTTGGTCTGTTCAGCCTGGAGAAGAGGAGACTGAGGGGAGACCTCATTGCAGTCAACAACTTCCTTGTGAGGGGATGAGGAGGGGCAGTCCCATGGCAGAGTGGAGACAATGGGGAGCTCAGAACTGCGAACATTGGTGCAGGCCTGGTCTCACTAGCACTCAACAGAGGGGAAAGTTCACCTCCCTGAAGTGCAGCCCAGGGTATCGTTCTCTGTGTTTGTTGAAAGAGAACCTTGATGACTTCTCTTCAACTTAGTGTCCACCAGGACCCTGAGACCATTTATCCTACGCAGCTTTCCAGCACCTTTGCCAAGCTGCTTTTGGTTACAAAAAATGTGTGGATGTGTCCTGGAATGCTTCATGCCCATACTAGTTCCATCCCATCCGTAGTTGGTCCCATGCTCTTTCTGTGGACCTCCCAGTGCCACTGCTGGGAGGTTGAGAATGCCATAATTCCTCAAGCCAATGAAGTGGTCCTAAGGGGAAGTACTCTCTCTAGTTATGGGACAGAAAGAAAGTAGATGCACCGTGTTTATCTTTTATTTCACATGTGGCATTGCTGGCACTCCAGCTCTCGTGGAGGCAATAAATTAAAGTAATTTTCCCAAGTTAGGTCTGTTTAACCCATGACAATAATTGGGAAGTGTTCTCCCTGTCCTTACCTCGACCCACAAGGTTTTTATCATATTTTCTCCCCAGGTCTTGTTGAGACAGAGAAGCGATAGTGTAGCTTGGTACACACCCGGCTGCTAGCCAAGGTCAACCCACACAAATGGAAATAGTACTGTAAAATGGTGCTAGAACTGAGATATTCACGCTGTCACACAGCGGAGTGATTTCTTTAAACAGGCTCTTGTCTAATGCTGTAGACTGCATGCCTACTATAGGCCAGATGACACTGGATGCACATCTTTTTGCACAGATTTATTTGAAAGCAATATAATTTACCTGCTCATAAACTATTCTGGGGCATAAGTAAAGTATGTGTATAAGTACTCAAGACTTAAAAAGTGCATTTCTGATTCAAGTTAAAACAATCATACATATTCCTCCAGCAGTTTATGTCTCACTTTTTCCATCATTACTGTAAATGCTTGTGTAGATTCCTGGTATAATAAGCAATTGAGGGCACCACTACAGAGCTAGTCACTGAGTCCCATCTGCTTATACACCAGTTGAGGGAAATAAACCTCCACCTAGGTTAAATAACTATCAAATGCATACGTGACTTCTATTTTATAATCAAGGCAATTGCTTTCCTTAAACAAAGTTGATTTTTTTTTGGCAAATGTGTACTGAATTCTTAATCCAGAGCTGACTTCTGCCTTTACCAGAATAAAAATACTTCAGAAGCACAAGTATAAACTGGTTTTAATTAAAAATTATAACAAAAATATTACTGAAGTTTTTATTAAAAATAAATATAACTAACTTTTCCTGAGACAAAGTAGCTAAATTTGTATATATTCAAATCTTTAAATTTATTATTTCTGTATATTGTAGGATTCTAAGCAACATCTAAATGAAGTTGACTTTTTTTTGCACTTTTTTGGGGGCATAGATTTATGTCTTTAAGTTTAGAAGCCTGATAACTTAATAGTACTCCAGTCTCACTTTACAGGTAGAAAAAACAAAAAATCTCCAGAGAGACACTCCATCCAAGATCCAAATTGCTTTCTGGAGATGCTTCACTCTTTTTATTGATTACATGAAGAGCCTTGACACTTCTCTAATGCTAGGAAGGATGAATTTGAAGTACTATAACTAGTAGTCTTCTTTTAACTGAATTAGCTATGCTTTCTGTTTTTTCTTCATCTTCTATCTTGCCTTTTTTCATTACTATTTTTTCCTTTCACACTGTGTAGTTACTGCACATGTACATCAAGAATGGCTAAAATGTTTCATTGACTAGGCAGATTTGCTAGAAATCATAGAATCATAGAACAATTTGAATTGGAAGGGACCTTAAAGATGATCTAATTCCAACCCCTACTACATTTCACTAGACCAGATTGCTCAGAGCCCCATCCAGCCTGGCCTTAAACACTTCCAGGGATAGGGTATTCACAACTTCTCTGTCCCTATGCCTCACCACCCTCACAATAAAGAATTTCTTTTTAATATTTAATTAAACCTACCCTCTTTCAGTTTGAAGCCATTCTTCCTTGTCCTGTCACTACATTCCCTCGTAAATAGTCTCTCTCCGTATTTCTTGTAGGCTCCCTTCAGATATCGGAAAGCTGCGATTAGGGCACCCTGAAGCCTTCTCATTTCCAGGCTGAACAATCCCAATTCTCTTAACCTTTCCTTGTTAAGGAGGTGCTCCAACCTTCTAATCATCTTGGTGGCAACCCCTCCACGTCTCTGTTCTCACACGTTCCTTCTCGACAGCCATTGGTAGTCACAATTCAGTCATGGGATTCATCGCAACAAGTTTCAGTAATAGCAAGAAGGTCATAACTTTCTAGCAGCATGGTGTCTTCCAGCTCCTCCTGTTTTTTGTTCATGTTACATGCATTGGTGTAAAGGCACCTCAGCTGGGCTTTTGGCCATGTCACCTTCTTAGAGGAATACTTCTTAATTCCTTTGAGGTATTTCCCTGGTGTTTCCCTGTTGGCTTCTGTTACCAGAAGAGTCTGTGGCTTGTCCCTGTAAGACCATAAAGGTGCTCCGTGTGGCCAGCACATTTCAGAGTCACTGGCAGAAGGTCCTCACTAGCATCCTATCCCTCTAATCTTTGCATATTGTCCCACAGCTTGCCAGGGACAAGCCTGATATTTCCCCCCTGCCCCATCACATCTAGTTTAAAGCTCTGCCAAAAAGCCCCGCTAGTTCCTGAGCAAAGACCTTCCCCCCTCACTGAGAAAGGTGAGTACTGTCTGATGACAGCATGCCTGGTGCTGCACAGACCATTCCATTGTCAAAAACCTGGGACTGTTCAGCCTGGAAAGAGAAGGATCTGGGGAGACTTAATAGTCTTAAATAAAACAAAAGAACAGAAAATTTTAAACCCCAGAAAACACATTTATTTCAGTATTTTTAAATGTTTTGTAAACATTCTAATGACAAAGATATGGATATGGGCATAAATCAAATTTTGCAATTACTACAAATTATAATAATTATATAATTTATAAATTACTATAAATTATAGTCTTGGCTAATCAAAAAGTCTCTTAATTTTGCTGAAATTCCTTAATAATGGAATAAGATTATGTGATTCATTTGGGGGGATTGTTCTTGATTTTATTTTTCATCAACATGTGTCTCCTTCCCTCCCCTCCCCTGCATTATAAACGCTGTCTCTAATTATCAACATTGTGTTTAGCGCAAATCCAAAACATAGCCCCATAATAGCCACCGTGAAGAAAATTAACTCCATCCCAGCCAAAACCAGCCCAGACACCTTTCCAACATGTGGAAGATGTAGGTTCAACCTTCTTCAAGATGAGAAAAAATCTAGGATCCAATTCATTCTCTTCAATAGATCTGTGGTCTAGAAAGTAGTCACAAGCTTGGCTGTAACCCTAACCACATCTAATATCTCTCTCTCCAGAACAGTCATGTGTGACTACAGTTAGATATTCAGGGAGCTTTCAGGCTGAATAAGGAAATGTTCAGTGACATGAGACCTATAGTTTTAAAAAGAAGACAAACTAAATCATTATTTTGTACTCAATCAGCTAACACCCACCCTAAACTGGGTGGGGTTTAAGCAGTCTTCAACCTCAAATTACTAAATGATTGAATTACTTAAAGTCAGAAATACTAGAAGCTGGCCAAATAGAAAACTATGATGACTAGCTTTGTTCCACCTCTAACAGCTCATTACAGCATGAGAAATGAAACTGCCATATTATTCCCTGTCACAGATGGTATGCACATATTAAAATCACTATTTACTAAAGTTACTCCTTTTATCCATACTTTCCCTTTATCATAAGGAAAGAGGCAGATTGATAAATTTTAAAAGAAAATCGACTAAGCCTTCATGCCCTTCCTAAATGGCTATATTCATAAAAGAAAATTCATACATAGAGATAATTTAAAAAAAATGTTTCTTAGAACAAAGCAGAAAAAAAAAGTTATCTTTTTTAAGGTAATTCCAGTTTGAAAATAATCGAGAGTGGCTGTCATATTGCACAAAGCATAGGAATGCTGCTGAATACTTAGAGAGAAACCATGCAATTTCCTGAAAATAGGTCTTAAAGGATGTGCTGTCAATCAATGTTCCAGTTTCTTCATTTTACAAAAATTCAGATTATGACTCATATTCCTGTCCAAGGAAGAGTAAGTTTTTACCAGAGTCCTCATTCCTCCTACCTTCAAAAAATATGGGGGATATTCTGTAAAAAGAGAGTAAAGGATGTTTGCAAATCAGGAATATTTGTATATGCTCGTGAACTCCTTCCCTCAGTCAGTCCCTCTCTTTTTCTTATTTTCTCAGCTGTTATTGCATAATTTAACTCTAACTTAATAGGAGTTTAGCCCAACTGTAGACTGAAAGTTTGTCTTACAGAAACTGGCATCTTAGGCAAACACACTGAAAGGCAATTTCCAATTAATTTGCTCATGCAGTAACATTCATCCCACCAGTTGTGCCCTTGGGTTGGATTCTTGCCACCTAGCTTTGGCCATAGGACAGTTTAGTATCTATTCAGTCCTTTTAACCCAAACTTAAGAGAGAAGAACAGTTGGTGGAATCAAGAGCTTCTAGAGACAAAATTGTTATATGTGAAGGTAGACCAAATGCTGGAGAAGGGAATTCACTGCACCAATTCTGAAACTCTGAAATGTGATGTGTGATCTGAGATATCATATCAAATCTTCATTGTTGCTAGTGGAGAGAAAAAATGCAACTGAAGTGTGTAAAAATAAGGTGCCTACTATCACCTGAGGTACTGTGGCATATATGGATCCCCAAGTTTCTACTTCAACAGGGTGCAGATTTCATTTAAGTGCTATGCCATATGGCTTAGTCCCATTCAGGTGTATTTTACAGCCTAGAGTATCACAAACTTCATAAGGCACTTCTGTGTGAGCAGCTGAATCCCTTCTAAGCAGACCAGCTGGTTTGCACTCCAAACCCTTTTTTAATCTAGCACCAAAGATTCCTACCTGTAGATGCATTTCTAGATACAACATATAAATATATATATATAAATCTTATATTCCATAACCTATGCATTTATTACAGCTGTTTTATGTGGGATATTATGTTACACTTAAAATCCCATCAGTAAAATATAATTAAAATATAATATAATGTCATAGACAAAATAGGTAGATTTAAAAATGCATTCATTGAACATTGTGATTAAGATATTGTACTTGGTTTACATATAAAGGTTTTGATAGCATGGAGTGTAAGACCCCAGGCTCCAAGCTACAAGCTCATGGAAGGGGTTTTACTTTAAAAATACACAAGGCACCATATATATCCTCCCTCTGGATATTTCAAAAAGGGTTTTCATTTCTTTTAATACCTTGAGAGAGTACAGGAGAGAAGACACTACACTCAGTTTCTCAGGACCTCAAAAAATACTCTTTTACTTGCGAACTTTAGAAAATAAGACAACTTGGCAAAAATTTAAAGGGCAACATTCAACCAAAACAAAACATTCCAAAAAACACTGACTTAACACGTTAACCCATACAATTTATCAAAAGCCAACCCATACAGCTTTAAGTTACCCAAAATATCAAAAAGGAGATTAGGAGAAGTAGAGAAAGAGAGAATTATATCTACTACCTGGAGTCCCCACGCAAGTCCAGTTTCCACGCGTCCAGATGGCAGGGTTGAACCGCATGGAGACCACATGTCTTTGGTCTTATCTTCTCTGGCCCCCTCTGGCTGCCCCTGCCTCAAGCCGGACTTCTGGTGTTCTAGCCTATCTGGGGCTGGGTCAGGGGCTCCAGGGTGTGGGGCAGTACTCCCAGGGTGCCCTTGACTGACAGCTGGTCCAGGGCTGCCCAAGGAGGCTTCAAGGGCCTGAGATAGGGAACAGGGCATCACCTCAATTTCCTGAAATTCGACCTGCCCCTTCCCTACCACACACTCACACCAGAGTTGGTCCAAGCCAATGACTAATATAATAATCCAGTGTCTCACAGTAGGGCTGCAGGGCTAGCTTTATGAGAAGAGACCAGGAGTGATCTATTATGGAGTGATAAAGAGTCTTGGTAGACACTTGGAAGGTAGTAAAGGACCATTCCCCACAATTTTTTTTTCAAATAAAATATTCATTTTAGCTGAGATGAAGCTCAAATCTGACTTACTATTATATGGACTAATATATGAAGTCCAATCTACATTCCTACATCCTTCTTAACATATGATGTTAGTTCTATAACTTCTTTGTTATTGGACAAAAAAAAAATCCCCAAATAAAGTAAAAAGAAGTGTTCCTCCTTTAACAACTTATGGGGGGAGAGAGGGGACGGAGAGGATTGTTGTTTTGGTTTGGGTTTTTTTTTATGTATAGAATACTTTCCTGTAAATTTTAGAAATTATACACTGGCAACATCAGATTAGTATCTGAGCTACACTGAAGGCCGTGAGTTAGAGAGCATCCTTTCTCATGAATTAATGCAAACCCTGCTTGTTTTAAACAGGATGGAAGCAATCAGCATAGCTGAAGCATAAAGCTGCTGCGTTAGAAGATAATAACAATAATAATAGTTTACAGCTGTATAGTTCTTTTATTCATGAAAATTAGTCTTATTTAAATGGAATTGTTATCTTAAATTGCAGAGGAGCTTTTAGTCTACTGTATTTTCAGATAGTCATGGTTTTGAGACTGATGTTTTCTCCTCTCAAAGATGAGTGCCAGGATCAATTGATTTCCAGACTGGTGCCAGTGATGCTTCAGGGGTGCCTGTGCCAGTCCCATCCCCAGTGTTGTGGGGAGGCTGTCACCTGGATGGGTCCCTTGGGGCTGCACTATGACTTGTCTCTGGCCTCAGCTCTGGATCCATCTCTATCCCACTCTGCTGACAGGCCACCCCCAGCCTGACTTGGACTTCGGTTCATCCCTTTACTTAAATGCTGTGGGACTTTATCCTGGTCAGTGAAGCCATTATCTACACTGGGGTCACCCTCAGCTCCTGTTTTATTTCCTACTTCTTAGAGTACCCTTGCTTTGCACCAGTTGACAAATAGAAATAAAGAAATATGTATCTTTGCCGTGGTTCAGGAAAAATCCAGTCAAAAAAAGAAATAAGGTAACAGTTCATGTTGAAGAGTTTTTGGTTTTTGCAGAGCTGTGTACATGTTCTTTGTGGAAGTAGGACACAAGAAGGTAGAAAGATGTTAAATAAATAAATATATAAATGCATATAATTTTCTAGGTAGATGTTAAATGTTAGTTGAAATGCTTCCAGCATATTGTATTGTCATTCTCCCTGCAGCAGAATAAGGTGAACCCAGGGAACTAGTTATGTCCTCTGATACAATGAAATAACTCTTGAGAACAGGGTGGCTTATTAAGAGGAGCTTGAGAAATCATAGAGGTAGATCAGTAATGCCCAAAAAATGCATTTGAGCAGACCAACAGTTAGAATAATATCAGTGTTATTGAGGAAGGAGCAAGACAGATGCTTTTCTTCTTTCTTGAAGAAAATCATGAAGAAATGTTCAAAGAGTGGAACATTCTTGTCTCCAGGCTAACATACTCAACTTCACGTGAAAAGGACTTAAAGAAAGTTTGAAGGACAAGCAAATATGGTGTCAATGTTCTCCACTGGAAAGTGGTAACATATGCCTTTGCGCTGGTGGTATCTGCCAAAAGACAGGAATATTTTTTGATTTGGTTATTAAGCTTATTCATATTTGTGTTCGAAACACCAGCAAGTTACATCAGCCACAACCAAAAGTGAAAAGCTTTTTGTAACACCTGAACATACTGCCAGTAAATAACAGAGATGCACTTCACGATGCCTAGCTTTAAGGTAATGACTTCATAGCAATAACAGCAGAAACTTTGCTGGATAAATAGATATAGGACACTATCTCTAGGACACTGCATGCAAAATATATGCTGGCAAGAATATTTCAGTTGCTGAAAAAATATTTCTGTTTGCAAAAATAAACTCAAGGATATACCATATGTCAGAAACATTGAAATTCCTATACTGATTAGGAAAAATATAATACTAGTACCATTTTATGAGTTAGTCAGTGAGAATTGCAACAGAAACTGTGACATACTGAATCTGAATGAAACCATCAATGCCATAGAGGAAGAAAATACAGACATTGATGAGCATCATATGAAAATTCAACTATAAACTAGGAAAGGAAAATTAGACTCGGTTTTTAGACAGTTCAGGAATGGACCAGATTGACGCCTGAAAATACAAAGAATACAAAAAATACAAAAACACAAAAGAAAGACATGGACATACTGGGAAAAGGTTGAGGAGAGAGCCACAAAAGTGATCAGAGGGTTGGAAAAATTTCCCTATGAAGAAAGGCTGAGCGATTTGGGTCTGTGTGTGTGTATTTGGACCTGGTCCTGGTCAGTGCCACAAATTTATAATATTACTGCCCAAATCTGATCTATGACAATGACTACAATGCATTTAGAGTCAATGTCTTTCCAGGATTACCAAAAGCCAGAAATCCTTATGTCTCTTGTGTTTAATTTGAAGCCAAATGTGAACTACATGAAAATTATGAAGCTCATAAAGAAGATGATGAAGCAAATGTATAAAAGGGTATAAAATATTTTCAAATGTCAGGAGCTTTCAGAAGATACTGTACTGGATGTTCAAAAGCAATTTATACTACCTCAGGATAAAGTCTAAAAAATGTGTCAAGGAAAGCAGTCCTGCTAAATAGCAGGGAAGTTATTAAATTCAGGTTTAAAAAAAATCATGAAAGATCTTAAAATCTGACAGGTTAGATTTGAAAACACAGTAAGTCAGTACCAAAAAAGCATTGATAAAATACTAGAAGAGTGCATAAAAAATAACAGTCATTCTTCAAGTAGATGAGGTGAACAAAGCTTGATGGGAACTTCATAAGGTCAGTAGATGATCAAAACCTGAGATGAGTGTTCAGAGAAGATAATGTCAGAGCTGAAAAGTATGAGGATTTTTTTTCTGCCTTTGCTCACAATGAACAAGACTTAGAAAGTTTCACCACTTTGGCAGGCTTTTTTTTCAAATGTCATTGGAGAGGTGTTGCACCCCAGATTTGTTTGGCCAGTAAATTATTAGGAAAAGAAAAGTGAAAAGAAACAGTTTTCTGTAAACATATGGCATCTCCTCCAAATCCTATAGGAAGTGAAGGATTAAATACCTGAATAATTAATTGCATTTTACATTAAGTTGTATGATAAAAACTCATCTGCACACTGAAACCACATGCGAGACCCATGGGTAACTTCACATCCACACCAATATGATGCTCAGGAAGTTCCAACTTTAATCGCCATCGTGCTTTCTTTTATACA
>JAWMRA010000001.1:69847770-69858534 GCA_035584735.1 Pseudotriccus pelzelni | reverse complement strand
AACCTTAAAGCTTTCTTCAAATCTTTATCAACCTATTTCTGTCTCAACCAAAAATCTCTAATCCTAATTCTCCTTCACACCCCCATAGAAGAAGCACAGAGAAACGGTGGCAGATGGAAAAGCCCAAATAACACATCACTCTGGCTACTTCTAAGCTAATTACAGGAGCCATCAGCCTATCAAAGACCAGTCTCAATAAGCCCAGATAAGTACAGGGGAACAAAGGCAGATGGAAACCCAAATCCTCTAGACTAGGGAATGGGAGAATCAAGAGCAATGCTACTGAGAAGAACGTATAGATAAAGGTGGACATTAGGCTGGTATTGTGGACTTGCAGCCCAGAAGCAGGTTGAGAGAGGTGATTTTCCCCCTCTACTGCTCTCTTGTGAGATCTCACCTGGGGTACTGCATCCAGCTGTGGGGTTCCCAACAAAAGAAAGACATGGACATACTGGGAAAAGGTCGAGAAGAAAGTCACAAAAGTGGTCAGATGGCTGGAAAAATTTCCTTATGAAGAAAGGCTGAGTTATCTTGGGCTATTTAGTCTGTAGAAGAGAAAGCTCTGGGGAGACTTGATTGCAGCCTTTCAATACTTAAAGGAGGCTTACAAGAAATAATGAGAAAGACTTTTTTCCTCTAGTGACAGCACAAGAGGCAATTGCTTTAAATGAAAGTTGTTAAGTCTAAATTTGATATTAGAAATAAATTGTTTACAAAGAAGGTGGTGAGATATTGGAATAGGTCACCCAGTGAAGTCATGGATGCCACATCACTGGAATTTTCTGAGATCTGTTTAAGATCAGTTCGTATGGGGCTTTACGGAATCTGACAGTGCAAGATGTCCTTGCCTTTGGATGGGAGTTTGAACTAGATGACCTTAAAGATCCTTTCCAACACAAACATGGACTCTGATTCTATCATCCTTATGTTCTACTGTTTGGTGTAACTGCAAAAGTTACAAAAAGTGACAAATACTGAAGTGAAAAAAACCTACTGCTATTGAAGTAGTAGAGATGAAGCCAACTATGAAGAACTGCAGAATAATTTCAGAATACCAACTAGGTACTAAGAGAATAGCAGATGAAGGTAAATTAAGGGAAGTGTAAAATAATGTCGAAAATTCAATCTTTTTACACACAGTAACCAGTTCTAAGTGAATGATTACTATACTAAATGAGGTCTTCAGGTAATAATTGCTTGGTGTGTACAAAATATCAGTGCAGCAGTGCTTAAAAGATTCAGATGTTAGGAATTATTAGCGAATTAATTCAGAAGATAAAAAGAAAGTATTTTATTCTATTTTAAAGTCTATAGCAGAAATAAAGACACATGCCTATAGAAGTATGAAAAGGGTGATGCTGCAAAATAGCTTCCATATGAAAAATGAGTCAGTTCATGTTTAAATGTAGAAGTATATTTAATCCAGAATAGTTCTAAAGGAAGTGCATAGAGGAGGGAGCTACTGCAGTAATTTCAGAAAACCAGTGACATGGTTGATGTGTTTCAGAGTATGATGGCTTATTAAGTTTTCTGTTATAAGAACTGAGAGTTTTCCATTTAAACTAGAACTCTAATACTTGAAAGAGATAAACAGAACCATAAACTAGGAGATGAGACAAACTAAAAAAAAAGTAGAGTAGGAGGTCAACTATCTCTATCAATTAAGAATTACAGGTAAAAATAAAAATTAATTCCTCTCAGAAGCACAGTGTAGATGCCAAAAAAGAATTTTTTTTTAAATTGGGACCATTGAACTCATTAAAAACAGTTAGTAAGTTCAAGGAAATTAATTGTTGTTTATCAATACTGTAGACTATCCACAATGAAAATATTTGCTGCTGCTGTTAAGCAGATAGCTTGGAAAGAAGTTTATCCTCCAGAAGCCTAGTCATTCCATATAAAAAACTTCCCTGAAGTGAAAGAGAGAGAAGATAATTCTAATGGATTACACCTAATTTAAGAAAGATATTCTCTACACGTATGCTAGACTGATATTAGATGAATAGCTTTGTGATAGCTAAGGATAACCTAAGCTAATATATGTCTAAGTTGCTGAAAGTTACTGAATACTTCAATTTCTTTTAATAATAAGATGCAAACTGTGAAAACACTTTTGTGTTGTGATAGTATTATCTACTTTTAATTTTACAAGATATGAAGCACTTCAATGGAAAAATCATAGAAGCCAGAAAAAAAACTTTGGTAATGAGTTGTCCTATGGGAGTCAAAACCATAAAATCTCTTGAATTTCTTTCACAAGATGCCAAATGAGTATAAAGCAATTGCAGAACTCAATAATTCCTATTGAGAAAATAACAAATTGAAATTGTATGGGCATTGTTTTTTTTCTCTTATTAACAAAAGTAACAACACAGACTGGGACCTCTATGTAGTTCTGAAATATAATTCTGTTCAGACTTTGAAACTGATATTTTCATTGAATACGGACGTTTAATTGCCAGCTTGTTAGTTACTACCTTAAGGCGGAGGCTGTCTATTAAGTAGACAGTGAAGGAAGCAGTAGTTTATTAGTTGTTATTTAACCTGAACAATGTTATTACTTAAAAGACTGGGGAAAAATAGCAATGCCCTAAATAAGATTAATTGGAACATGTTATTTCCCTTGGGCTCATATTAATGCCACCAAGTAACTATCAAATTAGTAAAGAGGAATCTTGCTATTCAAAACACTCTTACTTCAGTACATGTATAACATTAATTCACATATTAGTATGTATTAATATATATATTAATATGTCAGCATCTTTGTGTATGTGTGTATATGAGAGTGTACAAGAATGAAAAGAATTTACTGGTTCACAGCATCACAGAATGGATCAGGTTGGAAGGAACCACAGTGGGTTGTGTGATCCAACTACCCTGCTCAAGCAGGTTGCACAGGATTGTGTCCAGACAGTTCTTGGATATCTCCAGTGAGGATAGACACCACAACCTCTCTGGGAAATTTGTTCCAGTAAGCCATCACTCACACCATAAAGAATTGCTTCCTATTCAAGTAAAACTTCCTGTGCATCAGTTTCTGCCTGTTGCCTCTTGTCCTACTGCTTGACACCACTGAGAAGAGCCTGATTCCATCCTCTTCAGATACTTACAGATATTGATGAGGTCCCCTTTCAATCACCTCTTCTCAGAAATGTCATTCATTGGAAAAAGTCTGAAGTCCCAGTATGTTTGGAGAATAAGGCAACAGCATTGTAAACCAGTTCTAGATGTGTAATTGACTTTTTCCATATATTCTTTTTCACCAAGAATAAGATACTCTTGTCCATTTTTGAGGCTCTCTTCACATTTTCAAGTTTCTTGGCCTAGGAAAAGGAATGAACTAACACTGTATGGATTACCAGGTCTGGTAATTTTGGGATTGGTTTTGAAGGAATTTTTAAATTCTTCTTATTTCTGTTTTATCCCTCTTTTTAAAACAAACAAACAAACCAAGAAAAAGAAATTATTACTCTAAATTGGAAAAAGCCTGACCAGTTCAGAGATAAAAGAAAGGGCTAGCAGCGGAATACATTTTCTGGCTACCACAGGTTCCCGATATATGTTTGCATGTGTTCAGTATTAGCAATTCACATTTGGAAGTTGTGGTTTAACCCAGTCAGCAGCAAAGCCCCACACAGTTCTTTGTTCAGTCTCCTGCAGTGGTATAGGGAAGAGAATAAGAGCGTTAAGTGTGCAAAGAATCATGGACTGAAATAAAGACAACTTGATAAACCAAAAGCTGCATAGGCAAGAAAAAGAAAATAAGGAATTCATTCGCTATTGCCCTTTGGTAGGTTGGTGTTCAGCCATCCTGAGCAAAAATGGGCTTCATCACAATTACCAGCTACTTGAAAAGACAAATGTCATAACTAAGAATGTTACTCCCCTTCTTTCTCTTCTCCTTCATCTTTATTGTTGAGCATGACCTCAAGGGTATGGAATATCCCTTTGATCTGTTGGGATCAGTTATCCCCACTGTGTTCCCTCCTTGTGTACTCCCAGGCTACTTGCTGGTGGAACGGACTGAGAAGCAATAGTTTTTAGCATTTCTCTGTGTAGTAAATAATTCAGATTAAGATCTCTTGTTTATTCACTTGTGTGTTCATTTGTCTGTTTCTTTATCATAATAATAATTAATTTTATATAAATATATCTGATTTTTCATCATTAAAACCTGTGGAACAATGATTCAATCACACCTCTTATAATTCCTTAAATTTAAACCGGTGACAAAATCTCAGACTAAGATTGGATGCAGCTGCAGCTTGGCTTCTCTCTGAGAAAGAGTTTAGAAAGCAAGGGAGTCCTTTCTCCACCTCATAGCTCAGCAAGAGGGCTTTAATAAACTTTGTCTAAGCCTTCCTTCCTTTCACCACTCCCTGCCCCCTGCAACAAGGATACCTTGTGGTTGGGGTCTACTACAGGGCACCTGACAGGGGCAGCCTATTGGTGAGGCCTTCTTGCTTTAGATGCAGGAATCACTATGCTCATAAACTGTCATTCTAAGGAGGGATTTCAACAGCCCAGATGTCTGCTGGGAAAGCAATACAGCTGGCTGCAAGCAATCCAGAGGACTACCGGAGTGTGTCGAGAATAACTTCCTGAACAGGTATTGGACAAACCAACTAGAGGAGAAACAACACTGGATCTGGTGCTCACCAACGCAGATGAGCACCTTAAAGAAGGTAAGATTGGAGGCTGCCTGGGCTGTAGTGACCATGCCCTGGTTGAATTTGTGATCTCAAGAAATAGAGGCCTGGCAAAAACAAAGTAGGGACCATGAACTTCAGAAAAGTGAACTTCCAGATGTTTAAAGAGATAGGGGATGCTGTCCACGTAGCTTCTGAATATTCCATAGGATGAAGATTCTACAGACACACAGATTTCTATTTTTAAGTGTCTGTCAATAACTAAAAAGAGACAATTATTATCACTTTTGAAGTTCTCCAACATAAGAACAATATCTTAAATTTATCTTATCTTAAATCAGATATTTACATTTCTAGGAGTCAACAGTAAGATGTCTACAGAAAAAGTAAACTCACTAGCTTTAGTTTTCTCAAGTCAATTCCTATAAAATATTCAGGCATGAATTGTACCCTGGAGTTGTCAAATTCCCTCTGTTGTCAAGAAAAGCAGGTTGAGTATCAGACTAGACATCAAATGTTCAAAATCTTTAATTTATGCTAGAAGTTATCACTCCCCCATAGTTCTGGGAATATTGCTATGTATCAATTATTTTGTTCTATTTAAATATAAATATTAATTTTTATCAAATTAATATTTTGTAGAGCACTAGCATTTTAGAACATAAGTTGATAAATTTGCTGCTAACTCTTTATGATTCTCCACAGAATTTCAAATGTTCCAAATGGAGGATCGATGACTAATTTTTCTTACCTCAGAAAAGGAATTTCATCTCAGCTCAGAGGAAATCAGGATTGTTTGGAAACCTAGGAGGAAAATAAGTATTTTGCATGAAATGAACAATAATACTTATGACAAACCATATTTTAAAGGTGGATGTAAGACTGGATTCCTTCTTTCTGTGTTTTTTTTTTCTTTACACGAACAGGGTAAGTCCTTAGGAGGAGACATTTTACACATACAATTATACACCTTGAGAAGTTTGAGAGGTGGGCCAATGCAAACTGTATGAACTCAACAAAGAGAAGGACAAGGTCCTATACCTTGGTCATGGCAATCCCAGGCACACTTACAGGTTGGGCAGAGAAGTGATTAAAAGCAGCCCTGCAAAGGACCTGGAGGTGATGCTTAATGAAAACTGCAACATGAGCTGGCCTCGTGCGCTCAGAGCCCAGAAAGGCAACCAAATCCTGTGCTGTATCAAAAGAGTGTGGCCAGCAAGTCAAAGGAGGTAATTCGCTCCCTCTGTTTTGGTTAGACTTCACCTGTAATACTGCATGCAGTTCTGGTGTCCCCGACATAAGGCATGGAACAGTTAAAGCAAGTCTGGAGAAGGGCCACAAAGTTAATAAGAGGACTGGATCATCTCCCCTATGAAGACAGACTGAGGAAGCTGGGGCTGTTCAGCCTAGAGAAGATAAGGTCGTGTGGAGACCTCATAGCACCATTCCAGTATCTGAAGAGGTCCTACAGGGAAGCCGTTGGGAGACTTTTCATTGGGAACTGTAATGACAGAACAAGGAGTAATGGGTACAAACTGAAAGAGGGGAAATTTAGTCTAGATACTAGGAAAAAATAGGAAGGAATCCTTTACTGTGAGTATGGTGAGATACTGGAACAGGTTGCCCAGTGATATTGTGGATGCCCCAATCCTGGCAGTGTTCAAGGCCAGGTTGAATAGGACCTTGAGCAACCTGGAATGTGTCCGTGCCCACGACAGGGTGGGTTGGAAGTAGAGGATCTTTAAGGTTCCTTCCACCATTTAACATTCTATGATTCCATGATTCTATTTGTTACTTTGGAAGGAGAGGATAATTTTCTTTTAGAAATTACAAAATTAATGCCTCTTTTTATAATTCAAACCTAATTGGATTCAGTTTGGAAGTAATTTATCTTTCTCAAGCAACAGGAGAAATAAGAGCCAGAGTTGAAATGATCAGCTGGTTTATCTGTACAGCCCATCTGTACAATGTCTTCCTGATGCTGAAGATAATCATATGGGAGTGTTTCAATTCCCTTGCAATCACTTCCAAACATATGGAAGAAAGTCTTAATTTGAGATTGTTTATTTGTTTGTTTAACCTACAGGTCATTTGTTATCATTTGGAACTTAGAAATAAATAAATGCCAATTGATCCATCATCTATTGGGCCCCAATAGGCAGTTTGCCCAGAGACAGGATTTTCTGCCTTGATAAATTGTTCTCAAGTACTGTCAGGAAACTGGTGGAAAAATGTTATGAAAGAGATTCAGTGATGCATTGCATCTGATTTCAAAATTCTTCTGGTGGGATTCCTACACCACTTTGCTTACAGCTTTCCTTAACCACTTACATTTTCATGTAGTAAAAATGCTGTGTGATCAAGGCTGAAATGCATAATCCTAACAGCAAGAAAGAAGTGTTAGTTGAGTGTATGTACCAGTCAGAGATTCTAAACTGCATATATTGTTCATAATTGTACAATAAAGAAAAATTCTGTCAAGATATTTACTTACAGTGTGGCCTAAAATATCCTTTCAGTAATGCATTCATTTGCGTTGAAAAATATAGGATTGTTTATTTTCTTAGAGTAAATGATGGGATTAAATGCCAAACATATTGAGAACATATAAATATTTTGTATCTCATTTTAGTTTGAGGTATTTTTAACAAAAATTTTACACGTTGGTGAATTCTGGTGAAAAGTGGAAGGAAAGCAGAAGGAGGGGAAGTTCATAAGGTGAGACTGCTGCTCTGAGGACTGCAGATGGATTTGTTGAGCTTAGTATTTAACTACAGCTGTGTAAAGCAGGATCTTAAATATGAAAGCTCTAGTTCTTCATGTGATGCTTTTTTTTTTAAATTAAAAATGCAATTTCAACCGGAAAGGGTGAGAGCTGTTTGCTCGTAGAATATTTAGTAGTTCCAGAGTGACAGATAAATTTTCAGTGATATAGTAAGAGCCCATTTTTCAAAAACATTATTCTTTTTGTTTGGAGCTCTTATGGTAAAAGGAAAGGACTAATATTTTGGCTTTTTTTTTTTAACTTTTTTTGACTGACCTTACAGAAAATGTTTTTTTTCTGATACATGGATTCTGCTGTGCTTTTATTAGTACTAAACTTTAAAACAAGCTAAGAAAATAAATAATGTAAACAATACAGATGATATATTTGAGTAAAGACTTAAGGATATTTTTTCTTGTCATTGGATAGGAAATTCCCAAGAAATATCCTTTATTGACAAAGGAATCTTATCAGATACACCAAAAAAGAGAAAACGATAGTTTCAATACCTTTCGCTGATATTGGGAGAAAAAAAAACCCCGAACAAACCCAATATAACAGCAACTGAGTTCGGCAAATGAGAAAAAATAAATAAAAAATAGAATAATACACTCTAATATGGATGATCAAGGAAGTATGGCAGAATATGAGATGATAATGAATGCATATGAAGTGGTTTCTGCCTACTGGCAAAGAAATAATTAAATTCCATATGTTATGCTGTCAGATACTTTGAAGTGTAAGCACAGTGTGTATAAAAGAGATTTTCCAGACAAAATTTTACAGCCTTTTTAAGAGCCAATGTATCATAGTCTTAAAAATTATTTCTTGTAATGTACTGTGCGATTTGATGACGTACATTGGTTTAAGAGATGTATGTGTTTAGGTTAAATATGGTTACTTTTTTCATTTCTATTCATCACTAGATGGCACTCTGAATTTGAACTGTAATATTTTTTTCTTTTCTCCATAGAATACAGACAACACGTACCTTCATTCTACAAGTAAAACCCGTCATACAGATTAATCAAACAATTTTACTTTTTCTGGATTACAGAAGTAGGAGGTCTCCTAAGGCCTATTAATATGATATCAAATAATAAAAAACATTAAAAAAATCAGTCAACTTATAATACATTGAGATACTCCCATTGAATTTCAAAAGCTTCTTTAATCTAAAAAAAGAAAATGATTTTATGATATTAAATGCATTACAATATTCTAGACTGATTAATGTAAAAAATTTAAAATCTTTAGGATTTAAATTTAAATGGATCCACTAATTTTAAAGAAAAGTGTTTTATGTTAAAGACTAACTTTCACAGTATAATATGTTCTAGATTCCATTCTAAATCAAGTTCAGCAGTCTAAATACCCCATAAGCAAAGCTAAATGAAGTCTAAAACAATAGCAACCAACATCCGTCAGTTATTTCATTATATTAAGATCACAAGACTTTCTTCATAAGACATGGGAAAAATGCCCTGTTGATAAATTCCATCAATTTTTACTTCTATTTATCCTTGATTTTCCTGAAACTTATGAAGAAATGTTATTTTGATAATTGCTGCAAACTTTGATTATATAGCTTTGAGAACATAATGAAAATTTCCTTTTATACTGATCAAATATATCTGTGACTTTCTTACATTAAAAAAGAATGTTCAGATGTATTCACTTCTCAGCAAGATATAATAGCCTATATGAGTGCATGTATTAATACAATTAAGCTGCATCCAGAATCTGAGTTAGTTTATTTAAGTCTGGCTTTATTTTTTCTACACTGCAAGGTAGACACAGTGGTGGGAATCACAGACTGAAATAAGTTCTGACATATTTGCATGTTGTTTACCCTGCAATCACCTAATTTTTCAAATCCATATAGCAACAAAACCCAGAGGTTTTACTCAATGTAAATTACTCAATATAAATATAAAATGTAGAAATCATTTTGGATTACATTTCGGATATTCTGGTGCTACAAGTCTAAGTGAATTCAATGTATCCTGTTTTTACAGAATTCAGTATTGGTTTTGATTGGTTTGATTTGTTTTTTCTGTTTCTTCATTTGTTGTTTAGTTTGGAGGCAACAGGTAAGAGCTTCAGGTATCTAGATACCTGTTTAAAACACTTCCTAAGTCTAAGAATTAGGCTGGTGTAGGGAAATGTGTGACTTCTTCCTTTCAAATTAATTCATCCATCCAGTACAGCATGTTCCTACTATTAAATTTATATCTAAAGGTGTACAAAGGGATGTAATAACACTTGAGATTCTAGGAAAGCTGTAATGAAAGACATAAGTTCACTGTCAACATACCATGCTTTTAATGACCTATAAAAGAGAAGACTACCAATAATGCTACTAAGACTTGAAAATCAAATCCATTTATAGAATATGATTGATATTAGCCTCATGTGGTTAGTAGAAATTTCATATACATCCACAAAATACATGCAATATGCATATTCTAGATTATCTGATTCATGTCAATGATATCTAATAAGATCTCATACTCAGTTTTATAAAGAGAGAGAATTTTTGATTCAATGTGAGATTTTTCTGCAAGTAATGTAGTCTCTGTTTTTGTGTGACCCCCTCTGGAGTACTGCTTCCAGTTTAGGGCCACCAGTACAAGGAAGACATGGACCTACTAAGGCAGAACCAAAGCACAGACACAGAAATGACTAGAGGGTTGCAGCACCTCTCTTATGAATAAAGGCTGAAAGAGTTGGTGTTGCTCAGCCTGGAAAAGAGAAGGCTTCAGGGAGACCTTCCAGCAGCCTTCTAAGTACCTAAAGGGGGCACACAAGGAGGTCAGAGTGAGGGACTTTTTACAAAGATGTGTAGTGACAGGACAAGAGGTAATGGATTCAGATTGAAGGAGTGTAGGTTAAAATTGTATATTAGGAAGAGATTCTTTACTGTGCAGATGGTGAGACACTAGCACAGATTTCCCAGAGAAGTTGTGGATGCCTTGATGCCGAAAAACCTCAGAATGTGAACTGCTCAGAGACTTTTTTATCTTTAAGCAACAAGGTATTTATTTAGACAGGGAGCCCCTGGTGGACTAGTGGTTAGATTGTGGGACCTTCACAGCGGAGGCCAAGGGTTCGATCCCAGCCAGGGATACTCCCTGGGCAGGTGGAGCTCTTTAGCCCTGTAAGACAATCCACCTACGTCCTAAAGGACCTCGCTGCCACCGTCCAAGCGTGCTTGGCCCCGGCAGATGAACCTTAGGCTTAAAGGGTGGGTTCAGTTCCGCGCACACTGTGTCTCACCTAAAAAATCCAGTGCGCAGGCTGGACGGTGTAAAGACCTTCCCCGGTTCTTCGTTCGCGAAGACTGGC
>JAWMRA010000001.1:69787318-69847670 GCA_035584735.1 Pseudotriccus pelzelni | reverse complement strand
TAAGGACCTCGCTGCCACCGTCCAAGCTCGCTTGGCCCCGGCAGATGAACCTTAGGATTAAAGGGTGGGTTCAGTTCTGCACACACTGTGTCTCACCTAAAATATCCAATGCGCAGGCTCAAAGGCGTAAAGACCTTTCCCGGATCTTCGTTTGCGAAGACTGGCCATTATTATTCCGATGCTCACAAGGACTTGTTCATTTTATGACATCTAGCCATGGCCTCAAGGTGGGCATATTAGGATGAATCATCTTCTTGAGTTCTGACAAAAAAATTCAAGTAAGGCATATGATACAGCCCAGAAATGATCCACAGTTAGAAGAGCTCCCTGAGACATAGATTGCTTGGGTGCAATGTGGCCAAAACCATGATACCAGACTTCATCATAGAGGCCTAAAAACGCTTACATCTAGGCAGATTACATCTGTCGTGACAGGGGGATGATGTAACTACCATGTTGCATGAACCCATGTTCAAAGTGTAGGATTAGGTATATTCTTGGAGAAAGAGAAAAAAACCAAAACATAAGGCAACAGTGAGATCTCAAAGAAGCTTCGTTGTTTATTTATAACACTATTTATTCCATTTGTCTTTGGATTCTTTCAAAGTAGGGAACTAGAAGACATTCCAGTTTTCTTCTTCCACTAGAATCTAGCCACTGTTCTTGAAGTCCCTGTCACAGGAAAGATTCCATTTTACAAATCTCATCTCCTCTGTCACGGAAACCCTGTAGTACTCTGGAACTATATCCTTGACAGACTAAAAAGCTGGTAAACTTCCTTGCTGTATGGACAGGACATCCTCCTGGCTCCAGCTTTCATCAGGATTTAGGTAACATGAAGACTCCTTTGTTGCCCATGCTGAAATTCGCATTCAGAAATACTGAGGTAGGTTATAAAACTAGTATTTGTGGCCTATAAGGAATAATGACTTTCCCTGACAGGTGATTTCAGTGTATTGGCCCTATTCCAGTTAAATTAACAATGGGCACTTCCATAAATCTGAGTCAGGATGGATGGCATAGATGTATTCTACAGCAGGTCTGGTTCTGATTCCAGGCCGTACTGGCTGCTGAGCCAATGCCAAAAGGTCCAATACCATAACGCATTGCAAGAAAGCACTGGGTCCCAAATCTGCATCTAAAGAAAGGTAGCAATCATCCCCAGAAACATTTTGTGGCACTGAGTTTGAAGAGTATTGTGAGTAGGAAGCACTTATGAGAAATGCTAGCCAGTTAAATTTTTGCATAGGCACAAAAAATGGAACAAATATAAACAGACAATATAAACTCGTAAAAACTCTCTATTCCTAAAAGGAGGATGAATTTTCCTGAAATTGAGTGATGACACAGTTAAGAGCAATTGATTGCTACTGTTTCTCTTTTCTACTTGCCTAATTTTGTTGTGTATCATAGCTCTGAGAATTCTACTATGATTTCAGTAGTTTTATGAGCCTCCTTGGATTCTGCTATTAATTATAAAATGGAAGGGGCTTTGGAGGTGAGACACTCAACTACCAAAGGGCATAAGGAGAAGTTATGGTGTAAATTTTATATTTATGGTGATACTATATGAAAAAAGAAACAAACAAAAAAAACCGCCACATGTCAACAAACAAACCAAGAAACCCAACAAAATAATAATGATGAGAATGAGAGGAAATGTAATAAAAGTGGAACATAAATGTGAAAATGGAAACAGTCAAATTAGAAGCTTTCATGTGCTAACTATTCAGAAATCATTCAGTTGACCCCCAAAAAATCATGCTTTTAACAGACAGAAGAAAAATCTGGTCTAAATTTAGTAGTGGCCATATTTTGAATAGGAAGATGGACTAGATAGCACTTTCCAATCTGAATGATTCTGCAACTCGGTGACTTGTGGAATTTGTACATATTCCAACAAAAGATGAATCCCAGTTACATGGGAAATCATTAACCTGAAAGATTTGGAAATATCATAAGCAGAAAATATTTCAGAGCAAGAAGATAAATGACAGCAGGGTGGAATAGGAAATATGTGATTTCATATTTTTTTGCCTTTGGGAAAGAACTGTATTTTGCCAACATCTACCTTCTGACATCACCAAAAAACTCATTGCATTCCAGCAATGATGTAAGACCACGACCGTCTGCTTAGTCAAACGGGTAATGCAGCTCAAACATCAAGTTACATTGTTGAGAAGGGAGGCATAAAATCCATCATAATAAAAATGCAGAAGATAAAAAGTGCACATTGCTTTAACATTGGCAGTGTCAACAGATGGTATAAAATTACCACCTTATGTGTTCTTGATACATAAAACAGTGCCAAAGGAACAGCTACCTACTGGAATAGTTGTCAAGTGTCAAACACAGGATGAATATCTACAAATGTAGTGAAGGATTACCTGAATGTCATTTGGAATAGGAGTTATGTGTTGCTAAGAGAAAGAGGAATGCAAGAGTATCTGTTGTCAGCAGTGAAGAATACTATTAGAAAAAGGAACACTGATCTTGTCACACTAGGAGAAAAGATGCTACAACTACAAATCATTTATACAATAGAACAGTCTTTACAATCAAAATGGATTCTGGCATCAGATCCTGCTTTAACCCCTTCAAGGGAAATGAAGGAGCCTTGTGCCATGAAGTTTTGTCATTGGATTAGAAGGAAGAGATTAGAAAAAGTTGTAGCAAAGGAGGTTAAGAAATGCTACTTTTCAACTCCCATAGATGGAAGACGATTTTTATGAATTAAAAGAAGAAACAGAGAATTATGAAGACACTGGAAGTGAGAAAAAAAGTTGAAGATGATAATGACAGTAGGGAAGATAATGAAGAGATGTGGTAAGTAAAAACTGAAAGGCAATAGTAACAAAATATGAGAGAAGAAAATAGACGGACTTCCTGGCCATTCATTAACGAAAAGTTGTTTTCATAGAATCATCGAATCAACTAAGTTGGAAAAGACCTCTGAGATCATCAAGTCCTACCCCTTAACTGCCATGATTACTAGACAACAGCACTCAGTGCCACATCCAGTCTTATCTTAAAAACATCCAGGCACAGTGAATCCACCACTTCCCTGGGCAGCTCATTCCAATGTCTGATGTCTCTCTCTGTAAAAAGTTTTTTCCTAATATCCAACTTAAACCTCCCCTGGCAGAGCTTAAGACCATACTGACTTGTCCTACTGCTGGTTGCCTGGGAGAAGAGATCAACCCCCACCTGGCTACAATTTCCTCTCAGGTAGTTGTAGAGAGTGTTGAGGTCACCCCTGAGCCTTCTCTTCTCCACCTAAACAACCCCAGCTCCCTCAGCCTCTCCTCATAGGGCTTGTGCTGCAGTCCCTTCACCAACCTGGTTGCTCTTCTCTGGATCTGCTCTAGTGCTCAATATCCTTCCTGAACTGAGGGGCTCAGAACTGGACACAGGACTCCAGATGTAACCATACCAGAGCTGAGTACAGGGGAAGAATCACTTCCCTGGTCCTGCTGGCCCTTATAGGAATGTAATGGCCATTCCTGATAGAGGTCAGGATGCCATTGGCCTTCTTGGCCACCTGGGCACACTGCTGGCTCATGTTCAGCCTCCTGTCAATCAGCACCCCCAGGTCCCTTTCTGCCTGGCTGCTCTCCAGCCACTCTGTGTCCAGCCTGTAGCGCTGCAGGGCGTTGTTGTGGCCAAAATGCAGGACCCGGCACTTGGCCTTGTTGAACCTCATCCCGCTGGAATCAGACCATCTCTCCAGCTTGTCCAGGTCCCTCTGAAGAGCTCTCCTCCCTTCCAGCAAATCAACATGCCCCGCCAACTTGATGTCATCTGCAAATTTGCTAATGGTACACTCAATCCCCTCATCCAGATCATCAGCAAAAATATTAATTAGTTAAGGGTAACAGATATCCATTTGTAACCTTTTTGTATATCATCACTTCTTTTTTAGGAGTTGATAAGGCTAGCACAGTACATTTTATGCAGCATTACACCACATCAGTGTTTTGTGCCATTAGAATGCAATGTGACAAATTCAACACTAGCATTTCTAGAATCGGATTCTTTATGTCATAACATGAGGGCTCCACATCATGGAAGGTGTATACTCTCGAACATTTAACCTTTGATTTTTTTAGTGTCTTAGGAATAGTTTACACAAGCCTGTCTAATAAAATTAATTTTTTCCTCCTAATTCCATGTTATTTAACGTTTGGCAGGTAACTTTGTTTCCATGTAAATTAATATACAACCCAAACCAATGGAGTCCTGACCAAAGACTAGAGTTCATTCATACTAATATAAACAGATAAGTGCACTATAAAATATAAACTGAGTTGTACTGTAAAAATAAGTTTTACAAATACCTCTTCAATTTTTAAATTTCTTTTCTTTCCCTTTTATTTTTTTTTCAGTCTTTCATATTCTTATCATATAATCACACTACGATGTTCTTCAGTAAGGACAGTTCAAAGTCTTCTGAGTTTGGAAAAAGATATTCATAGAATAATGTAATCATAGAATGACTTGGGTTGGAAGAGACCTTAAAGATTGTCTAATTTCAATGCCCCTGCCATGAACAGGAATATCTTCTGCTAGTCCAGGTTGCTCAGAGCCCCATCCAACCTGGTCTGGAACACTGCCAGGGTAAGGGCATCCACAGCTTCCCTTGGAAACCTGTTCCAATGCCTCACCACCCTCACATTAAAGAATTTCTTCCTAATATCTGATCTAAACCTACTCTCAGTAGGTTAAGTCTATTCCCCCTTGTCCTATCAATACCTGCCCTTGTAAAAAGTCCCCTCTAGCTTTCCTGTAAGCTCCCTTTAGATACTAGAAGGCTGCTAGCAGGTATCCTTGGAGCCTTGTATTCTCCAGGGTGAACAGCCCCAACTCTCCCAGCCTGTCTGTGTAGGAGAGGTGTTCCAGTCTTCTGGCCATCTTCATCACCCTCCTCTGGACTTGTCCAATAGGTCCACATGCTTCTTTTGCTGGGGGCCTCAGAGTCTGATGTAATCCAGGTGGGTTCTCTTGAGAGCAGAGGAAGAGGAGCATTGTTTCCAAAATTAAAATCACTTCCCCAAAAGTAAAATACCTTTTTTTATTCAATTACTGCAATTATGATCTAATTAAAGGACAGTCTTGATTTATATGTTAGCTATTTGTAGCATATCAGAATTTGTATTATTTGTTCTATAAATAGTTTTTCTCAAGTCCCTTTCATGGAAATTTTTCCAGTGCTAGTTTTGAGACTCTACATACACTTCTTTCTCTCATCTTCTAAATTAAATGTTTATTTGAGACACTTTGTTTAAACTGTTTTGACTTTCTCCTTATTCTTGGTCGTTTCAGTTAAAAAATTAATCAGGCAGCCATAACTAGGATGTCTTCTCTGGCAGCACTGTTCTCACTTGTGCTCAAATGTGTTGATGGAGGGTAGATTAATTTAAAATGAAAAAGATAAACAAGTAAATTGAAGTTTTCCAGAAACATGGTGTAATAGATGGGTGAGAAACAGAAAGAGAGTTTAGGCGAAACCTTGAGCTGTAACCATTATGTCTATAGAAAATTTTACTCTGTCAAGGCAAAGAATAACATTCACTGGAATAAGAAAACCTTGTTTTTAGTAGAGGTGATATGGGTATTTCATCTGCAGTTGCTATTCAAATAATATATATACTTAGCAAAGAAAGGGAAAAAGGGAAGAGTTTTGCTAAAAGAGAAAATTGTTATGATAATGAAGACTTGCTACTTCTGCTATAATGGATATGGTTAGAGTTGAATGTGATCTAAACAGCATGAGCAACTCTGGCTTCCTCACATTCATTTAATGTGGTTTGATTTGTGCTTATTTTTGTTATTTTGTTGTTGTTGCTGGGTTTTTTTATTTTTTCATGTTGCATTAAAAACCACGGGAGAAAGAAAAAAATATTAGTTTAGAGAGCAGCTCTGGAATTGGATTAATTTTTCAGCTGTCATATTTTTCTCCTCTTGTTCTAACAGCCAATCTTCTTTACCTGATTAAAAATAGCATCCCTCCAGCTACATTTTCATTTTGTTTTGTATCCTTCCCTGTATTTATGCAAAGCAGCTTTTGCTTTACTTTATTAAAATGAGAACCTGATTATGTCCGGAGAGATATGGGATTGTGTTTTTCTATATTGATTAACCTGTCTGTAAGACAAGAACCGAGTAGTTCTATCAGACACATTATCATTTCTTTGATTCAGATGAGGAAGCACATATTAGCTCATATACTCAGAGGCACCCTTGAAAACTGTGACCAGCATTTACATAATCTCAGTTCTATTTCTACTGTGTATTGTTTCACAGACTCAAGTCAGAGCATGGGATATGGTGACAGTTGGTATTTGGATATAGATGCTGGTATTTGGAACAGATATTTGGACACACTACTTTTCCTCTGTAGGTTGCAAATGTTCTTTAAGGTAGCAAAACAGTTGGATTAATTGTGGGATTTCTGGATTTTGTCTTCATTCCTAACTTAAAATTATTGCAATTATTTTATCTTAACTACTGTAAAGTTACTTCCTTGGCAGGTTGACTTATATATTGCCTTCTAGAGCCACACTGGTTCTATAGATGGTTGGAATGTCAGAATGTCCAGTCTGTTCCCTCTTGGTATTTTCTCACTAATTTTAGCATTGCAAGTCCCCACAACTGAATAGAAAAACAGTAAGGCATATGTATTGTTGGATTTACAACAGACATTAATTTCTGCACCAAATACCAACAATCATGTACAAGACTGCTAGAGAGGGGCCAGACACAGCCCTGATGATATGATATATGTGATATGACACGATAGGATACGAATTCCTTCTCCAAATGATAGAAGAGCCCACAAGGAGAGGTGTTATGCTGGACCTTGGTCTCATCAACAAAGAGAGGCTGGTGAGGAATGTGCAGCGTTGGTTGCAGTGACCATGAAATGATGGAATTCAAGATCCTTAAGGCAGGAAGGAGGGCACAGAGAAGGTCACTATCCTGGTTTCGAGAAGTCTTTGTCCTCTTCAGGGATCTGCTTGGAATGGTACCATGCGATAAAGCCCTGGAGGGAAGGGGGCCCAGAAAAGTTGGTTTAAAGGGTTTGAGGATCACATCCTCCAAGCCCAGGAGCGATGCATCCCAATGAAGATGAAGCTGGGCAAAAATGCCAGGACGCTTGCATGGATGAACAAGGACCTCCTTGACAAGCTCAGACACAAAAATGAAGCCTACAGACAGCAGAAGCAGGGAGTAGTACAGGGACATTGTCCGAGCAGCCAGGGATCAGGATAGGAAAACTAAAGCTCTGATAGAATTCAATCTGGTCAAGGGTGTCAAGGGCAAAAATAAAAGCTCCTGTAAATATGTTAGTGATAAAAGAAAGACTAGGGAAAATGTGGGCCCTCTCCAGAAGGAAATGGAGACCTGGTTTCCTGCGATATGGGTAAGGCTGAAGTACTCAATGAGATTTTTGCGTCAGTATCACCTGCAAGAGCTCCAGCCACACCACCTGAGTTGCAGAAAGCAAAGGCAGGGACTGGAAGAATGATGAACTACCTATTGTGGAAGAAGACCAGGTTCAAGACCATCTAAAGGACCTGAAGTTGCACAAGACCATGGGATGTACTGAGATACATCTGTAGGTCCTAAGGAAAATGGCAGAGGAAGTGACTATCCATCATATTTGAGAAGTCATTGCTGTCCAGTCAAGTATCCGCTGAATGAAAAAGGGGAAACATACACCCAATTTTTTAAAAGGGAAATAAGGAAGACTGAGGAAACTATAGACTGTTCTCACCTGGAAAGATCGTGAAGCAGATCCTCCTGGAAGGTATGCTAAGACACATGGAAAACAAGGAGTGATAGTCAACATGGCTTCATTAAGAGCAAATCATGCCTGACAAATTTGGTAGCCTTTCATAACAGTGTTGTAACATTGATGGGTGAGGGAAGAGCAACTGATGTCACCTACCCAGACTTGTGCAAAGCATTTGACACTGTCCTACAGAATATCCTTCTCTCTTAACTGTAGAGATAAAGATTTGGCAATGGACCACTTGGTGGGCAAGGAATTGGCTGGATGGTGACACTGAAAGGGTTATGGTCAATGGCTTGATGTTCAAGTGGAGAGTGGTGATGAGTGACGTTCCTTGGGGGATAGTATTGGGACCGTCACTGTTTAACAGATTTGCCTGCAACAAAGAGAATGTGCTAAAGTACAGCCTTGACAAGTTTGCCAATGACACCAAATTATGTGGTGTGGTCACCATACTGGAAGGAGGGGATGCCTTCCAGTCTTGACAGCCTTAAGAGATGTGCCTGTTCAAACCTCACGAGCTTCAACAAGGCCGAGGGAAAGGTCCTGCACCGGGGGCACCTGCACATTGAGGCAATCTCAAGCACAAATACAGTCTAGATTGAGAGCAATCCTGAGGAGAGAGACTTGGGTGTGCTGTTGGATGAGAAGCTCAAAATGACCTGGCAATGTGAGTTTGGATCCCAGAAAATCAACTGTATCTTGGGCTGCACCAAAAGAAATGTTGCCAGCAGGTGGAGGGAGGTGATGCTTCCCCTCTACTCTGTTCTCATGATACCTCACCTGGAGTACCGAGCTCAGCTTTGGAGCCCCAGTTTAAGAAGGATGTGGACCTTCTGGACCAAGTCCAGAGGAGGGCATGAAGATGACCACAGAGATGGAGCACATCTCCTCTGAAGAGAGAGAGCTGGGGTTGTTCACCTTGGAGAAGAGAGTGCTCCAGTGAGACCTTCTAGCAGCCTTCCGGTACCTAAAGAGAACTTACAGAAAAGCTGGAGAGGGACTTTTTACAAGGGCATGTTGTGACAGGACAAAGGGAAATCTCTTTAAACTGAAATAGAGTAGGGTTAAATTAGATATAAGGGAAAATTTCTTTACTATGAGGGTGGTGAGGCACTGGAACAAGTTTTCCAGAGAAGTGCTGGCTGCCCCATCCCTTAAAGTGTTCCAGAACAGGTTTGGAGCTCCTTAATGATCTTCCAAGAACAACACATGTTTGAAGTGGTTGGGCTGAAGTGCTTTTCCACTGAATGCTTGTCTTAAAGTTAGACAAACAGATGGTGGTTTCTCTAGGACAAGAAATCCTTAATTTACTGTAATCTATTAAGGGAGTAGGTCTTGATTCAAACATTAGTGCGTAAGAATTATCTATAAGCTGCCCTGGTTTGCTTGTACTCCAAGAAGACTGCTGTATCAAGGAATGGTTCCAATGTTGAGATTGTGAGATAAGCATCAACAGTTTCATAAAAGATCAACTATACCTTCAAGTTCAGTAATATTCCTTAATCTGGAGGGAATATTATGGGTATTATTGCAATATAAATCTCAGTGTACACGAATATTCAAAATCAGTTAGTTGCTGAAACAATACATAATTTTATTTACTATCTATATTTCTTTTCTTGAAGACTGATGGTCTGAGTCTGCTACAAATATTAGTCTTACTCATAAGGAGGATATTGAAACTAGTGTTATGCTAACTTTTCTGTGAAATTTTCTGAAGTGTGTTACCTGAATGGTGCTTCCAATGTTTTTTATGCTCACTCTTGTTTATATTGTCTTAAAATTTCCAGCAACTTAACTTCAAAAGGGACAAATCTTTTAGTGCAGTTTTCTGAATATACTTTAACCTGGATTTTTTTTTGTTATTTAAACATGATTTATTAGATGTTTGTATTATCACCTTCAAATAACATCTTTGACCCTGCTACATGACTCTACATTGATCATTTGTCAGCAGAACTGCAGCTGTGTACATTGCTGCATTTTTTCCTTAATATTGAAACGTATTATTGTTCATATTTTGCTACTAAAATACATGTAATAAATGAAAAAATATTGGCATACATACTATTTTTAATTTCAACAGATAAAATGCTAATTTCAAGACTGATGCATCCAAACTAAGAGTTCTGCTTCTTGCCGGTTGGTTTATGATGATTCACCAATCACTGATATCTAATTAAATATAGAATAAATGAACTTCAATATAATTTCTAATTGTCTGAATTGACGTTGGTCAGCACCATTACTGGAAGGATTCATAGAAAACACAGTATCTGGAAAAGGCTTGTGTATGTTTTTTATAAAAATATTTCAAGTGCATGTGTTATCATTTTTATGGGCAACAAACAGGACAAAGGGGGTATGCTAGAACTTTAAAATGACTGTATTACTACTGTGAAACTTGAAAAGTTCCTTTCTTTAAATAAGAATAAATAAGTAAATAAATAAGAAAATAGGTAAATAAGTAAGATGCCACAAGTGAGATTTTTTTTTCTAAGATGAGATTATATTTTTACATTTTAAAACAGTTCAGTTTTCAAACTGTTTAGTCATCATTCTCTTACAAAGCAAGCCTATGAAAACTTACCACATGTGGCTATTCCTCCATCCTTAGGACAAATAGCTCTACAGCTTCATCTTTACATCTCTCAGATACACATAAAACATTTTTTTTAGTCTGTGTTTTATTTCAACAAAATTATCTGAAAATTCAGACAAGTTCATGGCGCTTTATTCATATTTACAAGATTGGATTCTAAAACATGAATCTGTAGGGAAAAAAGAACAGAATTAAGTTTTTCAGACTTCAAGTTCAGCAGTAATAACCACGAGTCATTCAGATTTGGAGTAGAAATAACAAATACTCAAATAACTTTACCAACCTTTTCCTCGCACATTCTTTATGTTGTGGTAAACCTATTAATTCAGGATACCTTTTCAAACATTTCTGAAATACATCATAGTTCATAACATTTAATATTTCACTTTTTTCTGCAGTTTCAATAGCAGAAAACCCCAAATCCTCAATTGAAATAAAAGCTTTCTTTTTAAAGTTTTTCTTCCATGTTTCTGTAAATGACATAATTTTATGTTTCTAATCCGTACTACATGGTACAGGCTCAAAACCTCCAGGACAGAACAAGATGATAAAGGATTAGTACTTTTAATAAATTGAATTAAAGACAAAGGTTTACAAAACATGTAGAAAGGTGTCAAAGTTTTGCATAAGAACTGAACAAAATCCATATCTTTCCTAAGACAAAATACATGCATGAATTGATACTTTGTGCGCTAAAGTGCAAAAGTTGTTATAAACAAGTAAGGCTAAATATATGTATGAATCACCATAATACTTCAAAATTTCATCCAGAACAAAACCCGTGAAATTGTTTCCAAATACTAGTTCGAACTTTCCACTGTAGTCAGTTTCTCTTTCATTACACACTTAGTATTAACTTTCCCCACCAAACTTTGAATGTAAACACTGCAATACCACAGCTCGGCTTAAAGTCATTAGAACTTTTCTAAAAAACTTCTATATTTGAAACTGCTTAAGATATTTTCAGGTGAAAAGACAGATAACTACCATAATGAAATTAATTATGATGATATTTTGTAATATCTATGTTTTTTGATCTTGAGAAGTACAAGGACAGGTCTGGAAAAGATTCCAATCTATTGTATATATTGAACACAGTAAGTTTTTAAATGAATAAGTGTTTTATAAAAATTTTGCTTTTCCATCTGTCAGAATATATAAAACTGCCTACTTCTTAATTAATCTGAGTAATGAACTGAACGTCATACCAAGAGCTAGACATTAGACTAAAATATTTTAAAATATATCACAGGCTTTGTTTATCCTAAAACTCATTTCTATTGAAGATATTACTTCCTAAACCTTAAGTGCATTAGAAATCCATCAATCCATCAATCCATTAGAAATCCATCAATCCGTCAATCATTCAATCTACTTAACATTCTGATTCAGTTTATTTACAAGAATGCTGCTATAGAACTTTCAACTTGTTTATAAATCATGTAATTTAAACAAAAACATATAATTTATATATTAAAATAGACTACAGTACAAAATGTTCAATAATTTTCTGGATATATAAATAATATTTGGTAACTTTGAGTCAACAAATTATTAGTTATAGCATGAAATACTGAAAGTTATTCAATATTTAGTATGAAGAATTCACTTTTAGAATAGGTAAAAAATAATATTTGTAACCAGACCTGATGACTTAGAATAAACATTGTATTGAATAAAAATTGTAAGACTCAAGGTATTTTTTCTCCCAAAAAGTTCTTCTATGTAGCTTCTATGCGAACACATATCAATGAATTTAACCAAGTGCCAGGGAGACTAATTTCTTGGGTAAATGTTGGCACCTGATTTTTATTTATTTATTCTTCCAGATAGCAGCCAATGAATAAGGTATAATTGTCTAACCTGACTTTTCTAACAAAACTACTTTACAGAAAACAAGCAAAGAATTAAAAATAAACTAACAAAAACTACCTTTTTTTGATTGCATCTCTTTTCTTTGGAAAAACCAGAGTAACCTCAAATTTCACCTATTCCATATGTATATGTTTTAGGATACACAGATTGGGATCTTTCTTGAGATAAAAGATTTGAGTTTTGCTATTACTAAGAGTAGCAGCCACATCCAACTACAGACGTATATTCTCTTTCACACTACCTTTTAATGGGGGGGAAAAAAAAAAAAGAGAAAAAATGCTGAAATAGTCAATCCTATACTGCTGAAGAATTTCCTTGAGGAAAATTACTTTGCATGTACAGTGCATTGATAATTCTCCTTAATTTAATTTGCCAACATTTCTGCCCTTTCCCTAAATTTTTGGTAAAAACTTTTATTTAACTTTAGAGGACCAAATAATATGCATGAAGGAAGCTTAACAACAAACAGCAAGTGAAGAAAACAGCAAGACTGAAAGAATAGGCTACACTCTTTTACAGTGCTGCCTATTTGAGAACCGCTATTTCAGTTGAAGGAGTGGTAGGAAAAAAGGGGCAGCTCCCTCTATAGCTCCAGGACACCTAAGAGTTGGAGAAACTGAGAGATAATAGTCTTATAAAGAAATTATCAGGCTTACAGTTATCATGAGTTGTTGTAATATTTACAAAAAGTAAGCTAAAAAACAACCATGCTTTATTCTCCCAGGAAATTCAGAAGAGGGTTTTTTTTTAGCAATCCATATCTAAACTAGTTCTTTAAAAGGCCACCTACCAGGGAGGCACAATATCAAACTATAATTGTTAATAGTTATTTCCTGTGACCAAACACAGTTTTTTTGTGTACTTTCATCTTTTAAAAACTGAGAAATGAAAAGATTCCTGCACATAGTTCATTGAGATCAGCTGCACTTGGCCATAAAAAAGGTAACAAGCAGAGTGCTTTCTCCCCATCTCTTTGTGCAGTGCATAAGTCAGCATAGATAAAAGCCAAAACAATGAAAAAGGTTGGGAATTTTCACATCATAATAGGGGAAAACTGATATACAGTAAGCTCGCTACAATCAAAACTGTCATGCAGCAGTTAAGATGTTAAGAAAGATTTATCATTCTTGAGTTTCACTTAGAAACAAAATATACAATATTAAATGAAAAAAAGAATGTCTTTGAGTCTAAAAAAAAGAAATTCATCAATTACTTTCAATCAGATGTTTGACACTAGCTACCATCAGAAATACAGTATTGCAAATTGTCACACTTGGCCTGTCTTATTAAAAATAAACATGGAAACTCAAGTTAAAGATTTAAAAATTTCTTAGCACTTCAAAATAAATATGAGAGATTGAATATAGGAATTCTAGTGGCTTGTTCCGTGCAAAGGACAAAAATGTGTTAGATAGAAGAGAGTATTCAGTCGTAGATTATCCATACCTCTAGCTGAGGGGAAAACAAAGACTGTCTCTTTTTACAGAGCCTTTCAATAAAAATAAATTACATAGAGAAGTCAATTCATGGCTCTAAATATAATGTCTTGAATAAAAAATCTGTCATGAATAGAGTATGTACATTAGTGTGATAATGGAAAAGAGGAAATGGCACAATTTCGTTAGAATAAAATTTCACAGTAATTTTGTAAATGTAGGACATTTATGCAAATTTTAAACAACGATTCTTTGCAGATTCACAGTACCATTTACAAAACAGTGAACAAGATAATTCTATGTTTCCCTTGTTACAACATGTCAGTTTTGGTTAGAGCACAATTAATACACTACTTCAAACTTGATGCATTTAATTTAATTTGCTTTAATTAAAAAAAAAAACAAACAAACCAGAACCCAACCAAACCCAAACCAGCACAAACAAATAAGAAACAAACAATCCCCCCTCTGGCTTCTTTCCAGAATGCTGTGACAGATCAGAACTATCATTAAAACTACCATTAGTAACCTGGAAAAAACCCACAAGCAAGCAAGCAAGCAAGCAAGCAAACAAAACAGTTTAATTTGTGGATTCTTTTAAGGGAAAATGATCAAGAAAAGACCATGTCAAGCACAAAAATTGTCTGAACATTGTAGTGCTATGCTTAATTTAATCTTCTGTCATGGCATTTTCACAAATATCAGTTCAGCATTTGTTGTTTCACCAAGTTGATATATGTTTATTTCACTCTTTCCCTGTCAGTACTTCTGGCTATATAGCTGCAATAAAGTATTAGAAAATTTTACAGAAAGGTTCCTAAATAAATAGATTAGGCTTTAAGAGATAGGTTTATCTAAATAGACCCCCTCATCTTTTGTGAGATTTCCCTGTTTTCTTCGCTGTTATCAAGATGCCTATGACCTGTATTTTTGATATAGTCATATGACCACAGCATAATTCAGCTGGGAAAGGATCTCATGAAGTCTGTAGTCCATCTTGCTGCAGGGGAAGTGCTGAAGTCACAGCTGGTTTTTCCAATCTGCTCAGCTCTGCTCATGCTACATCCAGTAGGTCTTAACCTGACAACCAGTCAGATCTTAAAAATCACTGTTGATTTAGAATCTTTTGGGGCAACTTGCTTCGCCACTTTGCTATCCTATTGAGAATTTTCTTTTCATCATACCCATCATATGTCGATTGTCTCTCTTCTCTCACCACACACAGTTTTGAAGAGCCTGGTTCCCGTTGCTTGAAGGCATTGGGAATCTGCTGTTTAGTTCCCTGCTACTGCCATCTCTTCTCCAGGCTGAACAATCTCTCCTTGACTCTTCTGACAAGGCAAGTGATCCAGGCCAGTGCAAACCCTGTGGTATCACATAATAATCAGTGCCCACTAAGCCCAAACGCCCAACTACGTCTTTTACTCCTCTAATTCTCTATTCATCTCCATCTCCATCATCAAACTACAGTGTCTTCATTTGGATAATGTTTGAATGTGAATAAAAAACACAGAGCTGCCTGAAATACTAGGAAAATTTGTTTACAATTAGTTCAGACTTTTTTTTCTTTTTTTAATAAATATTCTATATTAATCGTTCCATGGAAGGTTTTATACTGCGACTTTTAGGATTGAATCTGTATCATTGGGAAGGAATTAATAGGGAAAAAGAAAATGCAAATTACACAGAAGTCCAAAGTTTGTCTTATCCTTGAGAAAAAGTGTTATTTGTCTATATTCTATCAATCTTGGTTAGATTTTAAATAGTGATATCAAGCCTAAGTTCTCTTTTATGCGGTCAATTTTTTAAGTTCCCCAACTACTAAATCCAAGATTATTCTCAAATTTAATGGACTATTAATTAAAAATATAGTAGAGGAAATACATATGAAGGAAAATAATTAAATTACCTGGTGTTCCAGTCAACAATGAAGATACTGTAGTTCTAGCTATTCACTGGAATGACTCTATAAGAAGCCAAAATTTTAAACTTTTTATGATGACAGAAGTAATTTATCTCTTTTAAAAAGAGCCCCTCTTTAAAGAACTAAGAAAGGACAGGCAATCTCATTTTTTTTTTAAAGTAATGTGTCTGTTCACCTTTATGGTTTTTGTGTTGGAGATGGCTATTTATTTACATAAATATCAAATGTCAAAATATTTTTGTAAGAAAGTGCATCTATTCTGAAACACTGAGTTATAACAAAAAAGATCTGATCCTGTATAAAGCCTGACTTTGCTCTTAAACTTTTAATGAGCTACTTCTCTTAATATCTTTTTGTACTGTACTAAACTACTGAAATTTGCCATATATAATTATTTCCCTTTTTTTTTGTCTCTGCAAAGTAAATGCATTTTCCCTTAGTAATAATTATTCATAATGGATTTCTAATATGCGATGTTAATGGCAATTCACTTATGGAAAGCATCAAAACATCAAAATAATGCAGCTAAAACAAACTGCAAGTATTTTTTAATTTCTTTTAGTATTTGAAAACACTCTATGCAATACCTTTATTTCATTTCTATCCTCTTTTAGTGAAATGTGATATTAGAAAAAGAAGAAAAAGCTAGATGAAAACATTGTGAAGTAAATGAAGAAAATATTTTTAACAGTATTCAACTAATCACTTTCTGGACCTTTTTTAATACTGGAATTATTAGAAAATATTTGATGAATTTAAATTATCATTATTTTTAACAATTGTATCAAATAAAAATAATTAAATAGAAGAAAATTTCTTTAAATAATAACAATGGACACATAATATTTGTTTGTTGCACGTGATTTTTTCAATCGAAGTCTTAAAATACAGTGTGATAGAAATACAGTGTAAATAAGTTGACAGCATCATTCAAAAGGGTTTTTTTCCATTATACCCCAATAAGAACATTTACAAAGGTATGAAAGTTTACTGTACACAAAATTACTATTCACTATGGAACAACCAATTTTTAAAAATAAATAAACTGTAAAATTATGCACTGGAAATTGTATACACACAGTTGTTACAGACACATTACAATAAATTATATTATTATTTATTTATTAATGAAAGATGCTTGTCCCATCATAAACATGACCTCAAACTTCTATTTTGCCAAATGAGTTAAAGTCTGCTGAAGCCCCAAAGAAGAATACCAAATAATACCTAGATCAAAGAGATTGAAAGCTTATTCTATGATTCTATGTTTAAATTGAAGAAAATCCACTCTTTGGGGTTTGGATTTATTAAAAAATAAACTCAATTAAGACTAGATGACATTAATTGAATGTATGAGAAGGTGAAAGATTTTTACAAACATGAAAGGTACTTTTCATTTACAAGTTTCCAACGTACCTTACATCTTTGCAGAAGAACCCAGCTTATTTTGTGTGCATTACACACAGAGAAATTGCTTCCTTGTAATAAAACAGTAATCCTCTTACAGGACAACAATTCTGCTTAAATGTATATAGCCCCGAATGAGACACTGAATCAAAAGTTCAATCTTCAGAGTTTGAAAATTTGTTTGAATGGAAATAGCTGAGGTTAACTTTTTTATCATGAAAAATCACTGAATCTTTAAAGATTTTTATTACTCTGGAAGTTGTTCATTACTCTGCATTGAAATGTCAGATCTCGAAGTTGCCAGTTCTTCCACTCCCTCTTCCCTAATGGAGGGGTACTTCTATATACCAAAGCTAATGTTGCATATTTAGGGATTTCCTTGAAAGGTGCCTCGTCCTGACAACACTTACCTTGTTAAATCTGACAAATGCACAGACAAATACTCTGACTCCAGTCATAGCAATGCCATTTAAAATGACTCACAGTTTTATCCAAGGAAAGTATTAATCAGTAAATCCTGACAGGCCTTTTTCCTAAAATAAAAGGTAATGCTTTCTATCTCTGCTGCAATCACAGGATGAACAGCAACTAATGCTGATGTCTAATTCTGAATAAAATGATCCCTCTACCAGTAATCTGGCATCTGATGAGTCACTTCTTACTTTCTGACTGTTGGATAGGCAGATTTCCTACAAGAAGGAAATGTTTCTCATACCAAGGTCAATAATATTGATATTTCAAGCCTACTGAGCAGGCATATTGTCAGTTACTGTGAATCAGCTTCTGTTCTCAGTACGTCTCTGTTCCCTCTTAAAGACTGTTCTTGTGAGAGAAAGTAGTGGTATGGCTTTGCCATATTTAAAATTGGTGAATATCACAAAATTAGACTAATTTTCTGTCATTAATTTTGCTTGTTATGTCCCTATCAACTTAGAAAGCATTGCTAATTTTATGATATCAAGGCTTAAAGTCAAGGTTAGCCATCATGGGCTCTATGTTTTTAATCGGAGGCAAGAACATACTTGATAAAAAAAAAAAAAGAAATTAACATTAATTAGTCAAAACTGATACTCTGAACATTAATTCTAACTGCATGAACTGATTAGGTATCTACTGATTGCAGCTGTCTAGAAAGTGTGATTTATGTTGGAAGAAAAGAATTGAATAGAGCTACTTTAACTGAATATCATCTATATCTTCAAGTCCCCTAGAACATACACAGATCCAACATAGTACATTAAGTTAATGAACAGGAGTCTGAACAGTAACCAAAAGGAAGCAAGCAGAGATGTGAATCCAGATGACAACCAGAAATGTCATCTAAATCCTTAGTTTTGCCTGGAAATGTAACCTGTGTGCCCTACTCCAGGTTCACAGTATCTAACACCAGGTATATAACACAGCATTTAAAATACAAATTACATATTCACCCACTGTGTACTCAGGAAAATTTCTGAAAGATAAAAGAAGGAAGCTCAGTTTTCTCTTAGATGTGTGTTTTATTTCTCTGCTGTCACCCTCCTCTTCTTTCTTTTTAATTTGGGTTTAATAACACTCCAGCTCAGCTAATGAGAGTATTCTCTGACAAACTGCTGAGAACCACTGAGAGGAGAAGCAGCTAAAAACAATGTTTTACACAGCTTGATCCTTCTACAAGTTTGCTCAGTCCTTGCTAGGCTGAGAGAGAGAGACTGTGTGTATGTGTGTGTGTGTGCTTGTATGCATCTGTGTATCCATGTACTTCTCTAACAAAAAATTTGTAAGTTAAATGTCATCACTACCATGAAGTACCACAGTTTAAGCTTTGTACTTCTTTTCTTATCGTCTTTTCTTGCTTTTTTTCTTGATGGTCTGCAATTAACAATAGTAATGATGACTCCAAGTGGTCTTGCCTGCCTTCTTTTTCTTTTTTTTTTCAAAAATAGTATTTTTTTGGATTTTAATATATTTTAAAATAAAATGACAATGTATTGTACTTTATATCTAAAGATTATATAGTATACAGTTGAAGGAAAAAGCTATACTGTTAATATTTAAGCCATATTTAACATTCAGTGTTATTACTTTGTGCTTTCTTTCCCTTCTTTTTTATAGTTCTAACAGCAGTTTTTGAAGTAGTTACTAATGGAAACAGGTGAAGCAGAAGCACATAGCTATGTCAAAACCATGAATATATACAAAGAGAATTTTGTTCAGTAACATAACATGACATAAGTACACGTTGAGGTTCTGTGATGTTTTTCAGATACTCTATTAATCTGGGCACAAAGCTGTACTGAGACTATGAGTAGGATTCTTCTCACGGATTAGACATCTTAGCATAGGTGTTTGCTTGAATATCAAAATGGACTTCTTTTTACTTTTGGCATTTTTCCATTTTCCATTTAACAATTGAAATGTCTCTGACAAAGAAGCGGCACTTGAAAGAAAAAAAAAAAGATAAGGTTTGTTGTGTTTGTTTGGTGGTTTTGTTTGTTTGCTTGTTTGTTTTGGGTTTTGAATTTAGATAATCAGGGTATGACATGAACTTTAGGCTTTTGTAAATAGAAAGCTTCTCTGAAGTTTCATCCTGAGACAGCCATCTGTAAAAAGAAGATAGTGCTGTTATTTACCTTGCATAAAAGTAGTTGCTTTGTTATCTGGTGTTCTTAATTGCAGAAGTACAGAATGATGTCTATAGGCAAACATGGTTTATTAAATATGTTTTATTGAAAAAAGCAGAGTCACATGTAGGTATAAGCTTACTCTTGGTCAATAAATCCAGTCTGCTCTTTCTTATGTATTATGCTCGTAAGGACCAGCTTTTACAAAATTGCATATATTTTTAAAGCACTGTCAGCAAGCTTACAAAAGAAATAATCAACATATACAATGCTATTAAGTGTTTCTGTCACCAAAAATCGTTACATAATTTCAGCACTTTATATTTCAAGATCTCTTCAGTAACAGATACTGAGGAGATGAGGGATTATCGGGCTTTTGTTTTATTATCATTTGCTGTTGGAAAAATTTGATCCTAGTAATTTTTTTCTAGTTATAATGCTATAGCATTCCTCTAGCACAATCTCACACTTTTGTATTTTAAAGTTAAATATTTCAATGGTTTGAATTTGCTTTTTTGTTTGATTTTGTTTAGATTTTCTTTCAGTTTTGTTTGCCAGTTTGTCCATCTTTATTTCTTTTAATTTATCTTTGAGTAAGGAGGTACTACTCCTCGAATTGTGTGTCTTACACCAAGAAATTACTCCACTCTCTAGCAGGCTTTATTTGTCTTCTAACTCAATGTGGTGGCCTTGTAGTGCTGAGAGACCACAGGGAAAATTACATTTAAGCATCTCAATACATTGTTTGTTATTTTCCACCTTTTGTGAACTGTTAAGTTACAAAACTATCCTATCATCATCGTTATATGAAAACTTTGGATGCCATGCACAATAGAAAAAATAATGAAAAAATTTGTCTTTAAAACTTAAAAATGTTACTTTTTTTTTTCTTTTCTTCCCTGAAAGATCCTATAAAGGCGGGACCAGTGAAACTGGAAATGGAAATAGAAGATAAGTCTGATGATCACATTGCCTCTTTCTCTTTGTTTTCTTTATTTTTCACCATTTGAATATCAATTTAGATATGTAACAAGGCCCCGATGACAGGGAAAGTCTGAAATTATGCCCATCCTTTAAAAGCAGGTAGAATGACTGTGAATTGTAGGCTGATCAGTTTTATCTCAGTTCCTGGATATATTAATAAACATTCATCTGGAATCCATTTTTGAGTTCTCAAAGAGGATAGTCAGAATATCAGTTCATTGTACCAAAGGCAAATCATCTTTGAATGTATGATTGCCATCATCAGTGGCAATCAGTGGCAATGTGAACAAGGGGATGGTGGTGTTTCCTGATATCAGAAGTGTTTCTGACCTTTTATCCCACAGTATGAAAAATGAATAGGTAAATGGAGATAAATTTTAAATTGCTTGGACATCCGGGCTGAAAGCAGGTTGAAAAATGGCTCGACACCCAGCCATAAGTGATAGGCTCCATATAATACACTATCTTCATCAATGACCTGGATGATGACAAAGAATATACCTTCAGCTGATTCAGAAATAGCATTGTATCAGAAACAACGGCTGGCACAATAAACGGCAGACCTTGGCAGTCATCAAGAGCATGCCGTAAGCCTCTTGAGAAACTCACTAGTTTCAGTAACGAGAAACACAGCCCTGATACAATTTAAGGAACTACTGGCTGAATAGGACCTGGGAGGCACAGTAGACACCAAGCTGAGTATAAGCCAACAGTTCACTCCTTGTGAATGGGATGAACTGGTTACAGCAGTAAGTGCAAGCACATTCTATGGTTCTTCAATAGCAATATGGCTAGCAGACAGATGGGAGGATCTTTTGCTCAGGAGGGCTGAAAGATAAGGCCTGGAAAACTGGAGAGTCCAGCAGAGAGATTTCAAAATGATCAGACCTAAGCCATGAGGTTCAGGATGAGAAACTGAGCACACTAGACTTTTCTGTTCAAGGGAAGAGAAGGCTAAAAGATGCCTTAGCATCAGAGTCAATTGCTTGAAAGTTAGTTCCAAAGATGGTAGAACCAAGCTTTTTTCAGCACTGCTGGGTTATTTAACAGTGGAAAATGGCCAGAAATCAGATTTTGGGAGAATCTGATATCAGAAAAATTTAGGTTTAGGAAGATAGTCTAAGACTCATAATAAAAAATAAAAATATAAAAAAGAATCACTTTTGAGTACCAGTCTCTGTGACATAAACACTTATGTTTTACCTATAGAAACCTAAAGGAATGCATGGACCTTGCCAATTTTGATCTTGATGGGAGAGCTTCTGAGAACCCTTCCTTTTCAGAAAGGAGGTCTGATTCTCCAGGCCTGTAATTCGTGCCTGTGCAAAACTGATGCATTTCTATAATACCAAAAGCATTGCTTTTACATATAGTCTGGATAGACAGATATAAATGATACCATCAGTCAAGGCAGTTGTGGCTCAGGACTCTAAAAAGAACTCAGTACCCAATGTACCATGCAAGCCAGTCAATCACGGATAGAGCATGTGATACTCTCTGATTTAGGTTGCATTCAAAGTCTGTATTTATAAACAGGCAGTTGTTTTTATTGTAACTACCTTCAAATTCCAAAATATTTAGTCAAAACTAACATAAAAAACTACAAAAGACTGGAATTCTTATAGTCAAAGAGATTTGTAGTCAAGAAGAGGTGATGTGTGGTGCCTGTGTGTCCCATTTACTCTGCATTAAAAACTGCAGTATTTAGTGACCTTAACAGCAATAAAATCCTTGACTTTGGTATGGCTAACATTTCACTGTGTGATTTTCAGTGCAGCCTCCATAATCCTCTGCATTTTTAAGAAATATCTGTACAAATTGCTGTGTTTGTATAGATCATGGTTTTATGTGTTCCTTTGCTACAGGCTCTGAGGCATGGTTCTACTAGCTGATGGTATATTTCAACAAGAAACTTGAATGTCACACTTGAACACAAGATAAAGGCAAACTTAAATTATACTTTTTCTAGTACTTTTTTTTTCTCTATCTTTATAGATCGTGTATATCATGGCTAGGGTCACCAGAGGCCCTGTTACAACCCATTAAAATGGGAGCATTTTGATTGTCTTTTTTTTTTCTGGTTAAAAAGAGCACACAACTCCTTTGTTAAGGAAAGGATTTTATCCAGAATTACTAATGAGAACATGAGAATTTCTTGCAAGACCTGCAAGAGTCCAGAGGAGCAGGAATCATCACTATTCAGGAACGAAAAAAAACTACCAATCATCTGATTAATGGTATCTTACGTGCATGAAATATTTCTACTTCTTGTAGCAAGATCTGGTCTCTGTAAGCAGCAAAAGCTGTGTCTAAACTGAGCTTGTCAATCACAGAGCCTGAGTCTCTCAACTGTTCAGCCGCACTATTTATTTTATTTATGTAATCTGTAATGCAACACTACAAAACAGAAATGAGTGAGTGTTAATATGTGCTTGGGTGTTAATTTTAAAAAGAGTTAGGGTGAGTGAGCCAACAGGAATGAGATCCTTGGAATCTTTCAGAGTTCTTAGGACTCCTCAGCCTCCTTTGTCACCAGAATTTACTGGAAGATGCGATCCACAATTTTCTGCACGGGGCTATGATTGATACCTTCCTCTAACACTGATTTCACAGCTCAATGGCAGCCCAAAGCCCCTACCTTTCGGTGTGAGAAGATTTTCCTTGTTCAAATTATGTTACTTTAGGGAGACTCTTACATGTATGAAAAGCTGTCATAAATCCTCCCTCTTTTACTGCTTCTCATAAGGATTCTTGTCTCACATAAAGCAGATTATGTGACAGCAGGAAAGCAGCTGTCACTTGCTCCCAGATGATGCTCAGCTCTGTAGCACCTGATTTCCTGTTGAGCTTGGACCTATAGCCTACCTTTTGCCACAACTTTGCACACTGAAAATGCCCAGACAGGCTGTGTCTTACTTCACTCTTACTTCGCTCTTACTCAGCTGATGAGCATTCAGGTCTGGGAGGAATGTGAAGAAATATGTCTTATGGAAACAAGTATTATAATTGAAGTTATTATTTTGTTTTAACTTTTTCTCCCACCTGAATTATTTTATATACAGGATATGAGCAGATAACAAAAATGTCACATTGCACCAGGGTTCTATGCAGTATAAGAATATTACAAATAGTAAACATCATAGTGAACCTGCAGCTTAATTTAGTCTTTACTTTCTGGAGGGTCAAGTAAAAAAAGTAGCAGAGAAATGATATAAGAAATGGTATTTTCTCACAAAGTAGAACTTCCACAGGCAATAGAAAATGCAACATTTAATCTGAAAGACTGCGAGGCTTCAATAGTGTTTAGGAATGAGAAGATAAATAAGCGGTTTTATAATGTTCACCTAAGTAATATTCTGTTAATAATACTGAGCACTTATTTTGGGCCAATTTCTATAATGAATTTCAATTTTATTTATTTTTTTTTTGCTACTGTAATACAATTTGCATTTGCTAAACCAGACCAACATTTGTCCAGTTCTAGGAAGAGACAGACAGAGGAAAATGTCATCCTTTCACATTTCTAGTACAGGCAACTATGGTGCATGATGAATGCTTACTTCCCTTTATCAATCAATCCTTGCAAACCAATTTGCTTACATTCTGAAGTGAGCTGCATTTACAAGGGGGGATCAATTCTTAAGAGGATTATGTCAAAATAAGATGTAGTCTAGTAACAACCAGCTTTGGAGGAGCGGCTCAGGATAACAAGTAACTGAGCAGTCTATTGTATCACTGGTTTTTGTATACCACCCTCTTTCTCTCTCTTTTCTAGTCAACACTTTGATAAAATTAATTGTAGTTGCCTACATATATATGAAGTTCTTTGCTGAAGAGATTTTTTTTCACAACACAGGAGTTTACACATTCTAAGGACTTTTACTTTTTAGTAGTAAATATGTTTGCATTTGCAATTATTCTGTGAGTTTTTCAAATAGATTAAATACCTAAACCAATGCAAGGAAGCCATATGATATTTTGTAATAAGAAATTACACTATTAAAATAAAGTATGACTAGTATATTCATGACAGAGCGACTGATTATGTCCACTTATTAAGCCTTCCCTCATTTCCATTGCGCAATCAGTGAGAATTTTGCTAATGATTGCTAAAGAAATTGGATCAGTCCTGTAATGAATAAAGAACACAGATATCTGAGAAAATATGATTACATGTTTTCTGATGTATTTCATGGTTTTATTTCTTTTAAAAATAAATTGTAATACCAGCAAACATTTGAAAAGAAAAAAACTGTGGCTTAGCCAATGGTCTGTACGTAGAATCAAAAACTTGGATTCATAAAAGGTTTTACCATATGTAAATTCTGAAGATGTGGTTTTATGTGGTTCACTCTGATACTCAGCATGCAGCACTCGTGTCAGACATTTAAAAGGATATTTCACTTTTGGGAGGCATAAAATTGCCTGTAGAAAGCTCCTTACATAATCATAACCTAAATTTTGTTATGAAATTCACCTTTATAATTATAAAATATAATGATTCCTCATGAGAACCCTTTATTTTCTTATTGTTTAGCCTATTCTACTTCTATATTTCAGTTTCCTTTCTAGTTCTACTGATTAATGTTTTTTTCTGAATATTGATCTGAATTTCTGAATTGTTGGTCTCACATATTTTGACAATATTTCTGAAAAGCCTTTCTTACCTTTCTGATTAGAATTTTTATCTGTCTAGACTTGATATTACACTCCTTGGTTGTTTATTTGTAAAGCTTAATAAGACACCATCTAAGATAAAAATGAGACATAAATGTGATTAAGCTGATGAAAACTACTTTTCAAAATTTAGCCAAAATCTATTAGTTCAAAGTAATACTAAATTTTATAAACTAACAATATAAAAATATCTGTCCCTCTAATTTGCATTATAAAAATATCAGAATGCAATGATTAAAGGTTAGATTCAACTGATGAACTGTCAAGATTTGCACCTAAGATAGGCAACACAGGATCATTTGAAGAAGCAGGCATCTTTAGAACACCTAAATACAATGTGAAATGCCTCAAATTTCAGATAAGAGCTTAATTCAGTCTATTGTGCATATAATGACTTGCTAATACATAAACATTTGCACGATCAATATCTAAAATCAAAATGAAATTATTAGCACATAATTATCTGACTATATATGTTACAGAAAGCAAGCAAGATGGCTGCTTATGAATGAAAAAAGCTTTCAAATTTTAGTTTATTTTTCTGTAGTGATTCTGATATTAATGTCTTAGCTTTTTAACTCTCTTACTTGTCATAGAAATTAATAATACTCTATACATCTGTGCCCAACAGAATGCTTTTTTGGGGGGGGGAGGCTGACACCTTCTAAGACAGCCCTGGAGGGCAGTACACTTGTTCTTGTCCAGCTGTTCTGGCTCCCTGGCAAACTGATAAGCAGAAGGATGACTGCAAATGATGACGCATGCTAAGACCTTCCTCTACTGATGGGCTTGCTGCTCCAACTGCCCCCTTGGCAAGTCTTTTTAAATTCTACCAATTAACTGAAAACAAGTAGAGGTTGAGTTATCTAGAAACTAATAAAGGAAAACATAGTGTCACTCCTTTGAGAGCAATCAATGGATGTGTGCTCCCTTTTTTATAGCACCACCCTTTTTCATAGCAGCCTGTGCATGGTATAAGCAGTTTCTCTGAGGACCAGCTTAGAAATGTCATAAAACTTGGGATTTATTTCTAGTTAAATTAAGAAAAGTACAACTGAAAGTAATTTTTGTGTATCAGTGACTTATTTCACTATGTTTATAATTAAGATATTAACTCTTCAGGAAAAAAAATCCCTCTAAAGGTTTCATCAGCGTGATACTCCATTCCAGAGAGAAATCAGCAATTAGACTCTGAGAAACAAGAAGATAATTCATGTGAATTAACATTAAACAAAAATTAGGCCTGACTTAAAGGAGAAGTCCATCAACTCTGAGGCAGAAGTGCTATAATATCACCAGAAGTGGCAACTTCAGGAAGACATTATCTCTGTCCTTAAGTATCATGGCTTACCTACACATGTAAGGACACTTGCTATCACCATAAGAGATCACCAGATGTTTGTGCTGCATCTCAGTGATTTTTGGAAGATAGCATGAAAATAAAGACAATGCCATCATTTTTCAGAATGCCCATGACTAAATTAAGTGTTTTTTCTATGTGAGGGATACTATGAGGATGCTATGGTACAGGAAAGTAGTTCATGCAGTTTCACCCGGTGAGCTGAATTGTGGACAATTTCAAAATTCAAGGCAAAAAGTTCAAGATAACCTTCAGTACTCTGAAAGTAAAAGAAGCTACCTCAGTGAACTCAGACTGTACACACTTGGGAAAGGAATCCAGAAAATTTAGCAGCATATTAGCATCCTGGCTTATTAAGCATTTTTCATTTTGCTAGTCCACGAATGATTGAGATTCAATGAATTCAGTCAGTGGCTGAATCATCAGTTTAGCTACCAAAAGCTGATGAAGATTTTGATCTTGATGAGAAAAGTGATGTATTACTTCTTAGTTTCTCTGGAAACAGAAGCTGTAAAAGTGACCTCCTTTAGTGTTGAGGTAGTTGGCTGTGCTGTCGCTAAGCCATTCACAGATAAGAAAACATATTATATTGATGCAAAGGAGGAGAAATTAATCAGTCAAATACATCTGTGTTAAAATCCCTGTGCTGCCTTAATAGTTAACAGAATAAATGAGATGTCATATTTCCAGGACATAATTAATCTTGCCTAAATGTAGATGTTTAAAATATTTCAGATTAATTTTGCTTGATAAGTCTCCATTTCTCCCTTCTTAATCTGAAACAAAATTAGGAAGACTAATTTGTGTACAACACCGGTACCTAAGGATATGTACCTGATCTCTAATATTATGAATAATTTATTTAATAATTTTTAATAAAAATCTTACAATTCCAAATTTTCTTGTTTTGTCCCCTTAAAATAACAATAGAGCACTGAAGTTTCTATGAAGATGTCTCAACAAAATATTGGAAACAGTATTAAATATTTAACTTATCTTTGAGAAAAAGCTCTACATTTGCCCACTTTGGGTTATGTTCTGAAAGGAGGGTTGTGTTCTGAAATGCTGAAATATCTAACAGAATATAATTTCACTTTTTACTAGCATTTGGGTTTCCTGTTAGAGCTTTTAATATGCCAAGAAATGTTCAGCTGATGGCCAGTTTTCCAAACCAATAGCTCTAAGTAATTACTAAGAAATGTGTGGCTATCCAGTGACAACTTTCAAATTTCAGATTCACACTAGCAGAAGAAGAAACATACTTCACTTTTCAACTGAGCTTTGAGTAGTACATAATATTATTCTAAAATAAAATTTTTAGAACTCCTTGCAAAGTCTAAGCACACCCCCAGATTGAAAGCTTAGAATTTCTCTTGAGAAAATAGTTTTAAAACAATGTTGCAAGCACAACACACCTAGTGACAATCCTGAAGATTCAGATGATACCAAATGGATCTCTGTCTTTTTACCAAGGTAGCAAAAAGTGGGTTAACACAACCCAAAATATAAGAATCATAGGATCATTAAGTTTGGAAAAGACTTCTAAGATCATTAAGTCCAACCATTAATCTAACCTCTGTTGTGTTCACCACTAAACCATGTTCCCAAGGGCTACATCCATGCAACATTTGAACACTCCCAGGGATGGTGATTCTACTACTTCTCTGGTCAGTCAATGCCTGAGTACCCTTTCTGTGAAGAACTTTTTCCTAACATATAATCTAAACCTCCCCTGGAACAACGTGAGGCCACTTCCTCTCATCCTGTCACTTGTTACCCGGGAGAAGCGGCTGACCTCTACCTGGCTACAACCTCTATCCAGCTGTTATAGAAAGTGATAAAGTCTCCCTTGAGCCTCCTTTTCTCCAGGTTAAACCACCCCAGATCCCTCAGCTTATCCTTATAAAACCTGTGCTCCAGACCCTTCACTGTCTCCATTGCCCTTCTCTGCACTCGCTGCAGCACCTCAATGTCTTTTTAGTGAGGGACCCAAAACTGAACACAGGATTTGAGGCAAGACCTCACCAGTGCTGACTATGGAGGGGCAATTACTGCCCTGGTCCTGCTGACGGCAATATTTCTGATACAGGCCAGGCCTTCTTGGCCACCTGGGCACACAGCTGGCTCATTTTCAGCAGCTGTTCACCAGCACCCCCAGGTCTTTTTCTGCCGGACAGTTTTCCAGCCACTCTGCCCCAAGCCTGTATGGGGTTGTTGCAACCCAAGGATAGGAGCCAGAAGTTCGCTTTGTTGAACATATATTTTATTTCTGTTTTTAAAGAATCAGTTTGGTCTTATACATTTAATTTATGGAAATCTTTACTTCAGTAACAGGAATCTCCTTGTCACACTTCTATATTTTTATAATACATATGAAATTGGTATAAGGAATCTCATAGTTAAAAATATGTTACCAAGCAAATATAATTACTCATGCTCTGAATAAGAATAGTAAAGATCTGGTATCACAGTAGTTTTGTACACTATTTGTTTCTGAAACTAAGTTGGGTAACAGAATAAATTATAAAAGTTCTTATATTCAGACCAACTGTTGAATGAACTCACTGTATGAAACTATATGAGACAAATGACATTGTATTATACACACTATTATGATACTGAGTTTGCCTTCAGAATGAGATTTCCTTGTGAATTCAGCATTAAGACGATTTATATTCATTCTTTTCAGAGGAATATTGCAAGCAAACTTAGCTGGGGAGGGACTTATAATTTATGAGGGTTTTTTGTTTGTTTGCTTTTTTAAGAAGCCTGGCTTCCTAGTATTTATACACAAATTGTCTTAAAATATTACAAATATCAGAAATAACCATCAGCATAAACAGGTAAACAAAGGTTTAGCAAAGCAATGTACCTGAGATTGAATCTCAAACAGACGTTTTTAAAAGGAAATCTTTTTTTGATGAAATACTCATCAAGACTATTGAATTAAAGAGTAATATAAATTTGAATAGTTTCATTATATCTTGAATAATGCTGACATGAAAAATAAGTACTTATCACTTTTGATCCTGTGTTCATTGTTAGTTGACATTGATCACGCTTGCTTTTTTGTTTTCTTGACTTGGAACATGATCATGTAACATTTGCACACAATAATGAATCAAGAACAGATTTAAAACTGGCATTTCTGCTAAACACTTACGGAAGCATTTATTTTATAGTGTTTATACTTATTTTATGTCTTAAATACCTCAACAAAAAAATTAATCAAAAATTCATTAATAGCCTCACAAAATATTCTTATAAATCTATACCTGATTTTATTGGACTAAAGTCTATTTACTGTAACAAATTTCATGCTATTCAACTCCCGTAATATAGTTACCTATATGTAGTCACATATGTTCCTGTATCCTGGACTTAGGTTATATGAGGTTCCATTTTCATTTATAGCTGGATGATGTCAAAACGTCTCCAGCACAAGAGCTCCAACATTTAATTTCAGTTTTGTCCTCATCATAAAAAGCAATTTCTTTTGTTTCCACATTCTCTATTGAGAAATTTGAGAACTGACAGATCTCAATGCATTTTAGCATATTGATTTTAAGTGGTCTTGTCTAGTACTAAATGGTACTGGAATACTTCTAGAATTTCTTGCAGAAGTTTGGTTAATATTCTTTGAATTAATATCACATATCCTTAGAAATTTGCATTCTAGATGTTCCTCTCTAAGCTTAGTATATGGGCTCTCTAAAACCAGTGGTAAGAAATAAATACCTCAGGTAACAACATTGCACACATTTTAAACTTCTACTTAAGTTGACATGAATCATACCTTAGACTTGCCTGTTTATCTCCACTGACTGTAGAAGGAGTATATGTAAATATATGTAAATGTGTGCAATGGAGGTGTTTAAACTGTTGACATTTGCATTCAGCCAGGTGGACCAGAATCACTTTGTCTTTCTGGACTTGATGAGATTCTGGTTTGCACTTTTTCTTATGGTATGCTATACTTCTATGACTCTGAGAATGCACTCAGGTTACTCAGAGAAAAAGGAGATAAGGAATCATAGGACATATAGTAAACATACCTTATCACTGGAAATTTAGAAAGCTCCCTTCATGACACTTTTTTCACTCCTTCTTTTTAGTGAATGACAATTTCAAATGAAGGATGAAAAGGATTATCCCAACTCTGATTAATCCCCCAGGAACCAGTTTGGTGAAGTTTTTTGCTGTCCTGTGTAAAAAATTACAAGGTTTTAATCCACAACATTAAAAATACTATGGTAAAGCACTGTAATTCTCCTCCTGAGATGTAGCCTTTGGGAAACAGCAGCTGTAAACTTTGGTGCTCCAGAAAGGTTGATCAGTCAGTTGTCACTCTCTGTTCTTTGCAAACAATTGGAATTCTTTCTCCTAAGGCTTAAATACTCAAGAACTGATCTCAAACCTTGAATAAACTGAAAATTACTGGAAATGCAATATTAAATATCACAGTTTTAATGTATTAATTTTTATGTAGATTCTCTAGAGATACTCTACACACAATTAAGGAATTATGCAGAGAATCTTTTGCTTCTATTCTTTATATCCCCAGGCCTATTTTTCTGTGCATGGTGAAATTTCTTTTAATATTTTTGTTACACAGAAGCATAACCGACATTATATTGCAAAAACATTTTATTTTAAACTCAGATGAATGAATAACAAACATTTCCCTCATGGTATTTCTACATCTCTCAGCAAATCATGGGAGGATACAGTTCAAGCATGACTGCCAGTACATCTAATTTTTCTCATGCAGATGAGTACTCTGATGCTATAATGTCTCTGTGATCATTTACAAATTATCTTCTCAAGTTAAAAAGTTCCAAACACCAACTTCAAATCATTATCTTAAAGCAGGCAAATCGACCAATAAATAAACAAATAAAACCTAGGGCATATCTTCTTCTTTGAAGTACATTATTTATCAGTACAGAATGTCATGCTGGTTTTAGACATAAAACTATAATCTTCAATAGCACATCAGTAAGAAATTAAACCATCCTCTCAAGAAGTCAAACTAAGGTCTGTGCCACTCTGAAGACTTCAACTAGAAAATTCTAACATTAATTTTTCATTTGAAAATCTGCTGAATGGGTTTCCATACGCTTGTTATCTGTAGTTCTGATACACCAGAGTAACTGAGGATATCTAAGTTAGAAGAAACATCGCTTTCCATCTCCAAAACAATTTGCAAAGTGCATTGCTCCAGAGACAGCAGTGGGGACCTTCACTGCATGATGTTCTATTTGACAGGAGGTCGAGGGATTCTTTGAAAAAACTGTCATGAAACTGAGTTAACCTTCCAGATAAGCTGCAGAAAAATGGTTTGAAGGTTTCACCAAAACTGAGGAATTTTGCAAAGGATTTTACTTTGAGAAAATTGTTTGTTTTCAGGTTTTTTTTTTCCTGGTGCTGTAAACATCATAATGAAACTTGTAAACAGCCTGAGATGATTAGGTGGTACCTGTAAGACAGTCTGGGCACACCAGTAATATGAAAACTTTCCCCTGGTCTAACTGATTTACTAGCACAATTCCCATTCCCCATTAGGCATGTAGAAAACATCTCTAGCTAATTATGCTTCTCTTTTATACATGTACTTTGTAAATAGCCAGTGAACACATAGATGCAACTAGGGACCCGTGATTAGGTGAATAGCTACCAAACAGTTAGTTGTTAAACTCCTGTAATATACAGCACAGCTGAAGAGACGGAAGGAACACAGTAACCTCAGTTTACGCAGAAGAATAATAACTTGGGCATGTGGTAGACATAGTTCATCTTGTTCAGATGACTTTCAAGCAAAATACGCTTTTGATCAGTATTTTGTAAATTGTCATCTGGATATGGATTCTTTTTTTCTTTGGGTAACCCTGAATGTTGAAAACAAGGCTTTTATAACTGAGAACTTGCATATGATCTTCACTGAAAGTATATCGTGGCCTCCTTTATTTCTTTTTTTCTGGCTAAACCCAAACACTTTTATTCATTCAATTTTATATTAGAATACACTAGTTTTTTGTTTGTTTTTGCTTTAGTTTTTCCTGTAAAGTTCTCCTGTTTAAGAAGAATTGTACTATAAGCATTTTTAGTCATGAGCATACTTAAAGGGTATTCGGTTATGACTGACTTTCATTTTGCTTTGGATCTCTTGACATTTTCACTCAAAGCTCAGTGTAGAATATTAAAATCAAGGCGGGCTGGGAAAATTGTACATGGAGAGGAAATAGCTTCTTCTGTGTAGAAAAATTGTATATTAACATTCGCTATAAAATATTTCATGGTTTTTCATACATATACTTTGGCACATATGTTTATTTTTTTAAAAGTGCAATTGAAAGAAAGTTACTGTAGCTGCTGTATCAAGAATTTTTTTTATATATGTTGCAGTTATCTTAGAGGTTTGGTTTTTTTCTCTGATGACAAGAACATTTATTTGATATCTTAGTGTTTCGGTGAACTCAAAGATGCAGAATCTTTAAAAATAAATTTTGCAAAACCTGTCTTTGCATGCAATGTATTTTAAACTCATAAAGTATTTAGAGTTTTTTGCTTTGAGTTTCTTTTCTTTTTTTTTCTCTTTTTATCCAGGCACATGTAACTTCATTACTTTCTACAGCATTTACTTCTTGAAGGTAATTCTAATTTCTCCCTGTACATTAAGACATTTCACAGTAGTTATATGAAATAGTAATATAACCAAACTAACTTTACAGGCCTTTGGATTAATTTGATGATTTTTTTTTCCTTTTTTGAGAGATTTCCATTTAACCGATCAGTTTGACACATGAAATAACCAAGCTTTGAAGACCTTCTGAGGTGTGAAAAAATTGCTTGCCATTCTGTGGGTACATTGCTGAGTTGAGTCATGTGCATCCATCACTGCACCATAGTGCTTGTAATTGGATAACACAACATATCATGTACTTTGGGTTCACTTGCTTGTTCATGGAGTTAAGTGCTGCACCCTTTGGTTTTGTGTCTATTATTTTGCATCCTTCCTTTTCCTTTCCATTTTTGTTTCCTCTTCTCTTATTTGAAATCCTTATTTATTTCAATTTTTTAATTCCTCCAGAGACTGCTATTAAATATTTTCCTATATTGTAAAGTATCATGAACAGTTCTCTGCAAAGTAATTTTCTTGAATTTTACCATTTCAAACACAGTTGACAAGGCTTCAGTGTTCCCCAGTTTTTATGGAATTAAAGTTATGAATGAGGTGTAAGTACTCTCTTTCTCCATCCCCAGACTGGAAGGGCTCCAGGCTTTGCTTTTAACTGTGACACTCTATTTGAGTGACTACACTGTTCGCTCTCTTTCTTTGAGCTTTATGTTTTCTTCCTGCAATGTGAGAATAATGATGCAGATTTTATCTAGAAATTGCTCATTGCCCTTCAGTGGTCATACAGCCACACACGTGTGAGCATTATAAATAGACTTCAAGCCTACACAGTTATTTCCTTGTTTTCTTTGCCCAACAATACGCATTTTAACGTAACTACCTTCATCCTGGCCTACCTTAGTAACTGTTATTGTTCAACAATGTTAAATGTCATGACCATTTACATCTTTCTTGAATTTAATAAATGAAAATCTGTTCTATCATGCTGTCTTGTGTTTGAGCTTTTAATGTTTTTACTTTTTTATTTTTGCATGCTTTTACCACTAATGTAGAGCTGTAACCATGGACAATTCTAGATTCCAAATGATTACAGACTTGATATTTACTATAAATGTCATGCCTTGTACATTACTATTTCCTAATGGGTGGATAACAGCTCCATCCATTCATGCTGAAATGTCAGAGAGAATTACATTATTCAGAATTTTGTTTCCTTTATTTTAAGGGGGAGGAGGAGAAAAATCCCATTTTCTATTTAATTAAAGAGAAGCTCTACTGCCACTGACAAGAGACCGACAGTTTTCCTGCATCCTTTAGAAGTTATAATACCGAAATAGACATGACCATGAGGCTTTTGTATGTTTTCATGTTAAGCAAAAAAGAGAGATCTCAAAAGGAGGACAGGTAGAACAAGATATATGGCAACGGCCATTAGGGTAAATTGTCTGATAAGAAAAGACACGAAACTACACAGAACATACCTTTTCTTATTGCAAAAATGTTCCTTGTCTTTGTATGATAGATAAAGTAGATATCTTACTGGTGAAAATCCCCATATTAAAAAAAAAGTCCCACTTGTTCTGTAACTAGCATAATAAAGGCAGTAGTTTTACTATGCTAAAAACACAAACTGGCTGGAAATGTATTTTTAATTCTAAAATTTTTTAAAAAAGGAAGTATATGAAGGAAAATTCCTTAGAGAACAACTACTTTACCTGTGACTGATTCAACACAGGGGATAAAAGATATGAAGGGTCTGAGCATTTATCAACTCTTTTGAGTTCCTTGGTCCAATTCTACGGGTGTTTCGGAACTTTGGTAGGGTGTTTATATCACTAGAGAAAGAGTATAGCAAGACTATACCATGAACTTTCTTACTCTTGAGATATGTCTTTTCACAGCGAAGAGATAAAACTATACTGCCTGGGAATGATATATATATGTCAGAAGAGAATTCACTGAAGACAGGAAATCCTGTGCCAGCAATTTTCAGCTGGGTTATGGTTCATTTGTAGCAGCTGAGTGGCACAATGGGATCATAGCTGTATTTGAGAATCTGGCACAATAGTTCCCTGAGGTGTTTCCCTTACTGAAATAGCTGAACTGCTATACATTTTATATATTTCATGATCCATTATAGCCCTAGAAAACAAAACAAAAATACATGAAATGGTATTTTGTCTATAGACACTATTTGTATTTCCTGTACATTATAAGTTGTTTTTACAAAATTTTTGGATACTTCTTAGCTGCATTTTTTATGCAAACTATGCTTTCCATAAATAGCTCTTTGAATTCATACAATCTAGTTACAAATGTTCAAGTTTCTGAAATCAAAGTCCTAATATATAGATGAGAGATATGCTCTCACATTATACCAATTATATTTCTGGAAAGATTAGATTCCTACTACCTCTGTCCTCCCAGGCTTAAGAACTAATGGATATTTATGCTAGTGATCAACAAGATTGTAATGCTGTTCTTTCCTGTTTTGAATATAGATTTACAGTGCTGGTTTGTCACTTCAACACACCAGCATGTGTGGTAGAAACTCTCCACAGTGCACATTTTTCTCAGATTATTAATATTGACTCTCACAAAACTAACATAGAGGGGGAAAAAAAGAAAACCAAACAGTGTTCAAAAAACAAAAATTATATGAAAGATATTAAATAAACTTTCATTTTTATTTCTTCTTGAGGCTGGTTGCTACAGCTATGTATATTCCAGAAAAGTATATCTAGCCACCCAATTTACAGATTCACAAGCTTGACCAAAAACTTTCTGGCATTTAACTAAAACTAAACCAAAACCAATGAACCAATCAACCAAACAAAAAAACTTCATTTTTTTTCTATTCATTACAATGGTATGATAATGATTAAAACTCTGTAAGATTATGTAATATGTTCCTATTTTTAAGACTGTCTGAATATGTTCATATTCCTTGAGGTACACATAAACAGCTGCAAAGATGTGAAAACTTGTTTTACAGCAACATAAAGCATCTTATGACTATTAAATAGTGCAGCAATCATGATGTTTTTATTTATTCCTATTCACAGATTTCTGTTTGCATTTCTAACAGCTATCTTCCTTAAAGCAGAGATTTGGGTTTAGTTGTGATTTATGGCAGCACTAGGGAAAAAACTGCCAGAAGTGATTTTAATCCATTAAAAGAAGCTTTATAAAATGATGAAATCACAACTTACAGATGCCTTCTGCCAAGTATAACTTTTTTCTTATAATTAAATCTTAACATACAGTTGTCCTTCTGTTATTTACTAAAAAGTCTAACTTTTATTTGTTTACTTTGCAGAGCAGTTTTGCTAATTACTATTTAGGGCTGTTAGGAGATATCAGAGTAAGGCAATAAGTATCTTATAAGCAACATGCCATTCTAAAAAAGAAAAAAAAAAAGAGGAACTTTTTTAGAATGTAGTTCTAGTCTGCTCTAAGTTGCCAACCTCTTTCTGAGACTTGCTAAGCACTCTCAGCTGCCCCTGAACTCAATGGGAGCTGTAAGTGCTCATGACCTCTTCAGCATCCTAACCCTGAGCACCTGGTACTCTTATGCGCTCTATTTGTCTAGGGCTTAAAGGAAGCATCTGGAAGCCGTTTGAAAGAAAGGCATTGGGTATTTAATCCCCTGAGGTAGCTTTCTGTGTGCATCCTGCTTGCCACCAGCTGATTCCATGGTGCCTCTATTAAAGTCAAAGGGAAACTGATAACAGATTCAGAGACAAATGACTCCACTAGCAGGGTTTGCCTAGGAGGCAGGCAAGACATTATAGTTAACGTCACAAATGTGATAGAGGTCTCACCTCACTGCTCAAGAGCTACTGCTCATCCTTTCACTTTAAGAGATAATTGTTGGGAAGGTTCACTTCTAGCGCAGTGACAACCACCAGGAAGAGGCTTCTGTCACATAGTGACTTATTGAGGAATAGAAAAAAAATCAGGGAAAACCTAGAGGCTGGCTGCTGATAGTAAAACAATTTACATGGTCTGCAGCTTACTTTCTCTCACTTTTCTGAGGACAGGGAAATAACCATCCCAGAGCATCCTACTCTACTTTATAAACAGAAGCTTATTTACAACTATTACTTTACATGAAAAAAAATATGTATTTCTAAGAACAGGCTTACCTATTAGTCTGAGGGAAATGCATTAACCCTACTGTCTTCAGGGAGACTTTAGATTAACCTAAGTAGCAAATTCTGCCACACAAAATTTCTGGAGCTGTCACATATGGTTTTTACCTACCAGTGTCACCCGGCTATAGCTCTTTAGTCAAAGTCCCAATCCATTTCTTCGGGAGCCCCTGGTGGCCTAGTGGTTAGATTGTGGGACCTTCACTGCCGAGGCCAAGGGTTCGATTCCCAGCCAGGGACACTCCCAGGGCAGGTGGAGCTCATTAGCCCTGTAAGACAATCCATCTACGTCCTAAAGGACCTCGCTGCCACCGTCCAAGCTCGCTTGGCCCCGGCAGATGAACCTTAGGATTAAAGAGTGGGTTCAGTTCCGCGCACACTGTGTCTCACCTAAAAAAAAAAAAAACCAATGCGCAGGCTCGAAGGCGTAAAGACCTTCCCCGGATCTTCGTTCGTGGCCGTTATAATCCATTTCTTTAGAACTTTGTTCTAAGGTTTACTTGTATTTACCAACATAAGAATAGAAAACAAGTCCAATCATTAAGAGAGAGAATAAAAAAGAATGGACCAATCATGAAGAATTCTCATTTTGCGTTTTCTGTCTTTAAAATTGCCTTAAAAAGCAATGCCTTTTCTTATTCATGCTAATCAGAAAAGTACTTGTTTCAACAGAATATAGTGAGAAATTTTCCAGGCAGTTTTCTTAAGAGAAACCTGTGTTTTCACTGTTTCTTTTATTGATGGAGGAGAAAAAACAGAAAGCTGTTATCTTACTAAAGCAGGTGATTTCAACTAAAAAGGTTTGATGTATTTTTGAAGGACTAGAACCCAATAAAAATACTTTTCCTGTGTCTCTGGCTTATGTACATGATCTGGGAAAATAAGAAGTGAAATGATCTTACATCTGAGGTGCCTTACTGGGAAGAAATCTATTCTTTCATCTGGAAAAATTGAACTGTCACTAAAGAAATCAGTTTTTCATTTTTGTATGTCATTAGGCCCAATGAGAACAAAAGCCCAGGCAAGAATTCTGACATTCATGACAAAAAAATCTTTTTTTTTCTATGACTTTTCTATAAATAAATGGTTTTATATCATGTTAAACAGTATTTCCTTGTGATTACTGAGAAATAGGTATTTCTTTAAATATTGAATAGATGCAGTTTTATGTGATATTTTATGTAATATTTTTAATTGTTATGAAAATTATAAATTTATTTTACTGCTTTATTCAATTTTTTTTATACATCCACCAAGTTTCACAATTTCGTCTAGATTTTGTAACATTCTCAGTTTCAGAAAACTGAAAGGTGTGATGAAATTTAACTTGTTCTAACTTTCTTTTGAATAACTTAATTGCTGCTTGAGATAATTGTAGTAGTTTTGAAATGTTATGAATCTTCACTAAGCCTTCCTGTTCTCCACACAGATGTTTTGATGAGCTTTTCAGTCATATACAATGTGTTTTTTCCTGTTGAATTTGTTGTCAGACTGGAAAATGGTGCTCATCTTATTGGTGACATCAGTGGTATAAAATCATGTTGCTGTCATGTTAAGTTGAGAATTTTACTAATTCTTCTTCTTATATATTTTATATCTTGCTTAGGGAAGCAAGCAAACAACAAAGTGCATGAAAAGGTAAATTACCATGATATCACAGAGCTGGTACCTCAGAGAGGTTTATGTACTTGAAAGCAATGAGGGCTAATCGTAATGGTATTCCTGTTCTTGCCTTTAAGTAGCTCTTGGTTAATTTAGACTACTCTGGGACACTGGGGTATAATGAATGACAATGACATCCAAAAAGCACAGCACCATACAAGCTCGTAAGGCTTTCATAAATAACGTAAGCAACTACTGCAGACTTACTCTTAATTAATGGATTGTGTATGCCTGGAATGATTAGCCTTTCACATTTTCTTTCTGTTAATTTTCTAATATGACATAAGAGATGAAAATATATTACTCATCTTATTATGACTGTTTTGCCTTTAGGGATAAAAAGTAATTGCATGCATTTTGATCAACTTTATCAAGTAGAAATGAAAGGCATTTGTGTGTAGCAAGAAAACTCTATTCTAAAACTGAGCAACCATTACAACTTCACGTATTTCTTGTGTTTCTTGTCTTCAGGAGCAACCGGTAGTAGCAAAATAAATGTCCTTCATTCGGTTTAAGTCAGCAAAAGACGAGTATTCTAGTGGCTTGGTCTATAACTTGCTGAATAGATAATCTTAGTTTAATTATTTGCTATGCTATGGATTCTCCCTTATCTGGTGTAAATTGTCTAGACATTTAAGAGTAAATGCTTAATAATGCAGATTTTAGCCATTGATAACTGCTTTGGGAATAAAACACATGACAATTATCTAGTCTGTTCAGTGACACAGTTTCCCCAAGTTTTGGACATAAAAGGATGTTGCTCAGCTCAGCCCCTTTCCCAACCTTGCTGTGTGGGAATGCACACTGCAAAGTCTGCGTAATCCCCCATAGGCAATAAAAGCCTGCTCTGCCTTCACTCAGAGATAACTAGAAGTGCTGCTAACTTTTGTACGCGTAGAGTTTAGTGTTCTCAATAAGAAGTATTTGCAAACATAAGCTGAGTACTGCAGCAATTACTCTTAAGTAGTTGCTGGAGAGATTGGTGCATATGGCTATCTTATGTCTGCCCTCAAAAAGTATTCCATCAAATGTATGAGCCACAGTACCTCACAGTTTCACAGCCCAAAAGTTGTTTTTTCTTTATTGGTCTATACAGATATTGGTGTGTCTATATATATATGTCTGTGTCTATACGTGTGACAAAAATCCGAAGCTTAAAACCAACCTGCAAACTTTACTGAAAGTGCACTGTTGACATAAATTCAAATGCCTTCTTTCTTAGGATTAAAGTTGTTCACTGAAATACAGTCCTACTATTGTAAGTTCATTCATTTCAGCAGCAACTTACACTTATTACCTGGCACATTCTCAAGCAAAGTATTTCCAGAATTTCTCTCTCTGTTGCTAGCAAAGGAATTATCTTCTAATCTGAAACTTATGTTCATTGGAGAGAAAAGTAGACTGGGAAAAGGACAACTCTATGTGACAGCAATTAGATTGGCAATTTCATTTGACATCAGTATTGTGTCATCTACACAGCTGTTTGTGATCACTGATATATAGAATAAAGTACTTATGACTGTTCTGCAGTGCTTAATTGGTTTGTTTCACCAGTTGGTTTATATCTGTCTTATTATGCTTTGCAGTGACATACATTCTTTCAGCCTTTTTGTTTGCTATTACAAGCAGGCTACTGCATTTGTAAAATCCAGCAATTTAATAACTCAGTATGAATCAGACTATGACTCTATAGTCTTCTTTCAGAAGCTATTGTAACACTTTGACTATTTTCTCAGGGGAGATGGATGCTTTGGAGTGTAATAATAGGATCAAAAATGATGAGCACCTCAGTTTCAACCTGTGTGAGTATGCATTTGAGATCAGAATGAGTTTAATTTGATTTTTTATAGGTGATTATATGAGAATAAGATTAATCTTCCTCAGGAAATACTTATTTATCTCCAAAGAAAAAGATGTTTAATCAGCTTGTAAATGAGTAAATTATTACACTTGTGGATCAACTTCACCTGGTATGTCTAAATTGAAACTGAATTACAAATTTCTTGTACTCCTGTTCCCCAGATTGAACTTTTTAAAACATCAGTATGGTACTAGATGTGTAGCAACCTTTCAAAAACTGATTTGATGTGTATCACCATCTACCCAGATATAATACTTTCTTCTAAAAACATCTCACTGTAGGGAATATTATTGGTTAGAATAAGTAAATAAAAAAATTTTCCTCTTTTCTGTGTAATCATCAGGGCTTCCCTTGCCCTGACTACTCAACTATTCTATCAGATACCAGATATGTTGACTAATTCTTAGTCTTCAGGTTTATGCTCATATTTATTATTTGCTTAAGATTTTAAATCTCTCAAAGGCTTTTCTGTAGTTTCTCCCCTTCCCTCTTTCTTAATAGGTGTAGTTTACTCCTACAACCCAAAATAAACATTTTGGAAATTACTCAGGATAGATATATTTTGGTAATAACCTTAACAATTTTTTGTGTAATTTTTTTTTTCCTGAAAAAAACATAAAATAAGATGCTGAAAAAGGATTATAAATCAAATCACTTAATTACATACATCCATTCTATAAGCACCTTTGATAGACAAATTGCATCAAGACTTAGATTTAGAGTTGCTTTGTATTAGTATAACTTTATTGATGTTAGTTGGTTTTGAATATTAAAAATATTTTCTAAAAAGCAAGAATATTAATTTTTCAAGCCTAGTATATCTTATGATAATTGGGATAAATAAAAATAAATTCACTTTAATACATTTTTTGTGAAATTAAATTCTTTAATGACATACTTCTTGCTATGGTATTGCAATTCTTGATTCTTGTGATAGAAGTGAAGGCTGATCTATGACACATCTTATTGAGTTCAAAGTATTCTCCATGACTTCTTATTTAACAAAATAAATACTGGTATAATTTTGTTAACATGAAGTTAATTCAAAAATTAAAGGTCTAGAGGAGCAAATCCCATGACACTTACACATTCCTAGAAATTAGTTTTAGATATATACTTGATTTTTTTTTTGATTATCACTGTTTAATAATTCTGCTCAAAGTTTTCATTTATACTTTCTTACAAACAAATATTAATCTGACCTTTAAGTTTCTGCAGATACTTTGTTTGCCTGTATGCATTTCCAGTAACACATAAAAATACTTTTTTCCTAACAATATAGAATCTAAGGTTTCTCTTTGATAGAGATTTAGGCAAACTAAAATTAAACAGATTATGTGGGCTATTTTATTTTGCTCTTGTTTGGTTGGTTGGTTTTGCTTTCTTTTTTTATTGTTTATTTTAAAACCACTAGATATAAAGATTTGCTTCCTTAGGAAGAGAAATCTATTTCAAAATTATTTTCTAAAGATACTTTCCATTTCCTGGTAAGTTTAATAGCCATATTTCCTTGTATTTCATGATAATAGGTCATGTCTAATAATAAGTTTCATAAATATATGCCCAAGGAACAAAGTTAGTTAGAAGCCTTTTAAGGTCTCAACTTTTTGAAATATCCCAAGAAAATGATCTCATGCCCTTCAAAGGCTTAGTTTCCAGGAGGAAAAATGTGCTTTTTTATCAGATTGAAATGTTAGACAGTTTAAACTGTTTTATTGTTAAGACTGAATTGAATCAGCAGAATAATGTACTTGTGCAATATCAAACAAATTTCTTTAATTTTAAAACCAAGCAGAATATATATCTATGCGGAAAAAAAAAATATTCTGTGATATATTCTGAGAATAACCTCTGTATGGGGCCTTAAGTGGACCTACAAGAAGGTTGGAGTGGAACTTTTTACAAGGGCATATAGTAATAGGACAAGGGAGAGCACTTACAAACTGAAAGAGGGTAGGTTCAGCCATACGGAAGAAATTCTTCGTGATGAGGGAGCTGAGTCACTCACTACTCCGTGGTGAGTAGATTGGATCTGGATGATCCTTACAGCCCCTTCCAACCCTAAACCATTCTATAATTCTATAAATTAAAATAAGCTAAATCAATATTTTTTACTCTTTATTTTCACAGAACCACTCAAAGAAACTTATATTACTGATTAAAAAAATACAGCTGAGGTGATGGGGTGGGGGGAGATTGTGCAGAGGGACAAGTGGAGGGAATAGAAGATAAGACATGAAAACTTCAATAACCAGTTAGTGGAGATCTCTGAATTTATAGCAAGAGTCTGAGTCCTGAGCCTAATTTCCTCACTGGGGAAGAACCTCAAAATACAGGCTTTAGTCAATGTCATTCTGAAGGACAGCACCTCATAACCATCCTAGAAATTAAGTTTCAAAATGCGATCAACTGTATTTTCCTTGTCAACTCCAACTCATTCAAATGACTATTCACTTTTCAGGTCATATTGCTATTTACATAATTGGCTGAAGCTAATATATACTGGTCAGAAATATTTTGATACCCTGCATTTTCTTCCTTTATGACTCATGCTTCATGACTTGAAATTTATCACAGATTCAGCTGCACACTCCAACTGTTGAGTTTGTGCCTATTTTACTGATTAAACTGAATATTTTAGTAACAGAATTTACATATACACTGATTGCCCTGTGCACTTGCATTTTTTTATGAGGGGGAAAAATATAAGGAGTGTTACTTTCATGTCTTTCTGTAATGTATGCTCTGTCTGTCTCCCTGATTTGCATGTGGTTAAAGCTTGTTCAAATTATTTACAGACTTTCTCATATTCCAGGACTCAGATACAGTGTATATAATTCCAAAATTTAGATCCTTTAGGTAAGTGCAAAAATTAAAATAGTTATCTTAAATGTTAACAGGTAAATTCCCTACTATGATGAAAGAAGAGTCATGTTTGAAAACCTGTCCAAGCAAACACAACACCTGCAGAGCCAGGAATCATATTCTCTGTAATTTGGGAAGACTAAAGACAATACTGAGGATGTAATAGAAATGTGGTTTTTGTTATGTAAAGCAAGCATCACATTTCTCAGTTGTAAATCTATACTTTCATGTTCATTCCTGATTTCACAGTGAAGGCTATGAAAGCAAGTCACTGTTTGGAATGCAAAACTATTTTTCTTTTTTTTGTAACTTTGAATTAATTTCTGTTTTCACTTATACTTTTTATGTTGTCCTGTGTGTCTGTGAACATGCACATGGTTTTGATCTTATGTCATCATAGCATAAATACTCAAATTAGGATTTTTTCATTACCTGGCTGTATTTATACCCACATGGTAATGGAAATGAGCCATGAAAGTCCTGCATCCTTGTCTGGATATACAGTGTGCTGAGTAGTCCTAGAGCGCAAAGCAGAGTAACTTTTGAGGATGTAAGAGTTGGAATCCCTTAGAGTTGAGAATTTTCCTGAACTACAATCTATGTGCTGGGTTATGACATGTTATCATTCCCACAGGAAGTCCCTAGTCCTGTTTTTTATTTCACAGGAAAGGCATAACCTCAGTAGACTCATAGATGAAATTGTCAAACCTAAAACAAAAATGGCCTTAAGTGTAAGTGCTTACGTGTTACATTTAGCCAAGATGGTAGTGTTACTGAGCATTTGTTTAACATGCCTTCAGCAATTTGGTAGAAGTGCATTTGGTTTATAATAAAACTATTTCCTATGTTTTATCTATCTTAGTTTACAATAAAGAAACCAGATAGAAGACATGGGAGTAATCATGTTCACTCCCAGTCTTTGGGGACAAGTTTTCATGCAAGATTTTCCTGCCCGGAACAGAGAATTCACTTGAATGTCAGCATTCTCTAGCTTCAAAATACTTGGAATATACGGACTGTATGTGTGACCGCAGAACTGCTTTACAATTTCTCCTTCTATATGGATTCCTGGTATCATGTGTAAACCAAAATGTTATCATTCGAGCACTGAGATGAAGCTGATTATTTTCTTAGCAGGTTGGAAGAAGGAAGCTTTCAAATCTTCACTTTTGTATGAATGTGATTAGAAGACAATACGTTAGAATCAATATATTAAAAATCAGGCAAACAGGGCATGCATCAGGACTACAGCATCAGTCTGATGCAGGAAGTTACGAACTAGAAATGCCTATAAGCAAGCTAATATTACCAGTGATGTATTTAAAACCTCAGCAGCTACCCTGCTGAGGTGCACAGTAAACAAACAGTGAGAAATGTGAGATGGATTGAAGACTATATGAATGGTTCTGCAACACCAGCAGCGCAAAATCTATTTGGAGGCCATTGCTAGTGGTTAACCTAAGAGTTAATCACTAATACTGAGTCCAGTGATGTTTAACCTGTTTATTAATGATCTGGATGATGAGGTAGAAAGTTTGCAGACCAAACTGAGTGGAGTAGCTGATACACCAAGGGGTTATGCTTCCATCCACCGGGACCGAGCAGGCTGGAGAAGTGGGCTGATAGAAATCTTACAAAGTTCAACAAGCAAGAAGCTCAAAGTCCTGCATGTGGGAAAGAATAGCTTCATGCACTAAAACATGATTAAGGCCATCTAGTTTGGCAGAAAATGACCTGAAAGTCCTAGTGGATAATGAACCAGCAACATGACCCTGTTGCAAAACAGGCTAGTGGTATCCTCAGCTATATTGAAGTATTGCTGTCAGGTTGAGGGAGATGATCTTACTCTGTACTTAGCACAACTGAGGCTACACCTGGAGTTCTGGGCTCCTCTGAGAGATATGGACATACTGAGGAGAGTTCAATAAAGGGCCATGAAGATGATACAGGCAATGGAGCATCTTTTCTTTGAGGAAAGGCTGAGAGAGGTGCTGTTTTCCAGCATGGAGTAAAGCAGGCATTGTCAATGTACATAAATACTTGAAGGGGGAGTGCAAAGAAGTTGGAGCCAGGTTCTTTCAGTGGTTCACAGTGACAGAACCAGAGGCAATGGGAACAATTGGAAACATAGGTGTGGGGTTTTCTTATAGTTTTTTTATCTATGTATTTGTTTTGTTTGTTTATTTTTAATGGAGGGTGACCAAGCACTGCAATAGGTTTCCCAGGGTTATAGTGGAGTCTCAATCCTAGTGTATAGATGTTTGGGGTTTTTTCTATCCTGGATGACTTGCTCTTAGTGGCCCCATTTGAGCAAGGGGGCTGGACCAAATGACCTCTAGAGGTTCCTTGGTAACTTCAACCATTCTGGGATACTGTCAAACTCATTCACTAATAAAATCATGTTCTGACTTTTACTATTGACATTATAAATGGCTAAACTGACAGCAAGCTAGATTAACAAAAAGAAATCACATGTACTTTGGATAGACAATCATGATAATTATTTTATAATTGCTTAATTCATATTTAGGTGAAGGGCACTAGCAAAATTACATTATTACTGAAGTTTAATTTCTTAAGAAATAATTTTTTTTTTTAATTTTTTTTTTTTTTTTACAAAGAGAAGGGATTAAAAAGTAAAGGAGGAAGTTTTGGTAGCCTTGTGAATTCATTATGACTATAGTATTTTTATGGGTTTTAAAACATTATAATTGTCATACTACAGGATGGTCCTCAATAGACCCTAAAGGAAATCACTTGTACTGAAGTAATTTCCTAAGTGTTTGATCATACTAACTTCTAAGTCATACAGCAGCACATCTCAAGACTCTAGTCTCCTTATCTTTTCATGCTGAAGGTCCTAACTGAGACATTAAGTTTTCTAACTGTATGAAAAATCACAGGAGGAGAAGGCAGTTTAGGGAAGACAAGATGCACTGAGAAAGGACTTTTTTGGGAGTTCCCAATCAATCTGGAGTTCAAAAGTATGGAAACACAAGCCTAGATTTGAAAGCCTAAAAGATCTTGCAAAGTCATGCTTTCCACATATAGTGTCAGATATTCAATTAACAGGGCTTTCAGTTGTTATTTGAGCATGCTGTGCACATATTGCCATGACAAACCAGTGAGATATAGGTAGTGCAGAAGGTATTAAGGGGTTCTGCATTATTTTCATTAAGAGCTAAGTAGATCTCATTTTTCTATATCTGATTTTTAAATTCTATTTTATTGTTAGTTTTCATGGCTATGGAGATAATTCCATGTCTAAAAAAAGGACTGGCATTATGCAAATTAACCTGTCTGTTTTGGCACAAAAGAATTACATAAATCGTAACGGTGGATTGGAGTTGCTTTAACAGTACAATGAAAGATGAATGACTATATATCAAGTTTTAATGAATGCCTGACTCAGGAAGCATATGAAAACAGCGTGAGCAGAATTTAGAATAAAAATTGTCTCAATGGGATATTAATGATAAAAAACTCAGTTGCTCAGAAATAAGACAGAGATGAAGCCTCATACTCATCAGAAGACAATATCGCCAATGTGGACATCAAATCTTTTGTTTTTCAATTCCAACCCATCAAACTTAATGTTCCAGTTGAGTAATAAAACCAGACTTGTTTTGAAAAGCTATCCTACGTCTTATCATAAATCTGTTACTTGTATAGGTCCCAAAGTAACAAAGTTTGTAATAAAAGTTTTAAGTACTTCTAGAATTGCTATTGCAATCATAATGAGAAACACTGATGCACAGGAGAAAGCCCACTCTGAACAATGAAGATGGGTTTATTTCCATTGTGCACACATAGAGTTAAGTTTAATTAACTTGAGACGGAGTTTTACTCCAAAAATATTGAATAATCTGCCTTGCAGTGTACAGATCATAGTCATTTTAGTCAGAACATTGGCTATGTCTATGCTTTCAGAAAAATTATTTAGTTGTGTTCTTGGTCCAACTAATGCGAAATTACCTATGTTTCAGATTTTAAATTGCTCAAGCCTATCAGGTTAGGGCTGAAATTTGCCAGTTGGAAATAGGTGATGGATTATGCCAAGTTTTGGGCCAAGACCAGAATTTGTTTTGGAGAGTGTTAAATGACATATTACCTTTTTACCTGAGTAACTATTCTAATATTTTAACCACATAAATAAACAGTTGCACTGACAATCTCAATGTGAACATACTCTATTACTTTCAACTAGTTAATACAGACACAGATCCTGCAGAAGTACACACATGAAATATCAGAGATCTGGAAACCTATATGAAATGGCAGAGGTCAGACATAATGAACTGTGTCAATCTGCTCTGCTCTGGTGCAGCCTCGCCTTGAGTACTGTGTGCAGGTTTGGGCACCGTAAAACAAAAAAGACTTTAAGCTATTAACATCCAAAGGAGGGCCACGAGGATGATGAGGGGCTTGGAGGGGAAGCCGTGAGAGGGACCAGTGAAGTCACTTGGCTCGTTCATCCTGGAGCAGAGGAGACTGAGGGGAGACCTTATCGTGGTCTTCAACATCTGCCCAGGGAGAAGCGAAGAGCGAGGTACTGATCTCTTCTCTCTTGTGACCAGGGACAGGACTCGGGAAAATGGCAAGAAACTGAGTCAGGGGAGGTTTATTTTAGGTATAATGAAAAGGTGGTGTGATGTGGTATGACTCTTGAGGATTGTCCTGTGCAGGGCTAAGGGTTGGACTCATTGATCCTTTGGGGGTCCCTTCCAACTCAGCATGTGCTATGATTCCCATGAATCTATGAATCATCTGAAAGGAAATTTGTGTAATAGATTCACTCTAGATGACCTTCTCAGGGTCAGTCTAGAATAAAAGAGAGCTCAGTAGCTGTTCAACTCATAATACAAGTTAATATTTTAGCTTTATCTACAAAGGAAAACCCTTCACAGAATACTTAATTCATTACCATGGATTTACAGACTCAGACATGGAGTTAAATCAGTTCTAAGCTCTAGTTCTCTTACTGTATGAAAAAAATTATGATTCTTGTCTTATTTGAAGGTAAATTTGGTGGGGTTTATTTTTGTTACAGCTAGCATGAAGTAGATCTGAGCTTGCTACTTCCAGCAGAGACAGGCTTGATAAGAAAAGATAGAATCTGCATCACTCCTGTAAAGATCATACTTTTCATCAAGCACAATGATTCTGCTGTAGACTTCAGCTTCCCTTTCCACCAGACACTGATGAGATTATTTAGATACTATTCCAATGTCTGGATTGGTTAATATGCTTATGAAATTTCTGAATTAAAAAACCTCATAATAATAACGAAGAGAAGAAGTCTGCTTGAGAAATCACAGGGCTTTTGCTCTCCACATCTTTTGAACTTCTCCACAATACCCAAGATGTTATTTGTGTTGTCTGAATCGTGCTTAATGTCATAGGAAATAGTGTGATGGACTTTACTTGAAAGTTTTCTTGAAGATTCATAAAGGTAAAACAAAAATCCATTTATCCTTCAGCAAGGACTTAAGCTAAAATGAAATACAGTGCTATTGTTTCACGTAATATTGTCTCAGCATCTTTTTTTGCTCCTACGTCCCTTGCACCTGTTTCTCCTGTGTATTCATAAATCTGCTGCTCCAACACTGTGTTGTTTATCCCTTAAAAATCTGTTAAGATTGCAGGTTTAGCAAGCTGAGGAAATAATAATAGAAAAATAGATCTTTAAAAAATATTTTAATTCATTAGATACTGTACCTCAGGTTGATTATTTATGTGAGAGTAGGATAGAAATGCACAGATTCTTTTTTTTCCTTGTAATCCTCATTCATAGATCAGTTGCAGTTGAAACTGTCTTCCTCCTCAGAATTACCCATTAGTGTCCCCTGAGGAATATTCATTCCCCAAGGACTGAAGGGCCCTTGGGTCCTAAAGGACCTTTGTCCTGAAGTCCCCATAGGGAGAAACCCTGGAGGCATAAAGCTTCCTAAAGATCTGAAGAGAGGGCAGGGTCATTCTGTAACCTGAGCACTGCAGTGTAGTGCTTAATCAGCCTTTTACACTGGGACAAGCTGCGGGAGCAAGTGCTTCAGGGTCTCAGATCTGCAAAAGCCAGATTTGTTAAAACCTCGTTTGCTGAATCTGTCTTTTCTATCATAAGATTAATTGCTTCGACTAAACAGAGACAAACAGTGCACCGTGCATCATGAACCATGTTACAGCTTGTTTGAAAGTTAATATGTGCAGTTTTTAAACTAAACAGAATAGTTATGCTGGTAATTCATTTATATATTTCCAGTGTCAGTAAAATGAAGGAACAGAGACTATCTTTTGCACTGAAAATCAGTGAAAGCATTTAATTCCTACTTTGCACCCCTCTGAGATACAGTACAAGGTATAGAACAGCACAAACTAGTCCAAAGTGCATAAACCCCCTTTGTCCCATGAGACTTTACCAGACTTTCAGCTCTCTATCCTCTCTGCTGTAACGAGCATGGTATATTGTTATCGAGTTATTTTGCTCCTGTGAACAAAAGCAGCATTCCAGTTCTCCCACCTTTTTTTTTTGACTACAGAGCAGTTAAAGACAGCTAGTGAAACCTAGGTAGGGATTCAGTTTCATATTAAGCTGTTTAAATGTCAGTGGCTGCATATTAGTCACATGGACCCTGGAATCTTGGCCACATTGTAGTCAAAATATAATACAGCAAAGAAGCCTATGGAATAATTATGGTGACAAGCACAAGGTGTATGACTCAGCAACTTAAATATACTGCATTGGGTTAAGGTGTCCAAGATGTCTGTATGGTGTTGGCAGGCACGACACAAGATGCAGGGAGGACTTGCATACTTTTGGAGTGTCAGCTGGATGTCAGGCAGGATCAGAGAATGACTTGAACAGCACCAGATGACTGCCTTCACACAGCTGAATTGAGCCCCACTGAATATGATACCAAATGAGAAAAATTGTTCTCACATAGGTATCATTGTGTGAGAACCCTACCTGTCAGCGTCTTGATCTAACCCTTGGTAGGCTGTGTAATAAAACTTCACCTCCACAACCACAAAGGAGCACAGAGAGACAATGGCAGATGGAGGAACTCAAATAGTCTTGGTTGTTCCTATATCCATTAACAATTAGCTCATGAAGTTCCATCTCCACAGGACCAAGAAGCACAAACGTACACAGACAGGCAGGAAGACAAATTAAGAACTCAGAGGAAAGGACATCATCAAAGGAAGAAACAAAGGCAGGGAAAGGGATGAATTTAGCTGATTTAGGGAGAAACAACTATGGGAGGGTATTAAAAGGTCTAGCCGTATGTAAATAACTGCTGACCTGTGCACTTGTTTGGCCACATTCTGTGACTGATCAGCACAGCCCATCCTATCTTCTTACTAAATTCCTAACTCTTTTCCTGTGTAAGGGACTCCCTCTTCCTGTGTAAGGGATTAAATTCCTAACCATTTTCCTGTGTAAGGGACACACACACACACTGTGTGTGGAGACCTGAGTGCAAACAACTGGAGTCAGACTATGGTTTGGAGAGCTCACGTGTCTGTTGTGCAAGCAACCAAAAGCAGTGTAGATCTGGGTGCCAGGAGCTGGGCTGGAACTGTGGGCTAATGGGACCTTATGCCTGGGTGACAGAGACTGCAGTGACCAAAGTGAAATCAAGTGCCAGGCACTAGAGTTGGACATGAAGTCATAGGCCCATGCATTTATGGTGCCAGCACCAGGAGAGGGTGTGGGTGAGGGAGTGTCTGTTATCATTAGCGAAAAACAATCCAAACTGTCCTATATGTTGTGCTCCGGGAGCCCAGATTGTCTAAAAGTAATACTATGGGCTATTTGCTTCAGGGAACCAAGGAAGTTCCAGAGAGTTCTGGATGCATGTGTGTGCATAAACATATATACTTACCAGTGCACATCTATCCGTCTCAGGCAGAAGGGAGTAAGATGAGCCTGTTGGTGTCATTTGTTCTTGTGAGTACTCTGACTGTCTGTCTGTGATCTGTGTGGCTAGCCATGTATATATCTATATTTATGGTGTATATGCATTCTCTGTGTGCCTGTGCCTACAGGCTCTACATCTTCAACCTTGCTACTGGATGAACCTGGAGGCATGGAGATGCAGCAGCCTCACCTCTTCTGGGATGTTAAATCCCACAGCACGTGGGTTAGATTCTCGTTATTTATACTGTGAGGATTTGTTTTTATTTTGGGGTGGGGTTTTTTGGGGGTGGTTTTTTTTTGGTTTTTTTTTTTACTGTTTGGTTTGTTTTGTTTTCCCACTAGGCTTGTAGTCTGTCTTGCAGGCACATGGATTAGTAAGTTGTAGGCAGCTGAGAGCACCACTATCTTTCCTAAAAAATATAAGTAAGTAGGGGAACCCCCATCCGCAGGAAGAGGGATGTACATGCACATGTCCTGTGGAGTGTCTGTGTGTACATGAAACTGTAGATATATGTGGGAATTACAATGCTTTGGTATTAGTTATAAAAAATGTTTAGAAATGTATAGGAGTATACTGACATTTTTTAAATGCCTAGTCCCTAGTTTATGGCTGATATTGATCTTGAATGTATGGTTTACTGTTCGATAGTTGAGTGTCATTAATAAATCAATAAACTACTTTAACACCTGATTTGATTTAAACCATGTGCAACAAATGGTTTGCCCCTGTGACACACTCCAGCAAGCTGTCTATGGATCACCAAAACTCTTGGCCGAGTCAGAACAGTGCCACAATTTGGAGATACTATTAAGAGCAGGTCACATTGGCAAATTTTTCTTGAAAGAACTTCAGGTTATCCCAAAACAATATCAGCAGCTTGCAGAGATTAAAGCATTACAATTGGAACACAGAGGTTTCTTTTGCATCTATCTGGAAAGCAATCTTCCACAAAGCAACTCTACCACAAATATAGATGGCACCCTATGGCAGGTCTAAAAAGTCCACCTCTGTTTCTATCTGACTCATAAATCAGTAGTGAGAAACCTCGTTGCAGCCTTTCAGTATTAAAGGGGCCTATTAGAAAGATGGAGACAGACTTCTTAACAGGGCCTGTTACCATAGGATAAGGGGTCATTGTTTTAAACTGAAATAGAGTAGATATGGCCTGAATATAAGGAAGAAGTATTTTATGATAAGAGTGGTGAAACACTGAAACAGGTTGTCCAGAGAAGCGGTGAATGCCCGATCCCTGGAAACATTAAAGGTCAGGTTGGATGGGGCTCTGAGCAAACCTGATTTAGTTGAGGATGTTCCTGCTTATTGAAAGGGAGTTAGATTAGATGGCCTTTAAAAGTCCCGTCCAACCCAAAGCAATCATTCAGATTTTGCGATTCTATGATACAGTGTTTCCTCCCCTCCTCTTGCCCTCCTACTCCCTCCCCTAACTTCCCCTGGTTTTCAGTGATATATTCATTATTTCAACAGAGCTATTAGTATAAATTCTTGCATAAGGCTCTCTCCCTTTTGTCCAAAATACTGTGAATTAGTTTAAAAATCTGGCTTTAACTCAAATACAAAAAGGGATTTAACCCCTACAAAGGCTAAGAACTACAAAGGCTGAACTATTTGACTTTTGAGTGAAAGTATTTCGCAATATATTACAGTGCATTGAAAAGAAGAATCAGAATGCTAAAAGGTTTACTTCAAAAAACAATTACTTTCCTTATTGTTTTATAACTAAAGGTAATATGATTCTTGTGTATTAAAATGTTTTCTTTTTAGTTAATGTATTCTTTTATTAAAGAATTTTAAAATTTAGAAGATGAAAACAAACCTTCTTTTTTTTTTTAATTAAAGTGCCAGATTTTCACAAAACAGTACAAACCTTACAAAATGTAATCAAACAAAAGGTGTTACATTGGAAAAAAATAATGATAAGTCTCCCCCTTTCCTTCAACAACACTTGAACCTTATGTTTTCTTTTAGAAATGTCCACCTATAATTTTGTAGGAGCCATTTCTCATGATATGATGTGTCTTCCAAATAAGAATGACCCTCTGCAGAAAAAGCTCACATTCTGTATTGGTACTACATTAGGAGTCCCTGTTGCCAAGCTGTCAGGAAAACAAATAAAAAAGTTATTACAGTACACTTTCAAAAATATTGTCTTTGAGTACAAATGTTAAGGAAACTTCAACTCAGTAAGTAAAGGAATTAGCCTTTTTTTTTTAATCCTTTTTTGTTGCTAAAATAAGAAATCCAAGGAAGTAATAGTCTTATTAGTGTAGATTAGAGTAGAAAAAATATTTATGCTGGAGTAAGCTACAACAGAGTTCTTTGCTGTCTAAGTTAAATTCAACAAATATGCTAATTAAAAGTTTTATAACTTAAACAAATATTTAAACTGTCAACAACTTTAACAGCGTTACAGAATAGCAAAAAGTCCCATACTTGTGATGCACTGAGGAGGTAATGACACTGAAAAAATTTACAAATTCCATTTTTAATACAAAGGTAGCAGCAGGAACCCCTAAAAAAGGATTATTTTTATACCTAGAATCACAGAAGTTTCATACAAGTTCTACCTAATTTTGTCTTACAGTTTGAATGAATGCCTCTAGATCTTATTTTTAATTTGCTTATTTGGATCTAATTCTAGTTAAAAACCTGCTTTCTTTAATTCTGGATTAAAGCTCAACTCTGCAATAATCATTCTAAGTCAGTCAATAACATTAATTCTTGGATCAGATTCACTGATACTCCACAGCAAATTTGTAATGGTTCAGTGCAAAGAAGTCATAAAGCTGATTCATTAAGTTCCTAAGGATTCCCTATAGAGCTGCTCTAATGGTGTATATTTTGGGTTTATGCCCAGAGAAGGTTCTCTCATAAAATGGGGTTAGTCAAAGATCTCTTGCTGCCAGAATAAGCCTAAAGGCTGTGAGTAAGAGCATAAATAGAAATAACCTTAAGGTAGGTGACATTATATTTATGGCTAGACTGAACTACAGCCAAATCTCACTTCTGAGAAAATGAGATAGACATCCAGTTACCCCTCAGGCTCAGCAAAACAAGATTAACAGATCTTGTCACGTAAGTAGATATGATCATTTCAGTATTCTTTTAAATTATGTGGGAACTTAACAGAACTGAAATGGGCAAAACATGCTTGCCGCAATGAATCTAAGGTCTAATTTTTAAAATCTTAGTAAGACATCCAAAATGCTTATCACTCCTAGAAGTGCAATTTGCTGCTGTTACCTTATCCTCAAAAATAAAAGATCAGTAAATTTACTCATTCATGTCTTAAAGAACAATCTTGTTATTTTCTTTGAAATGCAAATATAAATGTAAAAAATATTATCACTTCTTCAGGCTTCATTGATTTACATTTTCACTTATTAGATTTAAAAGAGCTTTTTACCTGCTACCATTTCTTCTATGTCCATCAATATTTCCATTAGCAGATTTGACAATATTAGTCTGGTGGATTTTATTTTCTTTTATTCCAGCTCTTTAATTTTTGTAATGTTATTTTTTGTTTGTTTATTTGTTTTTTTCCTGTACCAGTTCATACTGTCCAAAGTTGATTGAACTTTGATTATATTTTTAACATTTTCTTTTCTAGTTCATGAGTCATTTGACTACTGCTTCTAACATTTTGCATATACACACACAAATATAAACATAGACATAAATTTATACACAGTTTTACACATTTCAATTAGATGCTACTTTTCATACATATGAGATGGAAGACTTAGTCTATGACATACCTAAGCTAAAACTTTAAATTCCATCTATAATAATGGAGAAAGATAAACATTTCCACAAAATTAGTGTTTAATTTAAGTTAAATTGTTAAGCAATAATAGTTAATGCAAGCAAAAAGTCAGGTTGTTCTTTTTTGATAACTAGCCTCTTGTGCAAAATTATGTTTGTGATTAATTTCCCCAATTTACAAGGAATCTATTCACATGTGACAAGAATTTTCCCTTCTGGACTGGAACACTTTCTCTTGTTTCCTTAATAGAGTAGTTCATGCTAGCTCCTTCCTCTCTGCTGAGAGATTGGAAATTTCTTGTGACTGAATATTTTATTGTTTTGAAGTGTTGTTTGCAATTGGTGACTGATGCTTCTTTTTCTGCTTTTTTTTTTTTATTTGTTTTTTTTCTTCCAGATGTTAAACTGGGTTTTGATTCAGCTCTCGCTGGCCTGTACTTTGAATGAAAAGTTCTAATTACTGTGAATTTTAAAAACCCTTCTAGTGTGTCAGTTTCAAAGCCATGAAGCACAGAAAAAGTGTTATCATCTTACTTGTTTCTTGTTCTTTTCTTTTTCAAAAGGGAAATTGTTTAGAAGAGGGAAAACTAGACTATTCAAAGTAGCTTCAGATGGTGGCATAGTCGATATCAACATCCATGTGCAGGGAAGAGATATATTGCCAAGTCAGATGTTTTGTTCTAAGAATACTGATAAAATCTGCTGAAAATGTTGCAGTATTGCTAATAGTACTCTGGGGAAATGGAAAGTTCCACCAACTATGTAAACTTCTATAGGCACACAGAGATCACACTACTAGATGAAACTGTTGAATCAAGAGCCCAACAGAAACTGATGGTAGGAAACCTGAAGTGGACTAAAGTCAAGTGACCAAACATGTAAATTTCAAAAAATAAATGTATTCTTTAATACTGCATAGTTTATAGCTGTAACCTGTCCACATTAACACAGTCAGTCTTGTTATTTCACTTGTTTAGCAAGAGATGAAGGTTGCATGCTTGAGACAGAAATTCCCTGCCCCAGAGCACCAAGGTGGTCTGGCCTCAGCCTCTTGCTTTCCTCTTGAAGGACTGTGAATAGGTAATTTTCCAGAATTATGGCATGAGATGGAAAAAAAAGGAAACAATTTTCCTATGGGATTAAATAATGATATATATTTTCCTCTGAAAAGGCATAAAGTGTTGAAATATCCTGGATAAACTAGTATTCTGACCAACCTAGTCTGTCTGTCTTTTTACTATTTAGAAATACAGAACAATCTTGGATCCACAGTGGCATAATTTTTCACATTGCTGTGGCTACTTTGCGCCATATCTTGTTATTATCATGTACTTCATTAAGTTACATTAGTCACCTGTTTCTGAGCCAGTCTGCTGGGTTATATGAAATAATTTCTCAGTTTATCCCTATAGAAGTTCAATTAAAAAAATATGTTTTCATTACCTTGAAAAGAAACTTGCTGTTTAATCAGAAATAACTAATCTTGAATTTGATAAGACTCTTTGATTGTACAAAGGACAAACTCCTCCTTTGGTTCAAAAGTAAACTAGTCTCTACCTGACGGTGATGAAGACAGTGCCTTTCCCTCTTTACCCTCTCACAGTAGTGAGATACTATTATTAACTGTGAGATACTACTATTAACTGTTAGTTACAAGTGGTTTTACTCTGAAATACATGGGACTCAGGGGTCCCTTCTGCCTTTGTTAATGTTGTTTCATTATTATTCAACTAAGGATTTTGCATTTGTTGAGGAATACCTTTAGTGCCAGTAGCTTGGCATAGCTGCAGTGCGAGCTGCAGCTTGAGCTCTGGGTGTTAGGAGCCTGAGACAAGAGGCGTGGAGCTGGCGCCGACCCTTTGCAGACCAAAGGGACCTGTGGCACCAGCCAGGTGACTGATCACCCAAAGACACAGCAGGAGCTGAGGACGGAGCTGGAAGACACTGGATTTTCATGCACACAGACTGTGAGGGTATAAAAGCACAGAAAGGCCTTTGTTCAAGGTCCCTCCTCAGAGGCAGCACCTCATGTTATTGTCTGTGTTACTGTGCCGTGAATAACTTGCTTTATGGAACAAGACATCTGAGACTCTGCTATGGAAAACCTGGGGCGAAGCTGGTGAGGAAACCTGATCTGCCTGTGTGAGCGTGGGCTGTGTAGGGAGCCAAGCAGGGCACCTCTTGGCTCACTGGAGCCGCCCACTGCAAAGGGGCCTCAGTCTCAGCAGTAAAAGTCTCTGGTGATGGGAGTGTGACTGCCAGAGTGGCTCCCGGATGGTCCAACAAAGAAGTTTCTCTAACACAGTGTCATCTAAAATTACACTGAGCTTTTATGACCCACATAATTTGTGATCTACGTGCTTTCTTTGTTGGGAAATTTGTCAAGGAGAAAAGGATCTCCAACCCAAGACAATGAATCTGCTGGTAGAGTCAGTCTGTTCATATCCTGTATAGGTGCTCCTCAGACTATCCTCATCATTATTAAATATGTGAGCTGGTTTAGGATCCTTTCTTATTTTTAAATCATGCATAAATCTTTAGCCAATCTGCAGATCCCTTGCTTTCTGAGGTAAAGTGCTTCCTGATGGTCCTGCTGGTGTTTTTCATTCACATGGTAGTGGATTCATTACCATATTTCCCAGGGAACATTTATAGACTGACAGGCAATTGCAATGATTTTTAGGGAAATTAAACTTTGAATTGATCTTGCTTTATAGCACCATTTAAGCTTGCTTTGTTTTTACCTGTCTTCCAAGAAAGGAGGGAATTAAGTCAGGTCATTGTTTTTAATTTGCAAAATAGCATTTAGATAATCACCTCCTGTAGTTCAAAGAAAAGAAACAGGTATTTTGAAGACAGTGCCTTTGAATAAAGGAACAATCAAAGTCTGCTGAGTGTGCCTCAGTGGTAAGTTCAACAACTGGAAGCCTAGGCTGTCTTGCAAATATGAAACCAGTTAACATTTGTCATGCTATATTTCATTCTAGTTTAATTGGTTGTATTTCAGCATTATACATCACCACAGATGATTTTGAGCTATAAAGTAATGTGCAATGATTTGAAATTATTTGGGAAGGGATTTTACAGTAAAAACATGTTTCTTTCTGTCACTCAATGCTACACAATATGAAAATATGAAGTACATTAATGCTGAAAAACCAACATAGTATTTTCTGCAGCTCAGGCATACAGTTAGAGCAGAGCCTTAGGCCACCTTCAAGGAATATTTCCCTCAGGTATTTCTCATGTTATTGTCTGCTGTTTGACAGTGAGCAGTTCAATGCCTGAATCTCATGGAAAATTGTAAGGATTGTAATTATTCACATTTTTTATATCCTTCCTTTTGCATTTGAAAGGTATTACTGAATGTATTGAAGTGAAAGGAACAGACTAAAGCAGATATTAACAAAACCAAAAGGTTTTCCACCTAAACTCTTTCTCAAACTAAACACTCAACTACTATTAGTGTTGAAAGCTTTAACAGTTTGTCTACTTTAAAAATCACAGGAAGATAAAATTAATGGTAAAACTGTTCCTTAATGTTCAAACACACAGGAAAATGTACTGACATCTTTTCATCCCAAGAATATGTTAATTAGAAAACATATTTATATTTATAAATCTACTACAAAGCAAGTTAGACCTAAATTTATATGACCTGCACATTTTGAATTAGTTCATTGCTGCAAAATCAGTATTACACGATTCAGATCATGTGATATAGACTATTTTGATCTATTATTTTTTAAAAGGAAGATAAAAGATTTTAAATTTGAAAAAGAGAAGAATTTTCTTTACCTTTCCAGTCAACCTGAATGCAAATGGTTTGCTTTGCTGGATGTTACGATATGGTAAAGCTCCCTACTTTTTTATAGCTTTTTAAAATTAAACACAGTTTTGTACCATTTTCAATATGATTACGAAATTGTGGAATGAAGGTTTGGAAGAAATATATTAATCTGAAGGACAAGAGAGTTTATTTGCTTATTGTGCTGTCAAAGGAACTCAAAATCTAAACGGTTGTAAAGAAAACATAAATGCAAATGTATTTAACTAAAAGATTCATCTGTTAGGATAGTAAAAGAATATGTATTTTATTTAGTATCTTGGTTTTTAGGAAAATAAATTAAGAAAACAAAGAGGTGTTTGTTTGTTTCTAAATTGAGAGACAGTGAAAACTTTAGCTAAGACAGAAAAATACAAGCCCACAAGTTAGAAAGATTTGCTTATTGTACTAGGGAGAAAAAGTCCTGAATGATATTGCATTTTTATTTGAAGCACTGGTATTCAATTTAAAGACAAAATTTGGAGAACATAAAGACTAAAAGATAAAAAATATAAGAGATGATAGTTTGCTGAAAACTTAACTATGAATCTGCAGTCAGGCCTGCACCACATACCCAGTAATGTTTCTCATAAAACTAGCAATGAAAAATTCTTTTACATACATCATTTTGTTACCATTGTGTTACCAGCTAAAATCCACAGATAAAAATACTGCCTGGATCCTATAACTGTTAGAAAGAGAGTAATAGTGGTAAATCAGAAGGAATTAAGAAATAAATTGCAAAATGGTCATGAATTTGTGCAGAGACGTAAATGAGGGTAGACAGGAAGGAGACATGAGTGGCCCAATATTTATAATTAATAAAGGGGAAAATAAGGTTATTGATTAATACTTATTCCATGATTCCATGAAATTCTAATGACAGTTCTTGATATGATATTATATATGATATGATATGATATGATATGATATGATATGATATGATATGATATGATATGATATGATATGATATGATATG
>JAWMRA010000001.1:69767770-69785932 GCA_035584735.1 Pseudotriccus pelzelni | reverse complement strand
CCTAAAAAATCCAATGCGCAGGCTGGAAGGTGTAAAGACCTTCCCCGGATCTTCGTTTGCGAAGACTGGCCATTACTGTATGTGTATTTTTAAAATGTCCTATACAATACATAATGATTCCCAGAAATGTGGAGGAGTCCACTCTCCTTATCAAATGCCACAACAGTAAGTGAACAGCTAATTTTCTTCTTATCATCTTTCAGCTGAACTTCAACTCTCTTTCACAATTATGTCTCATCCAAATAAAAAGACTAGACAACAGTTTAAATAAAAAGTTCTCTTCACTATAATCAGAATGCTGGTGTATAGGGAGTGACTGGCATGGGATGGAATTAACTTTCTCCACAGCAATGCTTATAGTGCTGTACTTTGTAGCCAGGATGGTATTGATATCACATCTCTGTTTTGGTTATTCCTGAGCAGTGCTCATATAGCAACAAGGTTGTCTCTTCTACCATTCCTCACCCCTGCTCCAAAGGCCAGTGGGCTGGGTGTGAACAAGATCCTGGCATGAGACATATCCAGGATTGTTGACCCAAATTGACCAAAAGGTTATTCCACGTCATATGATGATCTTTTCAGCAATAAAAGCTAAGAGAAAGGAGGAGGAGGAAGGTGTTCGTGATTAAGGTGTTCATATTCAGAAGTAACTGCTACAAATGCTGAGGCCCTATTTCACAGGAAGGGATTGAACATCACTTGCTGTTGGGAAGTAGAGAATAAATTATTTTTTTTCCTGTGCTTCCATGTGTGACCTTTGCTCTTCTTCATTAAACTGACTTTATTTTGATGCACAAGCTTTTAATTTTATTTTCTTCCCCTGTGCTGCTTAGGAGAAGAGTCATAAGGTGGCTTCTTGGGCATCTGGCATCCATTCAAGGTCAGCCCCTCACAGTCCTTGATCAAGGTGGAGCAGCTGAAAATTTGAGACAAGGACAGCAACTGGGAGAGGTAACAGGCAGAACATGAACTGAACATTCCCAGAGAGCAGAATAGTTGTGGGGACTTTTTTTATTTTATTTTGTGATTATGATGAACAGGCAAGAGGTGAAATGTGTGTAACTTTTCCATCTTTGTTGTTGTTATGATGTTATTTTGACTTTGGTGTAGGAAATTATTTTTGCAAAACTTACTTAATTTCCATGGCAAGGTTTTTAGTAGTGCAGAGGTTATAAGAGTGGCTTTTGTGAGAAGACATCAGAAGCTGCCCCCATGTCAGACAGTAAGTTTCATCTGGCTCCAAGACAGCCCTATTGCTGGCAAAAGATGAGCCCATCGATAGCGTTGGTAGTGCCTCTGTGATAACATATTTAGAAAGGGTAAAAAAAAGGAGAAAGCAGTGAGAGCATTTGAGAGAAATGGTCCTGCGGACGCCAAGGTCAGGGAAGAAGGATAGGGAAGAGATGCTACAGGAGTCAGAGCAGATATTCCCCTGCAGCTCATGGAGCAGACTGTGGTGAGGCAGGCTGTTCAGCTGTCATCCATGGAGGTCCATGATGGAGCAGATATCCACTTGCAGCCCATGGAAGACTGCATGCTGGAGCAGGTGCATGTGCCCAGAGGACACTGTGACCCTATGGAGAAACCAGAGCAGGTGTCCGTACAGGACCTGGGAACCCTTTCGGGACCCACATTCGACCAATTTGTTCCTGAAGGACTCTACCACATGGAAAGAACCCATGCTGGATCAGTTCATGAAGAACTGTAGGCTGTGGGAGGGACCCATGGTGCAGAAGTTCGTGGAGGACTGTCTCCCATGGGTGGAATGTCACACTGGAGCAGAGAAAAGAGTATGAAGAGGAAGAAGCAGCAAAAAAAAAGTGTGATGAACTGACCATAACCCCCATTCCCAGTCCCCCCTACACTGCTCAGGGGAGAGGGAGAAGGTAAGTGAGTCAGGAGTGAAGCTGATACTGAGAAGAAGTGGGAGGGAGGGAATTTGTCCTTAGTTTTGTTCTTATTTTTCACTATCTAAAATAGAATCATGCTAATGCTGTCCTAGTTATCTTACCCCATATTTGCTTTCTTTTTATATATGTATTCTTACACGAGCTATCATTAGACAAATGATGACTGTGCATATGCAAACACTGACAGCTCATGTTGCAGAGAAGAGTGAAGGTATAAGAATACCTGAGAAACATACCTCACAGTTTGTGATTTCATATGTTGAACTGGATCTTCACTTGCTTGAAATCAGCTCATAAAAGGCTATGTGCAAATCTTGGGACTTCTCTGACTTACTACTCACATACCTCTGTCTTAATCACACCAGTGGGTCATGACTAACTGAAAGGCCAAACTGCATGACAAGTAAATCTATTTTTCGCACTTATTTTTACATGCTAGCAAGTATATTCTTATAACTTGAATAGATGGCCAAGAATTAAAAAAAAAAAAAAAAGTCTTCAGCTTTCTACAGAAAAAAGTAACAAGGATACATAAATATTACAATAATGCATTTAAGCATTTTTTTTAAGAGATAGACTATACGATTACTGTACTGTAAGAGTAAAAATGATGTGAAGGAATTAGAAATAACTCTCATTGCCATAGAGGCCATTATTCACACAGAAATAATTTCTCGCTATAACTATTGTGCAGAAACAATGTCTGAATATTCAGTTTGAACTGCTATTCTATCACCTCTGTCAAAAGTCTAGGTATATTAGCCTGATGGCATAGATTATATGTAGCATCATTTCAAATGCTGTAACTGATCTAAAACATTCAGAAGTGGATATGAAAGTTCTTAAGCAGTTGAGAACACACCAATTCTGGCAGATGTAAAGTTGGTCACTGTTTATCTTAACACTGAGTGAATGCCACACAGAATTAGCAATTATCTGCAATCCAATATTTCTTCATTGTAGCCTGTAATTTTGTTGCAGTGGCTAATGCTGTCTTTCTTTTTGTTAAATAGTTGGGTAAGGATCTATCACTAAAAGAATATAGTAGTCTTGAAACAAATGAAAAAAACTGCCAAACAACCAAGTAAATAAATGAATTAAAAAAAACCCTCAAATAAGATAAGGTACTGGCTTATTCCCTGACTTAATTTTCAGTGGACTCATGACATTTCAGGCTGGAGAAGCACTACAATTGCAGCAGCCATGTGTAATGTCACACCCATATCAGTAGAATGACATAGATTTACGAAAGTATAAAGTTAGTTCACTTTTGATCATATTTCTGCTGCTACAAACTTGAAACAGCCATAACTTAATGGAAGCTCCTGTATTCCTTAGAAATACTTAAAGTCACCTCATCATGGACTTCTCTTATCAGCTTTTTGTCAATCTATGAGAACGAAGAATCTCTGACAACGTTTCATCACCATGCAAAATGAAATTTGTTATTTCTGTTTCCAAATGTGAACCTAAGAGTTGTCAAATTATATTCCTATCCTTGCTTCTTTTATCTGTTTATTCACACTGGGACAGACAAAAACAGCTACAGAGAGCATGGGAGGGAAAAGCTAGGAGAGAAGGAATCACAAATGGAGTTAATATTTGAAAAATTAATTATGTTTTCTTAAAAGATGGTTAAACTAAATTAGAAACAAAGATATATCTTTCATCATTAAAATTTTATTTTTAGAATTAAAATCAGAATTCACATTTTCCTTCCTATTCCTGAACATTTTCCTGTTCAGCTTTTGAACAGGAGTCATAAAATCGTAGAATATTCTGACTTGAAAGGGACCCATTAGGTTCCTTAAGTCCAACTGCTGTCCCTGCACAGGACACTCCAAGAATCACACTAACTGTCTGTGTCTGCGAGCATTGTCCAAATGCTGCTGTGACCAATTCCCTGGGGAGCCTGTTCCAGTGCTTAAACACACTCTGGCTGAAAAACGTTTTCCTGATATCCAACCTAAACCTCCCCCAGCTCATCTTCATGCTGTTTCCTTGAGACCTGTCACTTGTTAAGAGGCTGTAGAGATCAGTATCTTCCCCTCTGCTTCCCTTCAAGAGGATGTTGAAGACCACAATGAGGTCTCCTCTCAGTCTCCTCCAGGCTGAACAAACCAAGTGATTTCAGCTGCTCCTCATACAGCTTTCCCTCCAGACCCTTCACCATCCTTATGGCCCTCCTTTGAATGCTGTCTAATAGCTTAATGTCTTTTTTATATTGTGGTGCCCAAAACTGCACACAGTACTTGAGGTGAGGCCGCACCAGAACAGAACAGAGAGGGACAATCATCTCCTTTGACTGACTGGAGATGCTGTGCTGAATGCACCGCATTCTCTAGGCTTTTGAAAGCAGAGAGGAAACTAAGCAGGAAAAAATACAATTGATGTAAAAGACTTTTCCCTCTTCCTCCTTTCTATACAGACCATTTCAGAAGTGGAATAGAGAAGGAGGTAGGGAGTAGTCATATTTCAATTTTTACCTGTGAAGAGAGATGTTATAGATTTAGAACTCTATTATCTCAAAATATTGCACATAAGGCAAGAGAATTAGCGAAGAAAGGGTTATCTAACTTTGATGAAAATACATAATAAATAAAGTATACTTCAACATATCTTACTATCTCTGCTTCTATGAAAATAAATATCTCAAACTTACCAAGGAATCTTCCCCCTCCTGCCCTGCACTTCTGACACGTTCAGGCTGCCATTAACACCAGGGTATTAAAAGAAAAGCTGTGAGAAATGTTAGTGAAAAAAAAAAAAAAAAGGTGTTGGTGAGGGAGGCATAAGAAGCAGTGACACTACAGTGTGAAACAGGAGATTGTAGTGCTTCCAGGCTAAAAGAATCCACTGTCACCACTAGCTCATTCAATCTCCATCTTCCTTCTGACTTTCTAGATGCAGCAGCCTTAAGAAACCAGAGGAATTTATAAGGACTGTGTTTATGTAGTCATAGCGTGAGGTGAAGACTGGTGAAGCTGGAACAGAGAACTGGACAGGAAAGGAATGATACAGAGGGAACAAGTTCTAGGCATCAAAACTATATACTCTGTCATTACTTAGAATAAGTTATTGTATTCAGGTAACCCTAACCCTAATAAATCCTAATATTATTTCTCCCCAATCAGATCTCTTTTGTCTGCATAAACCTTCTCTCAACTTATAGCAATTTGTGGGAAGTATAGTAAAAATTATCCCAAGGCAAACCCACGACAGTTGCTCAAGCTACTAGTTGCCCCATTGCTAAAATGAGTCCTCACTTGCAGTTGCAGGCCCATGAGTTTTAGAGTTAACAATGAGCTTAGGAGGGAGGGGGAGAGGAAGATGTGGGATACGGACAGGCAAACCATAATTCTGCCCTATCATGAATCCTAGCAATGCTATCTGAAATGAATAATAAATACTACATCTGAATCCAGACTGGATGCAGATTTTTTTTGCCTGTAAGGAAACAAAAAGATGCTGAGCTAAAACACAGTCTAGGAAAACAGAAAATCTTTATCTAGGTAGACAAACTCACTTAATTTGAGAATACTCAAATTAAAGATAAGTTTTGCATTTATAATAAGTAGTCTGTGACTACAGTGAAAGTCTAGAAAAGTTACAAAAGAATTTATAAACAGTTACTTGTGCCAAATGTGTTTTAAGATAAATGAGTATTTTGATAATTTCTTTAAGTGGAGCATTTCAATGTCAGTATGTTCCCTTTTGAAATGGAACAGAACATTCTGATGGCTCAATTTAAAATTATTTTCTTCTGTGAAGTGTAGTTCACATTATATAAAGAGCAGAATTAAACATAATTGATCATCTTTTACCTAAATGCATTCCTTTTTATTAACAATACTTATTTGACATACATTGTGAAAATCCAATAGAATTTGGTTTTTTTTCATAATTTACAGAGAAGAAAAAATGAACCCACAGAGTTTTATAGAAACAGGAAAGCAGTTTTCTGTTTGTTTCAAATTTATAAAAATACTGTCATAATAACCCAGAGCAATTTTTTACAGCTCTTACACTCTACAATATTCAAGGAGCACCATGAAGGCTAGTCAGTTCTTCAAGACTTTGATCACAGAGTAAGTAACACCAGTTTCCAAGAGCTACCCAGAAAAATAAAAACACTAAAATAAAAACACATCCTCAGGGAGCAAGTGTTCTGGCACAAAATTTATCCTGGGGCAATCAACTGCATAAATGTAGCTAAACATGTGCCATCTGTGAAGGAGTTTGTCCAGCGGAATCAGCAGCATTTCTCTTACAAAACACACAGTTGCTTCAGGATGTGGTTATATGCAGGTAAATTCAGGATAAATGAAGCAGTTGCCAGCCTGTTATCTTGAAATGTCTGAAATGGTGACTACATTTTGTGTGGCAGGGTTTACTGCAGAAGCCGTAATACAAAGAAGCTTCTCGATGCTTATTCCAGTGTTCAAGTGACTTGTTTACTCCTGAACAGATGGTGTGCAACCACAGTGCACATCAGCTGACACCTTTATTGCCCTAATAAGTAACAGGAAGAGTCATCAACCAGTTTCTATCTTGTTAACACAGTGGGATGTGCAGGCTACAGTATAATGCCGCTAAGTGACAAAGATATCAAACTAGATGGATCCACTAGGACTGCAGCAAACTGATCTTTCTGGTTGTGTTGTCAGAGCCCTGGTCTCTTTTGCATTGGTACTGGACAAAAAAGGAGTGTGTTTATCTTCTTATTGGTCTACTAATCTGCAGCATTTTTTATATTTACATCTCTTAAAAGTAGCCTTGATTTTTTTTCCCTGATTTTTCTTTTCTTTTACAGGGTTTTAAAGTATAAATGGCTGAACTGGGGACCACAAAAGTTGTGGGAAAGAGTAGTCACTGCTTGAATGAGATCTGTTCTTTGAATTACACCAAAATCAAGGATGGTAAGGTTTGTGTCATAGGCACCCTGGGGAGAGTGGAATTATAGTTTTGCGGCAGTTAAATTGGAGGGGGGAAAGTGCTGTCCCACTGCCCCCCTGGCCATGTGATCCTGGGAGCCCACAGTGAGCTGCACAGACCACAGGAGAGGGAGATGAGCAAAAGAGTGTTTATAGTTAGGGTTACAGGTTTCTATAGGTTTAAGAGGGATTGAAAAGTGACCAATTACAAATCTCAGGGCTTACAAAAACACCAGTCAAGGTAACTGGTTACACACCAATAGAAAGTAGTAGATAAAAACCAATAAGAAGGCCTCAATATATCTTCCCAGTACATTCCTAAGTATGAGATAAGGGGGTACAGAAGGGAGTCTTAGGAGCAAGAACATGAGTTAGCAAAAACTGTAAAAAACCATTTTGAAACATTTCACTTAAACCTTTAAACTTCAGCTTTCCTTATACACTGCAACATGATAGTATATTGTCACAGTGTGGGGGTGCACCATGTGGTCCCAGGCTGTAGCCAGATGGGGGAATGGAAAAAGATGCACCCCCAGAGCCATGAGCAGGCTAAGGTGTCTGCACTTGCTGTGGACACCTCATTACTTCTGGTTTGCACAACACCAGAAGGAAGGTTGAGGTTCATTGAGCCCTTTACACTCTGCCGTCAATGAGGATTTTCTGTATCAATAAGATAATTCAGGCTTCTATGTTATTAAAACATTAACTAGACTAACACTGGATTCATAACTTCATCTATAGGGTGTGTTCTTTGGATCCAGAACAAGATTTGCTATATCATGTTTGACTTTTGGGAATGCATCAAATGTTGCACTGCTCAAAAACAGCCTATAGCTGGTCCAAAGAAACAAAGATGCTGGAATACCTGTGTGGGGATGTTTGGTCCCCATTTTCACTTACTTAGCATAACAAAATAACTTCTATTGGTTTGCATTACCAGTTTCTGCAAAGGTAGCCCTTGTCCGGTAACAATGGCTGAAGAACAGCAGCCTCCCAAAACTAATAAAATGTATTTGGCTTATTACATGATCCTGTCCTCTTACATGTACAAAGACAAAAGGTTTTAGGAGAAGAAAACGAAAGCAAATTGCTCCATTTAGTCTCTACAAAAGATGTGACCAGGGCTACATACGCACTGTTTGCATTGTGATTACCTTCTGTCTAAAGGTATCCAGCAATCCATGTGACCATTTTCACATATTGCTTTTCTAGCATCCATCCTTGTAGAAATGAGGCAGCAAATATAAAACAATATGTAATTTCTGGCAATGTCTATGTCTGAAACTGCCTAAATATCTATTTGTGTGATTATTTAATGTAACTGTTTCAAGTCCATTCAAAGGTAATTGAGTCAGACAAATGCCATATGCTGTAGTTTTCTGCCCAGCTAAAAAGCAGGTACAGCACAGCCTGTGGTGATGTTTGCTTTCTTCTGTCACCTTGCCAGTATCTCAGCTCTGAAGGTGCATTATTGAAGATATCTTTTCTCTGACACTGTCAAAGTACAATTTTATTATTATTTTTCTTTTTTACTGTTATTAAAGCAGCAATAAAAATATAAGGAAAACAAATTATGGCAGCTGTGAAAGTGAGATTTCCCTCACAGGTAAAATCTGCCCCAGAGGAAATCCAAGCACTGAAACCATGCTAAATTTACTGTGTGCATCAAGGGAAATATTTAGCGCTTTTAAGAATAGAAGTTTATTGCAGAAACAGAGATTTATAGGCGTGTCCAATTACATATAGTATGTATCTTACAAATGAGGAACATCAGCATTGTCACCGGCAGTGGCAATGCAGTAGATAAAAGATTCTCCTAGAAAGATAAGTATTTATCAAATCCATTAAAACACGAACTGCAAAAAAAAGTACTGTTGTGATGTCTAACAGTGTTCCAATCCATCATCGGGGGGGTATGATGTTTGGTATAAATTCTCATTGGCTGAACAAAGATACCAGACCGGTGTCACAGAACTCTACTGCTTTTATTGTACAGTTGCCTTAACTCTAACAAAAAGCGTACTATTTAGACTCAAATGTGGTGGCTAAAAAGCCCTTTATTTTTACAGTATACTTCAACAAGCTCTCAACTCCAACAACAAACTTCTCAAGGGTGCTGGTGGCTCACAAGCCACAACATACTTCCATGAGCCCCACACTCGCACAACCAACTTCAGTAGAGAGTACAGGGTAGAATATGATAGTCATGCTTTGCCCAGGAAAATCCAGGGAGGAGAGAAATAAAGGTGGAAAAAAGAGAACAAAAAAGATCACCAGTCCTTAGATCCCATGTTGGTCCTGTTGCCAGGATAATCCAGAGCTGGGGTAGTAGGTTCCTTCCAATTCAGCATGTTCTGTGATTCTGTGATAGTGAGACAAAGCAAGGAAAGAGAGGAAAAAGACTGAGGGAGTCCAATCTGCTTCTTTCTACAGTTAACCTGGTGCACACCTCCTAGGTAAACTAGATTTTTCACACAGTTTTTTCACAAACGCACAGCTAGCCCTTTGAGCCCTCCTCCAGGAAGGGAGTCAGGCTGGTGGGAGGGAAGGGAATGGACACAGGACTGAGCATGAGTCTCAGGGTGGAGCAGGAAGCTGGCTCAGAGCAGCGCTGCCCAACCTCTAATCACAACTTTCTTGTCACAGCAATCAGAATATTTGGGACAAAACATACTTATGCCTGGTCCTCCACAAACATGCTTCAATTTATGCACTGGATTAGGGATGCTAATCTCATGCTGACATATTCCTGAATTTAGATGGCACTGTTTGAGGGAGGTGACCCCAGGAAGCTTCTCATTCAAAAGGCAGAGCATTCTAAAATTTAATAACAGCAGCGATATTTTCTGTCTAATTAATATTGCCAAAAGAAATCAGAAATGGTATTGGCAGATTTCAGTTCCAACATATAGTACTACATCCTCATGACTGCTTCTTCTTAAAAAAAGCGAAATTGTGTACTTCCATTCATCTATTTGTTTTTACTGAAGCACATCCCACATTTACAAGTTGCAAATCACTATGCTTTTATTCCTTCTACTGCTAGTATAGACACACTTCTGGGGCTTGCTGACAAAACTACTTGATTTTCCATAAAAGCACACAGGGTCTTTAATTTTGCAGTATTACTCAAATGAGAGAATTTCTTCCAGAAGCCCCATTAAACATATAGGTATTGATACCCTTCTGCATGTATTTCTATACAGGCATACCTTCAGGATGTGTTCTCTTCATTAATATAATTTATTGGAAAAATGTCAATTTTAGACAAAGACAGCACACTGATATATGTATATAAAGTATATTTTTGTAATTTTTTCCATCAGAGCAACTTGCCCACTGTTATAAAACATGCTGCCTTTGCAGAATGCTTGCAAGGGACTGGCAGATTGGACACAATTTCTATAGGAGATCTGTGTCTTTAAGGAGGGTGAATTTTAAGGCATCTCAGATGAGCTAGGAAACTATGTTTAGATGACTGAATAAGGTCCCTAGGTGGTTTGTAAGTGACATTGCTGTCTAGGACTCACTGATCATATTATTTGGAATTCCATTTCACAAATTATTTTCTAAACACCAGTAAGTCATTAACAATCAACAGAAATATATCCAGGTGTCAAGTAATATTCAAGCCTCTAAAGATCTTCACAAGACTGGAAGATACTGTGTGGGCCTTACAGGTTGTCTGAACAAGAGAGGGGACAAGCATAATAAAGACTGGTCTCTTCTTTCTACCAGCTGGCAGTTTGATAAATCTCTCTGATGGAGTCGGCTTTAGAAGTCAGGTGAAGCATTTGAAGTGGGCTTTGAAAAGTAATGCATCATATCAATAAAAATTAAACTCTCAGCATCTGACAAAAAATGCCTGGGGTGCAACACTTTCCAGTCACAACTGTTAGTAGAGAAATACCTAAAGACTTTTAGCCCTTCACCTTTCCATAGAAAATAAAGATGACTTAATTCATGATAGAAAACTTTGGCGTCTGAAATCATAATTTTCTCCCAAGAAAGCATTATTTTTAATGCAAAAGAAAGGCAGAAAGCAGCTGTAGGGTTGTTTAGCATTCCAAACTGACTTGCCCACTTCAGAATGTCTGTTCTAAGTGAATATTTAGTAGCACAGCTGGCATTGTTACTGATTGAAGAACTCCACTTATCACATTGAGCATCTTACTTTCCTGGAATAATATCTCTCAGCTTCCTCCTCAATTATTTCCCCCCATCCAAGCTCAAATTTCTTCTTTGTTTTTTTCTGGTTTTGCTTTTTTACTTTTGTTTTCCTTCCCTCCCTTGCCTCCCTCACCTCCCGTTATCTTCCCCCTTCTAAGTTTCTTCTTCCTCTAACTTAACTTCTTCGTCTCTGACCTTCTCCCCCTTCCCTTTTCTCTTCCTTCCATTTAATTTTTAACAGGTCTGAATATTTACTTTCCAAGTAACAAAAAGAAAAAAAACCAACATGGAAAACAGACTTAATTGAATTATAACCATTAATATATAGAAAATTTTCTAATAAGTGAAGCCATGTGCAATATTTTAGGGACTCAGATGTAATTATTTGTGTGCAAACAGAACTTCATTGTTACAGCAAAATGTGAAGTAGTAGCTGCAGTAGACAGAGACTTCACTAAAATGTGATAATTTTGCATTTGAAAGTAAGGTGTTTTGCTTAGCCCTGAGGTAATAATGGTGATGGAAACAGGCAAACAGGTTACATAAATCTAGAAGAGGCAGCAAGGTCTGGATTCTTGGAATATTAAATAACTTTGTCCAAAAGGTTACTTTCCAGTGGACATAAGGGAAAAATATTTGTCAAATCTGTATCAGAATGGGGCTTTTTCATGCTTAGTTAGTAGTGCATCATACTCTACTTGTTCTACTGTGTTTATATTCTTAACTGTTTCAGAATGCTGCTCTCCATTTAGCACAAATCATATTGGAAATGAGTGGTAAAAATAAGCAACTAAATGAAACCATCAGGGGATAGCCCTATCTGCAGATACATCTTCTGTATAGGTAAAATATGCATGCAGTACAGCAACCTGCAATTTAATCTTTTCATTTCAGATAGAAGTTATCTCAATTCAAACTTTTTATAGATGAATCTTTAACTTAAGTATAAAAATAATAAAATTACCAAAATGCAGCATGCTGCTAAGCTCTACATGTTGCTTAAGTTACACAGGCAACTTAAAGAAAAAGTTTTTGTTAAATATTTGACAACTCAACCAAAATACATCCTTTTTTGCATGACAATATATTGCTTGAGTACAGTGCATTTAACTTCAATATTATTATTTCATAAATTGTAATAATATATTAAACAGGTGAATATAGAAAACATTAAATTTTTAATATTGAATGTATCAAAAAAAATTTACAAAATTTATTCAAGATATTGTAATTAAATGTTAAACAGGCAAACATTACTACTACAAATGAGAAGTCACAAAAGCAATGGCTCCCCAAGAGAAAGCAGCGTTATGTAATAACTGAAAAGACAGGTTCTTCACAACGGACTAGAGGTACTTGCTGTGCCCAGCTTCTGTTGGGATTTCTTTTCTGTAAAATAGTACAGTGACAGGTATGATAGGCCTTTGATTTTAAAAATGTTCCTAGGAGCTACCTTTCAAATACTCTTAATTATTATTAAAACCTTCTCAACCTTAATGTAGAAGAGATACATTTATTGACAATCTATCCATCTTCTCAGATAATAGTTTTCTTTTGTAAAGTGGAATCATGGGATGTAAAAAGTAAAATCAATTGCTATTTTGATATGAATTCTTTTAAGTAGATCCTGCTTTTCCAAACCCTGCTGGCTGTTCTTTTCATTTCTACAGGAACAATTTCATTTTAGTGGTAGGTGTTTATTTAGTGCAAATGCTGAATTTGAAGGATGGTTAAAATCTACCGATTAGTCAGAAAGAGAATACAAAGAAAAATCTATGTGTGCAGCCTTCACGGATACCTTTACTGTTTATTTACTTTGTTGGTTGCTTAATTTTGAAGGTGAGGAGATGTGTCTTTTCTGGATCCATTTTATGAATCATCTTCATAGGAGAATTCATTTTAGTACCGTGGTCTGGAAAACAGGACTTCCTTTCAGACAAGAAAGGAATATTGATTACATTTTTTCTCTAAACTACACAACTATGTGCTTTTGAGTACAGAATTCTAATCTAAAATCCATTAGTTACGTGAGTAAATCTGTGCTTTAATTGCTATAACAATATCAAATGATGCACTTTCTCAGAGGCAGAAGATCAGAAGATTCCATTGACAAAAGTGTATTTTGCTTCAGGGTGAGACTGGAACACAAACAATTTAAACTGCTTATTTTCTTGTATTACTGTTTTCTTTTCTTCTGTTTTGTTTTTCATTTTGACCAGGTTTGTCTGTGCACTTTCTGTAGTCACACTGAAAAAATAACAGTGTAACAAAAGAATTATTACTTTTTTGTACATATGTAAGAAGAATTTCCATTGCAATTTGGGAAGTTATATAGTAGTTTGAAACTAGAAAGCAGAAAAAATACAGGAATCAAAAAGTTTTCTTTTCAGTAGCTAATGAACTCCATAAATCAGAACTCTCCCCCATAATCTCAGCACCCAGGCAGTACTGCTGCCACCCACAGCCCCCCTCTGGAGAAAATATCACTGCTTGTTCTCTTGGGTGCTCAGCATTTACAGGCTGTGACCTCCCCTGGGAACGGTAGTTGTCTCATACAGACAGTCCAGATGTGATCCTGGCTCAGAATGCTCAGCAAGGGCAATCCTGAGGATGTTCAGCCAAGACAAGTGGCTGTGCTGCAGGGAGGTGCTGGCTCCAGAGGGCACAGGACACTGGAGAGGTTATCTGTGCCTAGGAGAACCACTACTTTGTTCACGTGCTCAGGCAGTGCAGCAACAGGGAGGTGCTGAGAGCTTCTGGAGCAGGTTTTAGTCTGCATGGGAGATGACAAAGCTTCCTTGGGGACAAAAATTCAGGCTAAGTTGGAGTGTGCTGCAGCATATCTGCCCACAGAAGCAGTGTGCACCACGGAGAGGGAGAGAGGGAATATAACTGTCAACCCACCAGTGCACATCAGTGGCCTGCTGCTCCAGCCATCGGAAATCTTCACTGTTTAATCCCTTGTGGGGTCAGAAATAAAGTCTTAGAAGCATCTCTTTCTCTCAGAACACTTCCTTCCCTTCAGAGCAAGAAAACCAGGAGTAAGACATACAGGAGGATCTGTGTATGTAGACAGAATGGTATAAATTCAGCCCACATTCTTCTTGGGGCCAGGGTGTAATTCTGACTGGCTCATCCATCTTGTTTTGTTTGTTGTGGTTTTTTTTTTCTCCAGCTTCTCTGTGGTGACAGTTCAATTCCACCAGGAAGATCAAAGGACACACAGTGTCATTGCAGCGACATGACTCACAGAAGCCCGACTATATTTTGGCTTGCTGCCTGTCCTCTCACCTGGTGCTTGAGAAATCTCTCAGCCACATATCTCCCTGGCATTTCTTTCTCCTGCTACACACCATCAGTCCCAGCTCTGAACTGGAGGAGAGATGAAGGGAGAACTGAAGGAGGATGGCTGGGACCCAAGAGTCCTTCAGCCCTGTGCCACCCATGGGCCGCAGGGTCTGGAGGTACATGGGTGAGAATTTATGTTCCCACATGTTGGCATGGATGAGCAGGACCCTGTGAGGGCTGGGCTGAGGGCAGGCCAGCAGGAAGAGATATGGCCAGGGTGAGCAGTGATAGGGTAGAGTACAGGCTTTGCTGACAGGGCCCTGGTGGAGGGCTCTGCAGTGTGGGGTTTGAAGCAAGCTAAAAAAGGCCAAGAAAGGGATATCCTTTCCTATAAAATGCCCAGAGATACTGTTGATATTCCATCCCTGGAAAGTGTTCAGAGCCAGGTTGGATGGAGCTGTGAGTAATCTAGTCTGGCTGAAATGTCCCTGCCCAGGGCAGAGGGGTTGGAACTATATGCCATATCATATGCTTAGCACAGCAGCTGTGGAAAAAGCTGGCTGGGCATTGGTCTGTTGGTGCTGATTGATTGCATTGTGCATCACTTGTTCTGTATATTCTAATTCTAATACTCTTATTAGTAATATTAGTATCATTGTTGTTACTAGTATTATATTTTTTCCTTCTTTTCCTGGCCTATTAAACTGCTTTTATGCCAACCCATGTAATTTACTTTTTTTTTCCTCATTCTTTCCCCCATCCCACTGCGAGTGGGGGTGAGGGAGTGGCTGTGTGCTTAGCTGCCTGCTGGGTTAAACCACAACAGTCAAAGGAGGGTTAAGTAATAGGGAAAGGTAGATAGGAAATGAGTTGAAGCCTCACAGCTCTACCATCTGGCATTTCAGGTATTCTCTCAAATACATGACAGAATTGAATTTGTGTCTCTGTACTTCTTCTTTGCACTGTATTTGAAGGAAACCTTGCAGGACTATGAGGAGGAATTCTCATAAAGAATCAGTAGTAATATGTAGAGTTTCAGATGAACAGACCTAATTTCAGAGGTTATCTTCTTTCCTCCTGAACAATTTATTAGACAATAATCATGTCCTCATGACTGAACAGTGTTCTTTTTTGCTGGTTCCTCTGTAGCATTATGGCACTAGAAGTATTAACTTCTTCATTCCAGATGCAACTGTAAAACTGAAAGGAAAAAAAGACAAACCAACCAACCAACCAACCAAACAAACAAACAAAAACCAAACAAAAAACAAAAGCCAACCAAAGTTCTCAAGTGTTAGATCTACCAGAAGAGCTATCTAGGATCACGATTCCTGCAGGTGACACTATTAGGTCTATGCATACAGTAAGAATTACTGTGTGCCTTTATCTCATTTCTAGTACTGCAGACCTCACCTTCTGACCCTTTTCTTTTGAAACTAAAATCATCATCTCTACCCTATATGTAATTGATCCTCTCAGTGGGTAATTAGTTTTGCAAGCACTCACAAATACCTTGGGATTACATTGAGGGGATACACCAGGAAATTCCTGCTCGGAAAACTTAATTTCCTTTATGAAAAGGTTACCCACTTGATTGATCAAGGGAAGCCAGTTGATCTAATTTGTTTGGGATTTCAGTAAAGCTTTTGATTCCGTCTCTCACAGTATCGTTCTGAACAAAATGTCCAGCACAGAGCTGGATAAACACATCATGTGATGGGTGAGCAATTGGCTCCTAGGTCAGGCACAAAGGATTATATAGTAAATGAAGTTACATCAGGCTGGTGACCAGTCACTACTGGGGTCCTGCAGGGCTCCATTTTAGGGCTAGTTGTCTTCTATATTTTTTAAAATTATTTGGATTCAGTACTCAAAGGCATACTAAGTAAGTTTGCTGATGACACTAAATTGAAAGGAACTGTAGACTCCTTCAAAGGCAGAGGCCCTGTGGAGAGATCTTGATCAATCGGAGAGCTGGGCAATCATCAACGGTATGAAGCTTAACAAGGGCAAGTGCTGGATTCTTCACCCGTGAAGGAGCAACCCTGGATGTATGTACACATTGGAGAACAAGAGACTTAAGAGCAGCCCTGTGGAAAGAGATGTGGGGGTCCCAATTGATGGCAAGTTGAATATGAATCAGTAGTGTGCCCTGGCAGACAAAAGTACCAAATGTGTCCTTACAAGGGGAAGAAGAGACACAGGAACTGAACTATTCTCTCTGGTGACCACTGATAGGACCTGAGGGAATGGCATGAAATTGTGTAAGGAGAAGTTTAGCTTGGACACTAGGAAAAGGTTCTTCACCCAGAGTGTGGTTGGGCACTTGAATAGGCCCCCTGGGGAAGTGACCACAGCACCAAGCCTGACAGAGTTCATGAAGCACTTGGACAACTCTCTCAGGTTCATGGTGTTATTCTTGGGGCTGCTGATGGTGGACTGCAAGGGTAGGAGTTGGACTCGATCATCCTTATAGGTCCCTTCCAACTCAGGATATTCTATGATTCTATGACACATCTCTGGGATATCTCAAGGGTTTTAAAGGTCTTTTCCAACCTAGGAATTTTATGATTCTATGATAATGGTTAGTAGTACTCTGGCTTCATGCATGCCAGTGTGTTCATACTGATATGGGAGAGAACTTGTTACTCAGGAGAGAAATGTATTTTAAGTTAAGTACAAGTTGATATACTGGGTCTCATTTGGTCCACAAGCCCTATAAATACTTTAGCAGAATACTTCTGAATGTTTAGTGAAGATGCTGACAGAAAAAGATTCTGTTTTTCATATTAATAAACATGTCTCAACAAGGGAGTCGTCCTTCATCCTGGAAAATAAAATCAGAAACTAATGTGTTATCCAGTAGCTGTCAGAAGTTTATGTACATCATTTTCTAGTGCATTTTGAGTCATAAACTAAGAAAGTACCTATCCAGAATTTCTATGTGGGAAATCAGGAACTCTCTATGATATTTCTATATTAGGTTTATACCAGAAAGAATCTTTTTGCATCCAAGAGCAACAGAATGTATAAATATTCTAATTAGAGATCTAAGTTTAGGATAGCAATCCTGACAGTACAGATGTGTGACTGAGTCATTTTAAACTCTAAGTGTTCATTGCTGTTAAATCTATACACTCATTCCTACTTTCATAACTAATCAAGTTGACATTTCATGTTTGAGACTTATGCAGATTTCAAGTCTATCTGCTGACTCCCTTAAAAGTGTAATATTTGTTTATGTGATGGAATATTTCAGTGGAATAAAAAATGATCGTGCTGTATGCCATGTTATTAGAACTTAAATTAATGATTACTTAACACAGTAGGAATACAGAGTTAAAATGTGGAGGTTTTGTGTTTGTTTGTTGTTTTTTTTTAATATCTGCTTACAGTATTGAAATAAATAATAAAAATAAAAAGCTTGAAATAAAGCTTTTTAGATAAGAAAGCAGTTCAGATATAATAAAACTGCAGAATTTCATTGACACCCATAACAGTTTCATTCTCACTGAGCTAACATACAATATCATAATGGAATAGAATAATACCTAATTAAAGAGTTTGAGAGACCTTGTGTGTCAGACACAGTTTTGAATATTAAAGTTTCTATGTAACCTATATGTCCAGGACATTGCTATTTTTGCTCCTTTGTGTTTTAACTGAGAGAAGAGAGGAGATCCTGACTATCATTAGAGTTGTTTCATCTAAAAATTGCAGCACTAGTGTGCTGGTTTAAAAGTTAACCAGCAGATGAATGACCTCAACTCAAAAGAGAGATTGTAAGTCAGAATAACAATTTAATAAAATAATACAATAAGTACGATTATACAGACAGATAATTGATTTTTTAACCCACA
>JAWMRA010000001.1:69748849-69761399 GCA_035584735.1 Pseudotriccus pelzelni | reverse complement strand
AAGAAAAGAAAAGAAAAGAAAAGAAAAGAAAAGAAAAGAAAAGAAAAGAAAAGAAAAGAAAAGAAAAGAAAAGAAACAATAAACCAAAACAAAATGCTGATGAACCTCAGTCAAAGTTTTCAGTTTAAAAGTTAAGGGAAGGAAAAAAAAAAAAGAAGCATTCTCTCGCTTCAAAAAAAACCCCAAACCAACACTAAACCACAAAAAAACTTTAAAAACTGCTAAATCAAGATCTTTTAAAAAATATTTTTTTTTCCCATTTCTGTAAGATACATATTTAAGGTTAGTGTTTTAATATTGCAGGGGAAGAACTAGAGTCCAATCTACTGCTCTAGTCAGGACCAACAAAGTAAGATCAGTCTTCATTCAGCCAGCAATAACGCCAAAGGTGGAGATTGCAGTCTGATCCAGTTTTGGGTTTTGCTGAGCTCCTCCAAGACTTTGACTTTGTTTATACTCATGCATTAGGTAGCTGAAGACAGCAATTAGAACCCTCCAGGTCTTCTCTTCTCTAGGAAGATCAGTAATGCCTATGGGATTTGTGCTGCATAGGAACTTCTTCCAATTTAACCAAAACTAGCACAAGTTTTTAAATAAATGTTCAAGAATATCTGGTTCAAATACATAAGGAAAATTCTGAAAAGCGTTCACACAAGCCCCAAGACTTCTTTAGCTCTACAGACAGCTCTCTATGCAATTTAAGTGTAATTTGAATACTTTACACTGTCAGCATGATAGAAATAAGTCCCACTGTAAATGATAATATTTCATATTTTCATCTTAAATGGCTTACCTTTGGTGATTGAAGAAGCTAGTGGGCATTCTAAAATGAGATCGATATTCCTTAGACTGTTGGTAGGCCATGCAGAATTATGAAGAACTACATCTTCTTAGTGAACATTTTTATTCTTTACGATGGCTAGCACTGTTCTAGCAAAAAGAGTAGTAACTTCAGATACTCCAATTTGAAGTGAATAAAACCACAGAAATATTGCTTGCTGGTTTAATGCATACTTTTGTGGTCTTTCCATCTTCACAATATGTCATTTATTATTGTATTTAAAAAGACTGATTTTCTGCTTGAGAAATCCTACAGGTACAGATACTTAGAATGCTTGTACCACTAGTAATGACAATGCTAGAAGAAAGAGATTTTTTGACAATAAATCCTATTGTGAAAGACCATACTTTTATATACTGGATTTCTTAAGGTTCAGAAGTAGAGGTTTTCTTGCATTTTTGCACATCAGAGACAAAGTAATTTTCATACTGAGTTTAAGATATTAAGCTACATGTCACTCCAATTTATAATGTTTAAACGAGCATGACGGGGAAAAAAAAGACCAAGAATCTATGTGCACAATTGTAATTCAAGTTTCCCCTTCTGTCAGTAACCTTGATTACTTGTTGGAGACTCCACACTGACCACCATATATCTCCTGTGAATATAACTCATGAGGACTGATTGGCACTGACTGTTACAAAATTAGCATTTTCATGGAAGCCAACATCAATTATCATCAATGATGGATGCTCATCTAGGAGATTCTGAACAACATTGCAATATAAACCAAATCACTTAGGTTTACAGCAGATGCAAAAGAAACATTAGGAAATAGAGGGGGGGAAAGGAAAAATAAATTAATGGTTGTGTCACTATAGGCTGCATGTTTTCTGCTAAAAACAAAAAAGTATCATTAGGAAGTAATAAAACATGAGACTTCTGTTCATTTATTTTTTTTTTACTAATGCCTTTTACTAATATTTTAAATTTAATTCTTTATGTTGTAAAAAATACCTTCCAGAAATATTTATGCAATAAGTATACTTTTTCAAGTACAATGTGTTCGAATTCTTTTCTTATTATCTCAGTCTCTTAAATTTTGAATTTTTGACAGGTCTGAGAGATTAATGAATCTAGAATATATTCAATACCTTCATCTTCTCTGAAACATGTTTCCGTGATAAGAATGTTGTTAAGAATTTTATTTTTGTTTTGATCTGCTTCTCTAACTTCCTGCTATTGTAACCTGTTCTTCTATAACATTTTCAATTAGGACTTGGATTCAACATATGAGATTAGGTCAATACCTGAGCTATTGTTTTCCTTTGAAAACAAAACTGGGGATCCAGGTTGAAGAGGTTCTGTGGGAAACTCTAACAGATTTCCATTCAGATGTGACTCTGGAATACCAAGAGGTGGCTAGACTTCATTTTTTGAAACACTCTAAAGAGGGAAGTTCAAACCCATAAGATGCACTAGGTAAAACAGTTTCATGTTCACGTGAAAGTATTGGGGAAGGTGAAAGTAGATCAAAAAATTTAATTTCTTTTCAGCTATATATGTTCAAATTTTTTCTTCTTCCCTTTTTTCAACGTTACTTTTGAAAAATACCTAAATGTACAATACCTTTTTAAATGAAACGTGCCTACAGTAGCCGAAGTCAATAAGAAAGGATTATACTAGTTACAGTTAGACATAACTAAACTGGTTAGAGCGGAAAATAAGTTTGGATTGAACTACTGAAAATTTTAACAGAAAGACCAGAATTTTCCTGGGCCTGAAAGAACTCACGTGTTGCAACCTCACTGACTACAGATCATTCACATTTTCATTTGAACTCCAGCCAAGACAATGGTTTTGTGACCTATCATTTAATGTGTTGGGATAATATTAGCTACCATGATTATTAGGATGGCTTGCTTTTCAGTTGGCCAGAAATAAGTCCAGTTTATCACTTTAGTTCCCTAAATGTTGAGTTACCTGAGTTATTTTCAATCTGTCAGACATAAAAGTAAGACCTTGTTCGGTTAATACTGAAATATGAGTCTCTATTTGTTCTATTTTTCAGCCTTAGAGGAAACCCGTAAATTATGGACTCTGTCTCCTGCTCAGTATCTGTAGATTATTAGACTGGTATTCAAAGCATAAATGTCTATAAAACTGGACATAATATGCTTCCTTCAACTATGATTACAAGTCGAAATATGCCAGAATATTACTGATGTTGATAGTTTATATCATGTAGGTTAATGTCAAGTAGTTTAGTGAAGCTACATCCTTATTTTATTTTGAAACTCTGAGTGCACAGGATTTGAAGGGAATACATTCCTCTCAACAGAGTCTATAAACCCAAGCAGGTTCATAAGCATGCACATGTACATATACATATGGTTACTGAGGAGAATCAGAAGAGGAGGTAGTCTTCCTCTCAGTATCTATAATACTAAATAAAGGAGTGCCAGGGCCTGTGCCTATCCCCAAGACAGTCCATCAGTTTATACTCACAGAGTTTAGGCTTAGTGTTATTACCTTGGAAATTGTTATTGTTAAATATTGTTATCTTGGAAAGATCCACTTGGAAAAGTGTACAAATTAGAACTAGAGAATTAATAAAAAATAAAGTTTTATGTAGCTCATTTAAGTAGCATCTTTTCCAGGTTTCTTATGTGGATTCATTATTATGTGAATCCAGTGGCAGTTTCTATAAAGGGCATGAAGAATTTGCACTGCCAAGGTTTTTTTTATCCTCTCCAGCTTCCTTGAAGAAAAGAAAAGAGATATTCCGTTAAATGGATACTGACTGAATTTCCAATTTTCCCAAGCATGGTCATGGCTCTTAATGCAATTGTAGTTCAAAATCTAATAGATTCCCCAAAAATCAAAACTCTTTATTGTGTTCTCATTTCATATTGTCCTCCATGTCTTATCTTTTTTGAAATAGTAGTACAATAAAGAAACAGAAGGGTATTAAGTGTGGGAAAGTTACAATGTTGACACACACTTCTTATTCAAAGCTTCTTACTGATGAAAGATTGGCTTCCTGTAAATTAATATTGCTCCAGAATTTATTGCAGTATTACGTAGATTACATTTGACACCTCTGGATAGCTGGTTTGTGCCCCAGGCATTTCTATATGTGCCTGCAATCCTGACAGTATGAGTTATGTGGGTAAATATTTACATACATCCTGCAAAATGTGCTGAGGGACAGATCAAAAGACAGAGTTTTCTCTGCTTGAGGTGAAGGAGAACCTGCTGAAGAGAAACTGTTTCCCTGATCAAGCACAGCATACTCAATGTTGAAGGAATTTCTCTCTCTGTCTATTCTGTGAACACTTTCTTGCAGGGACTGCGACCCTTTCTTAACACCTTATTGACTGCATTTTTACTGTTTATGAAATATTATGCATACAATATTTGGAGTAATTCTTTGCTTCCTTATTTTTTATTACTGTGTCTCAAGACCAAATTCCTGTACGGTCCCCCGGTTTTACCCCTGAAATTTCAATTTTCTTCTATATACTTGTGCTTTCAGGAATCCTTTTTCAAGTTTCCCTTTCCATCTCCCTCTCATATCCTGTAGAAAAATAATGTACTTGGAACTGACATGTCTTCATGAAAACGTGTTTGGTCTATGAGATGTTCTTTCCAACTTTAATTTTTTTTCATAAAAAATATTTTTTTTCCTTCTATATTAACATTCTTAGCCATATTTCAGTTAAATAATGCAATACTGGACACCTTAATTTGGATCTATAAACACTTATGCTGTATAAAAACGAAGAACACTAATTTACTTAAAGGTGTCTTTATATCTTTATTAAAGATAAATTTAAAGCCTTTAGGATTTTCTGCTGTTTAAAGTTTTATTTTCTATAGGATTATATCTGGGTTATGAAAGTAACAGTGAAGACTCCATATAGCTGGATATCTTCAGATCAGATGATTTACAATCATAGTATTAAAAATGTAAAAATAAGTGGAATTCCCAGTATGTGTGTTAGATGAGACAAAAAAAATATCTTACTGACAAATACCTACTAACCTAGTCATAATGAGATGTCCTGCTCTCATGGGGTGTCTGAGAAATAATTTGCTGTGCTTGTTATATCTAGTTTGGTTTTGGAAAAGTTTATCTTAGAAAATTTAAAAGTGATTCAAAGTTTGTAGAATTATTAAAAATAAGCAAAGTAACAAATTAAGATCTTTCAGATTAATGGTTTGGAACAAACTAAATTATTTGGATTAGTTTCTGGTTTAGATCAGAAAAGTATGAGTCACTTAGTAGACAATCAGGAATTTTTACTACCCCTGGAAGATTGCACACAGACACACACTGCTTCGACTTGACTTACTCCTAATGAGATGAAAGTCACATCTGCTCTTGAAGCTTTGTCAGTGCTCTGGAGAACAAATTCCTCATAATCAGCAGACTCTCAGAAGTCCGTGCTAACACAGTCATGTGGCTTCTAAACCAGATCTTTGGTCTTATACAAGCAAAAATATTACTGTGCTTACTTACTATAAAATATCTGCATGAAATATAAAGCATATTGTATTCAAAAAGTCAAATTGAATAAAGTGATATTCTCTGTTGACCTGGATTTCCATGACTATGTCGTAATAAAAAAGATAAGATAAAGAACCAACAAAGAACCTGTTTCAAGCATGAAGTCCAGTTAAGACAGACTACCTTATCCCTCCATTGCCTAAATCTAATCCTGAGTATAACAAATTTTCTCTGGACATGACAACTTAGATGTTCCAAAATGGAGCCAAGAGACAATGCAACCGTTTAAGACAGTGGGGAGATGGAGTCCAATATTTAGAGATGGTTCTTGGATATAAATCAAAATCTGGGAATTGCTACATTGCTGGATTGGATAGTAAAAGTAAGTTGGATGTTAACACAAATGAAATTAGCTAGGCAAAGTATAGTAATTTACTTTTAACAACCCGTGGCCAGTGGATATTAGTTCTAGAGAAAGGATTTAGTTGTTTAAAGGCTGACTGACAAAGCTGTGCAGGAACATAATAGGATAATATAACCCATCAACACAGCTGTCCAGATGGATGAACTTTTGTTTCTGTACTATAAACTGTGAAACTCAAATTCAGTAGTAGACATGGATGCCAACACATTAGAACTCACAAGAAAGCAGAAGTCTTCAGGCAAGAGCTTTCATTTTTCATCTCCTATATATATCTCCATATTTTGATACATGACATATGATGTGGGGCTAACATTTTTGGCATATCAGTCCAGTGAAAGGCTAAGAGAAAACTGGGCAGCAATGGTGCAAAGTGGTCTTGACTCAAATTCCTATCAACAGCAAATCAGATAACATGGGTGGGTTGTGACAGAAAGAAATTATAATATTATTCCATGTGAGCTGTAGATACATTTTCCAACTCACACTAGGCAATCATTGAAGACTACTGTGTTCACTACCATGAAAACCATTTATGCATAGTTATAACTCCTATGCAAAATTGACCAAATAATGAAATGAAAGCTGTTCTGAGTAACTCTTTGCTATATTCTAAAAAAAGCAGTTAATTGCTTCCGGATATATTAGAGTTTATTGGTATTGTACAGATGTGTACAATCACTGCCTTTCCCTGCTTGAATAGCAGCCATCTGTTTTTCTTTGAATGACTGAAGCATTTAATAAATACACTTCTGTTTGTATCTGAGAAGTAGTCACTCTTTCCCTGCCAATATAAGCAGGATGGCATGACACATAAAGAGATTCATCTATTAATACCACTAATGTATGTAAGTATTGTAACATCTTTCCAAGTGGCTGATATACGTGATGAAGCCCTGCTTTCCTGGAGATGGCTGCACTCCTGCCTGCTGAGAGCAGCAGTGAATTAATTCCTTTTTTTTCTGCTCTTCTGGTATGTGTAACTTTGTCTTTCTCTTTTTAACCGTCTCAATCTCAACCCACATATTTTTGCACTTTTACCCTTATAGATCTTTTCCTCCATCCTCCCGTAATGGAGTGGGTGAATGGCTGTGTGTGGCTTACCTGACTACGAGGTTAGACTATGACAGCACTGACTTAGACCAATGCAACAATTTTTAAAAGAGCTCCCATGATGTTGTAAAATCAGTTGTTCTAAATAAATATCAATCAATTGTAGCATTATAGAAATCACAGTTAGGATTCTTTCTCTTTTCATCAATATGAAATATTTTCCTGAGAACTGCCTTGAGAATTGTTGCATTATCCGTGCATTCTTACAATTTAGCTGAAGAGAGAAAAGGAGAAAAAAAAAAAGAGAAAAAAGTAGAAAGAATAGAGAAAAAAAAAAAAGAGAGAGAGAGGGAAAAAAAACCTTCTAAGTAATTTCACTATTAAATGAATAGGAGTCTCAGAAGTCAGAAAGCTCTGTTGACCAGATACAAAAGCGTTAGTATTCAAACAGTGTCCAGTAACTATATTGTTGTTACTGAGATATTTTCTTTTAATATTAAATACCACATCAAAAATATAAGTGAACTATAACCACAAAGAATACATGATTTTAAATAAATTAAATATCATTTAACTTTTAGGTATTTTTTAATCTGAAAGCTGAGTATATGAGAAAGATTTCTTCATGCTGCCTCTAAATTTCCAAGTACAGACACTGGCAAGCAGAAAACATGTAAGTTACCAAACAAGGACTTTAAAAATTTTGATAGTCAATAAAGGAACAATGGAAAATTTAATCTCGATAATTTTGAAACATTGTTGTAATAAACACCTCTTTTTTTTTCCACTTTGTCCACAGTTACAGACAAAACCAGAAACTTTGTTTATCATTTCTGAAGTATTTACATATGTTGAAGAGAATCAGGATGTACATTATAAAGTCTGATGGCCAGTGAACCATTTTATGGTTGAAGCATTCATATAGTTGCACTTGATTTCAGACTTATTCAGTGTTATTATGAAGTACTGAATCAAACTCTTCTGAGCATCCTGTTGTGCTTTATGATGTGAATATCAAGAAAATGGTAATTTTTCTTGATTTGAAGAAGTTCCAGTCTTTGAGGCCAGTCATTTTCAAAATTGAATTGACCTGTCAAAGAGACCATCTCAAAAAAAAAATAAAATGGTAACAACTAAAGCCAAATGAGACAGAGCTGCACAGAAGCCTATAGATATCTGCAATGGTTATCAGTGGAAGCCTTTTGAGAGCATTCAAATCTTAGCCTTCTACAGAGGCTTGGTTTTGGCAGCTCAAGAACAAAGTGGAGCCACTGCAGCCAATGGTGGACCTTGTCCAGCCAGTGGTGGTGGGAATAGGCCCCAGGCAGTGCTGCAGGATGGTCACAGCTGGGATCCACCCCCAGCCCTGTAGTGCTGCGTTCAGTTGAGGGTCCCCCTGCCCTGCCTGGCCCTACTGAGCCAGATTCCACAAGTGGGCTAACTAATCTCTTGGACTGGCCTGCACAGCCCTGTCATCCTAGACCTCCATGTACATCCCAGGGCTGTATCTGACCCTGTTCCTGTCACTGGGTCTAATCATGACCCCATAGCTCCCCATCAGATCCAGAAAGCTGCCATCCCTGAATATCTGCAAATTGAAAACTTACATAATCGGTCTTCCATGTGTGCAAAACAACATTCACAGTTTTTCGAAGACTGAAGAATATAGTAGTTCAGAGATGCCTAAACCTTTCAGATTAAACGAGTGGTCCTGGTTTTAACTTTTTCTCACATTTGATCACAAAGTTAGATTTATCATTTTAACCAGAAGCTCTACAAAGGTGATAAAAATGATATACTGTTTAACCTTATTCCATGAACACTAGTCCTAGACACATCTTGCTTAACTTGAGGTGCTTGACTAACAGACACTTCATCAAAGTTTTCAATATAAAGGAGGAGGATAGATTCTTTCAGGGAAAAAATCAACTGTTCTGAGGATGTTAATTCCTATCCTGAGGTGGCTATGTTGTTACATGAACTGTCTGTTCTGAATAAGACAATGTCTTAAATTAGACATCTTAGTGCCCAGAGATATATCTAGGTCTTTACTTTGAGGACAAGATCAGTGTTATGAGAATTTGCAAGTGATTATGAGTTAAAAGAATTGAAACTGTAAATTCTTCTTGAAATATAGCTGCATTATCAATCTTTCCGTTTCCTAAAGAAGAAAGTAATCTTTTGTTTGAAAGAACACATAGCTCCAATTTTATGCATATTGAGAGTGAATTAAGCTCTTATACTCAAGCTATATCTGAGCAACCGTGACTTTTTAGAAGTGAGGTTACTAATTATTAACATATCTAATAATAATAATAATAATTAAATTCCCAGAAAAAAACCCAACAAACTATAAAACCCCCACAACTGCAGTAATGATCCAGACAAAATCTGAATACATAAATAACTCATTTAAGGAAAAAAGAAAAATCTTAACATTAAAAAAGATCAAGTAATTAATTATTTAGAAATTCAGAGTTTGTTGGGACCTAAGGAATATGTGAACATGTCAGTTAACATAAATGCTTGATATAATGTAAAACAGACTGTTTTTAAAGCACCTACTCTTTGTAATTTTAGAACAAAGGGTCCTTAAAAATTTTTTGCAAGATCATTTTCATCATTTAGCATGTTTATGCTTCTTAAAAATATACATCTAACTGAAAGTTAAGAATTTGATATTGTTGATTATGCAATAACTGCAACCATTCTTTTCTGGGATTGTCTTTTTGTCTTTAAGTTACTGATGACCTCAATCTAATTTTATCTCAGCGAGCTTTAGGCTTGGTATTAGAAAATTTCATTTAATAGCTAGGCATTCTGAGGAGTAGAAATTTTCCCCCAGTTTCCCAAATGTAAGTAAAGCTTTATGTAAAATCTATTTATTAATAAAATACACAAACCATGGCATGATTATTCAGTTGTGCATATTGGCTGCTCTACTATCATCTGCTGGCTGTTAGGCTTGTTTTTAAGCTAAGAGTTTATTGAGGTTGTTACTTTTGATTTTGTATTTTGCTGTTTGGTTTGGTTTTGTTGTTTTTTGGTGTTTTTTTTCTGGTTTTGAGTCTGTGGTTTGTTTCTTTGGGGTTTTGTTTGTTTGTTTGTTTGTGGGTTTTTGTGGGATGTATTTCTGTTTGCATAGGGGAGTTGCGGTTTCTTTTAGTTTAATTTTTTTTTCTTTTGAAAAGAAATCAGTCACCAAAGGCTGGTCATGACCTTTACTTTATCTGTTTCTTTTTCATTTAGACTTATAAAATTGAACAGTTAAGGGATTTGAAGGACAGAAGAAATTTAACAGTAGGGATGGCTGGATATTGGTAGTGAACGTGTGGATTATCTTAACTGGGGAGTGGCAGAGCAATTTTGAGAATTAGTTTACTTATATTGATTTATTCTACATAAGTATACAAAGTTTTGACCCTTTGCCTAATAATCCAGAAGTCTGAAAGGAATGAAGAATTATATCTTTTATTATCAGTCATCGTGTACATGTTTAATGTGTGCTATGGGGGAGTCTATACAACTCCTTTAAGTAATAGGATACAGGTAACAACAGCTGATTAGATATAAATGGGAGTGCAAAGACTCATGCAAAGAGGGAAGGAAAATAAAAAGGAGACAGCTTTCTCATGTTAATGGAATGTTTGGGCTCTTGTTCCTTTTAGAAGGCCTACTTTTTCTAAGGCTCTCAGCGGTGACTTCCAGCAGGGTTCTCATTAATATAAATTCCTGTGTGCTTCCAGGGTTTTAAATTACACTTGTTAATGCACATGCTGCTCTGCATGTGAATTCTGTGAGATCAAACCTAAGGAACAGAAACAAAGATAGATGTAAATACTAGAATGTGTGGAGGCCATTAATTAATTGTGTGGACATTTTACTTCAAATGCTCCTTGTCACATGGATTTTAATATTTTTGTCCGTCTCTTTTATTTTCTGAACTAACAGGCTGCTATTCATGATATTTGAAAGAAAGGCAAAAAATGTAAAAGAAATTAATTCTTTGTATGTTTCTTGAAAATAAGCATCCAGACCAAGAAGTAAAATGTCAGTACCAGTCTCACTGAGAGAAAAGATTTTAGATTCCACATTGCTGGGCAACACACACACACAAAATCACAACTACAGAAAAAAAAGTCAGTTTTGCCTTGTTCTGTTATAAAATTTACAGTAGTTAAACAGATTTAAAATCATGAGAAAAAAAAATCCTCCCTTAATTCCATTGTTTTCAGGATAAATGTTAATACCAGTGTGCATGAAGTAGATGTATAGTGTGAACATATATATATAAATTTAACAGAAAAATAAACTAATCCTACAGATCTATTAGTCAGGATCTATCATATTGGTCTTTGGAAAGAATTACTATTTTTTATAGGTTTTATTCATTTCTGGTTATCCCTCTGAACTGAAATTATCTTTAGCAGTAAGATTTCATTTCCTTTTAACAGAAAACATACAGAGCAGACATGCATGCTCCAAGGGAGGTACTGGGGACACGAAACCTAAGCCAAATAAAAGATACACAGGCTTCTTCCCTTACCACTTGGGCTTCTTCCCTCACCACATGGGACTTCCCTTAGCATCATGGACTTTGCTCAACACACAGGCTTCTTCCCCTACCATCCTGGGCATCACTTCAACCATCATTTGGACCAGACTGGGAATGTCACCACCAGGAAGACCATAAAGGATCAATGGGATGATGTCAGAATCCACAGAGTGGTGATACTTTTTCTACTTGATCTGTCTCTGTCACTCTCTTTCTCTCCCCTCCCCCTGCTCTCTTTTTCCTTTTTCTTCTTGTCTGCTCTACCTCACATTTACTGTTAAATAAAAGCCCATACATGAAAACTTTAAATATCCAGTAAAATCTGTCTGAGTTATATTTCTTCTTGTTCAAAGTGCAGACTCTATCCATAACAACACCAAGCCCAGACTCCCTACCCCCCTAAGCAAGAAGTACACACTGCAACAGGTGCACATTGTTCCTACTCTGTAGCCTGTGGAGATTGTGCGGTGGGTTGACCCTGGCTGGATGCCAGTACTCACTACAACTGCTCTCTCACTCCCCTCTGCAACTGGACAGAGAAGAATTAAAAAAAACCAGCAAATGATTCATGAGCTAAGAGCTGGGAGAGGTCACTTACTGATCATCATCATGGGCAAAACAGACTCAAAGTGGGGATATTACTTAAATTTATTACTAACAGGATCAGAGCAAAAGAGCGAGAAGTAGAATAATCTTAAAAATACCTTCTCCCCACCCCTCCTTCCCTCCATGTTCTCCCTTCTTCTCCTCAGCCATGCAAGGGGACAGGGAATGGGGTTATAGTCAGTTGCTGTTTCTGCTGCTGCTCAGGGAGAGGAGTCCTTCCCTGGCTCCCATGGGGTCCCTCCAACGGGAGACAGTCCTTGATGGACCTTTCTGACATTTGTCCATCTCTCAGGCAACAGTTCTTCCCTAACTGCTGTCCTGTGGGTTGCTCCTCCATGGGGTGCAGTCCTTCACAAATGAACTGTACCGATGTGGGTTCCCCACAAGGGCCACAAGTCCTACCCGGGTAAAAAAACCTGCTCCAGCGTTGGGTTCTTTCTGCATGGGCTGCAGGACCCTGCTCCATCTTGGGCCTCCCACGGGGTCACAACCTCCTTTGGATATCCACCTGCTCCAGCACGGGCTCTTCCATGGGCTGCAGGGTGGTCTCTGCACCCCGATGGTCCCCCATGGGCTGCAGGGGCAGAGCTGCCCCACCATGGTCTGCACCACGGGCTGCAG
>JAWMRA010000001.1:69710969-69748616 GCA_035584735.1 Pseudotriccus pelzelni | reverse complement strand
GCAGGGGAACCTCAGCTCTGGTGCCTGGAGCACCTCCTGCCCCTCCTTCTGCTCTGACCTGGGTGTCTATGTTGTTGTTCCGATGTTCTCTCTCTGCTCTTCCATGGCTGGACTTTTCTCTGCACAATACCTTTCTGTTCTTAAATATGTTACCACAGAGGTGTTAAATATCATTCCTAATAGGCTCAGTCTTGAGCCTTCCTGCCTTGGTGGCAGGAAGCCCATCCTGGCTGGCATTGGCTCCAGGGGACAGGGGAAGCTTCTAGCAGCTTCTAACAGAAGCCACCCCTGTAGCCCCCCCACTACCAAAACCCAGCCACAGAAACCCATTACAGGCTGGTATCTCCATCAGCTGAGAAATGTTTCGAAATCACTGTGTCCCTCCTCCTGAGGCTGTGTTGTGGTCAGTCAGGAGTGCAAGAAGCAAAAAGCAGAAAAGGCAGAGTCTGATTCTCTCAGTTTGAGCAGTCAGGTGGGAGAGAGTGGCATCCATGATGAGACATAAGAATCCCATTCATGCAACTAGTTTTGTTTCATTTCATTCCATTTTTCATATTACACAGTTTTATGATAAGGACAATTCTGGAATTTTTCTTGGTTCTTTTCCAATGGATACTGTGGGGTTTTTTGTTTTGTTGTAAGTTTTTTGTTTGTGTCTTTTTTTTCTTTTAATAAAAATGCAATTTTATTGAGCAATAATCTTCAAATGATTGTTATAGGTAAACAGAATCTAACTTTCTAGAGGTGCTTAGCTTTCAATGCAAATAACTGACATGGTCAGTGGAGAAGCAGTACCCAAAATGGGTATGCTTATTTTCTCCTTTGAAGTGCTTATATCTCTACAAAGAAATCAAACTTCAGTTAACTGGAGTTGTACTGATTTCATGTTGAAATATTCACTTGACTTTGAAGAAACAAAAATTTTTATTTTTCCCGAGGCAATTTAAAATTACCTAGTTACAAGTGTAAAATAGACAGTAAGTCAAGTGCACAATACTCTGCTCTCTTATATTTTTCCTATAAATAAGTGTTTCTTGGGTTTTGTTGGGTTATATGTTTGTTTTTTATTAGACTTGTTAAAAGAATAGGAAAACATATATTTAATTTTCACTCAGGTGTTCTGTTTTTGTTACAGGTCCAAATGTTGAATGAACTTCAGCAATTTCCTTAAACAGTGACAATCAAAAAATCATAGAATGGTTGAGGTTGGATCAGACCTCTGAAGGTCCTTTTCTCCGGCCACCCTGTTCAAGCAGACTACCCAGAGTTATGCCCAGACAGCTTTAGAGTATCTCCAAGGAGGGAGACTCTACAGCCTCTTTGGGCCACTTGTGCCAGCATGGGCTCAGTCATCTTCTTCAGTAAAACAATGTTTCCTGGTGTTTGAGGAGAACATCTGGTGTTCAGTTTGTGCTCGTTGCCTCCTCTTATGTCATTGAGCGCCACTGAAAACAGTCTGGCACTATCTTGTTTCACAGAATCATAGAATAAATTCAATTGACCTTTAAAGGTCATCTGCTTCATCTCAGGAGGTTCACATGGGTCCACTTCTTAAGGTTGTCCAGGTGCCTCTTGAAAGTATAGTGCCTCTCAGGTGTGTCAACACCGCAACAGTCAGCTTGGTGTCATCTGCAAATTTATTAAGAATACACTCAATCCCACTGTCTATGTCTTTGATGAAGGCTTGAAAGATTATTAGTCGCAATATGGACCTCTGAGGAACACCACTTGTCACTGATCTTGTTGGTATTTAGATACTGACCACTCCTCTCTGGATGTGACCATCCAACCAATTCCTCATCCACTGAACAGTTCACCCTTCAAATCCATCTCTCTCCAATTCAAAGTCAAGGATGTTGTGGAAGACCATGTCAAGGGCCCTATAGAAGCCCAGACAGGTGACATCCATTGCTCTTCCCTTATCAAGTAATAAAATCACATCTTGATAGAAGGCCTCTTTGTTGGTCAGTCAGGGCTTGCCCTTGATGAAGTCATGCTGGCTGCCTCAAATCACCTCTCTGCCCACCATGTGCCTTAGCACAGCTTCTAGAAGGATCCGTTCCATGATCCTCCCAGGTACAGAGGTGAGGTTGACAGGTCAATAATTCCCAGGGTCCTCCTTTTCTACCCTTTTTAAAAATGGATGCAATTTTTCCTGTTTTCCAGTCACTGGGGACTTCACCTGACTGCCATGACTTTTGAAATATCATGTAGAGTGGTTTGACAGCTACATCTACAAAGTCCCTCAGGACTCTGGGAGACATCTCATCAGGTCCCACAGACTTCACCATGTTGTCATGAACCTGATCTTTTCTTACTGTGGGAAGCACTTTGCTCCCCCAGTCCCTCTCTTACACTCCACTTGCTCAAGCGTGTAGGAAGGGAGGCTGCCAATGAAAACTGAGGGAAAAAAATGTTGAGTACTTTAATTTTCTCCCTGTCTTTTTGTATCAGTTCATCAAAATTGCTTATTGAGGAGTGTACACTTCCTTTGACCTTTCTTTTCTGGCTGACATTGCTATAGAAGCCCTTCCTGTTATTCTTTGGATTTCTTGAGAAGTTTAGCTTCAGCTGCTCCTTGGCCATCCTGATCCCACCCCTACACAACCGGACAGCATCCCTATACTCTTCCCAGAATACCTGTCTGTAAGACACTGGATTATTACATTAATTATTGGCTCAGACCAGCTCACGTATGTGCGTGTGTGGGAACGGACAGGTTGAATTTCACAAATGTGAAGTAGTGCCCTATCCCATACTCCAGGCCCCCGGAGTTTCTTTGGGCAACCCTAGGGTAGCTCTTAGTCAAAAACAACCCTGGGAGCACTCCCTTTTTTCTTCCTAAACACACTGCTCCTCATCCCACCCCAGACTCCAGAGTAGCCAGAGGGACAGCAGTCCTGCCTCAGGGCAGAACGATGTGGCCATAGGGGCTCAAAGCAAATAAAGTAGTAACTTGTGCTCTCCATGCTGCTTGAACCCTGTCATCTGGGCATGTGGAAGCTGGACTTGCACAGGACTCCAGGTGACGGTTATAATTCTCTATTTTTCTTTCTCATTACTTATTCTCCTAATGTCTTTTCTTAATATTTTGGGTAGCTTGAGACCGGATGGATTTGATTATGCTAAGTTTTATGAGGTAGCATGTGCTAAGTCAGTGCTTTGTGGAATGCTTTATTTTGGTTGAATGTTAAACCTTTACCAAGGTTCCTTATTTTCTAAAGTTACCAGTAAAAGTATGTCCTGAGAAAATGCGTGCAGTGTCTTCTCCTTTGCAGTCTCTCTTAAGATTTTAAAAGAACTGAAGATTCTTCTAATAAATCTGGGTGGGCAAATTATTGGAGCCTGATATATTTTTTAAGTAAAACCCCATTGGTGAGCTTGTAGCTCAGGTGCTGGTGTCTTACACTGTCTCTGATTACTCTGTACTTGATTCCACTGCTTGCGCATTTCCTTCCTGCCTGTTTGACCAGATAGTCTTGGCTCAGCTATGCCAGATTCTTGCCTACCTTTCCTGATTTCTTACACCTAAGAACTGAGAGTTCTTCTGCTCTTTTATAAGGTATCTTTAAAGATCTGTCAGCTCTGTTCTGCATTCTTGTTCCTGAGGGGACTTTCCCAGGGAGTCCTGTTGACTAACTCCTTAAATAGATGGAATTTTGTTTTCCTAATACTCAAGGTCGTGACTTTAGTCTTTGCCTGATCCTTAACCCTTGGGAATGCAAACTGCTCGAGTGTTTGACCACCAGAGCTAAGGCTGCCTGTAATATTGATATCACTGTTTAGATCATTTGCAGTGTATCTAGAGCAAGTTGGCTTTGTGAAACAGCTCCCCTTGATCAGGTGGCCTTGTAGTAGACACCAATCACAAGATTCCCTCTGTTCCCCTTGGTCTCTGGTTCTTACTCATAATCTTTATAACTGTTAATCACTGTTCTTCAGAGACAGCTCCACACTCTATCCATTTCTTGATGTCTTTACATTTGTTTAGTATTTAAATGAGGATATATTCTGAGATTTGAATTAAAGTGAGAAGTTAAGATAAACAAACTTAAAGAAAACCCAAAAACCACACCAGAAGTTCTAAATATGCATTGTAGCATAGAGTTGCACTTCCTCGAGGAGAGATTTTTAAGAGGAACTGGGAATTTTCATTTGAAAACTAAGAATAGTATTTTTTCAAGAAGCTTTTAAAGAGGAAACACTGCTTTTAAAATAACATACTCTTTTTCAATGATTTTCTCCCTCCTTCATAAATATGATTATCACAACACTAACACTTTTAACATACTTACATATATATTTATATTTATTTTTTTAATCACTACATATGCTACTCAGTTTCCAAAACTGGATTTAACTTTGACTTGAAACTCAGATTTCACAAAACTAATATTTTTAAGGTTTTTTACATATTTATACAGACTTCCTAATGTTGCACTGCAAGTAGCATATTGATTGCTATATATTTTTAAAAATTGAGATATCTCAGTTTTCATGATATTTTAGTAGAACATTTTCTTGTGTATATCTTCTAAATCATGCATGCGTATTTTATTGAATCTTTTGTGATAGAGAGATAATTATTCACCATGTGCTGTACATGTAGCTTTTTCTCAGGTTTGAGTCATTCAACATGGTTTCCTGAGAAATCAACTTCTATCCACCAGCACCTTCACAGGAGGAAAAAAATTGCCTGGGTTAGGAAAAACTTATTTCCCAAAAGCAAAATATAAATTCTAGTATTTTATATGTGAGTTAAATATTCAGAAATTGAAACTATCTCATTTTAACTTAAACATCATTTTCTTTATCACTAAAAATTGCTTACCTAAATTTATAAGATAATTACTTACTGTACAAAGACAATGGCTGATAGCCAACTAATATCCTGAGTTTCTTTTGATCAAAGTGATGACTGCGTGACTGAACGTCCCCTTTCTTTGTTGCAGTTGGAAAAAAAGTAAACTAATTTTGGAAGATGAGAAAGAAAGATCCAAACAGTGCTATAACCCTGTAGTGGAAATATAACTTTTCTAATTCTGCTTTACGCAGTAGACCTTTGGGGTAATTAGCTGGATAAAGTCTTAATTCTCACTTTTCTTTCATCTTAGATGAAGTGATTTGTCCCAAATTTGCAGATAGTATTGTTTGTTAAAGTGTCCTGGTTTTGACTGGGAATAGAGTTAATTTTCTTTATAGGATCTTGTACAGTTCTCTGTTTTGGATTTAGTATGAGAATAATGTTGATAATGCACTGACATTTGAGTTGCTGCTAAGCAGTGTCTACTCTAAGTCAAGGACTTTTTAGTGTCTTATGCTCTGCCAGTGAGCAGGTGCACAAGAGTCGGTTGGGAGCATGGCCAGGAAAGCTGACCTGAACTGGCCAAAGGCATATTCCATACCATAAAACATTATGCTCAGTATAAAAACTGGGGCAGTTGGCTGAGAGGGGCCATTCACTGCTCAGGGATGGGCATCAGTCAGCAGGTGGTAAGCAACTGTATTGTGCATCACTTGTTTTTCTTGTGTTTTATTCCTCTCTCTCTTTTTCCTTTTCATTAGTATGATTGTTGTTGTTGTTTTTATTATATATTTGACTTTATTTCAATTATTAAACTGTTATAATCTCAACCCATAGGTTTTGTGTATATCAATTCTCTTCTCCATTCCATGTGGGAGGGCAAAGTAAGCAAGAGGCTACATAGCACTTAGTTGCTGCCTGGGGTTAAACCAGGACAAGTGGTTATATAATGGTGAAATTTACACAGTCTGACTGTACAAACTTTTTACGTCTTTTCAATATTCCTAATACAGTTCAATTGTTTCTTCCCAGTAATCAGTTGAGCAAGTATTACTATTTTTAGTTGTTGTCGTGGGTTATAGTAGTAAATTAACACACGGATTTTTATATTTAAGACATAAGAAATCATTAAGAAAAATAAAAATAATCATATCTGTTTAATTGCTCTCCAAAGTAAAGAAGATAATTTCTGTGGTAAGGCATAAAGATCTTATACAGATATGCACAAAGACAGTAGCTGAACCATGAAGAAAAAAACACTTCTGCTGTTAGTCAAATAATCTAGTAAAGTTACTTCAACACGTCAGTTTTGTTAATGCAGCCATCTCATGTATTGGTTTTTGGTTTTTTTATTCCCATTTATGTTCAGTTGCAAAACTTCTAGAAGCACTGCAGAATATTTTTAGCAGGTGCTCTATTTACACAGTGTCCTACATCTGACAGTTCCCCCACGAGTAAGATAAATGGCAGCCTCTAGTCTCTCTGATAATTGAGGAAAAAATAATCTGATTCTACCTATTTTAAAACCATGTACAATGTATCTGATATTGTTACCTTGGAGCATTAGCATACTCATGATCCATATAGGGACCTGAGGCTAACAAAATCCAAAAAATATCTTAAAGACAGACACTTCGATCATCTAGCCAGTAGACTGAAAATACTGTGCTGTATTCAAAATGTGGAGTTTGTGATCCTGAAGATACCATATGATCTAAAAAAAGAGACATATTTGAAAACTTATAAAACTTATTTCTTTACATGTACCAACACTGAGCATATTCAATTAGTAAGTAAAAATAAATTTTGACTTTATCTTTTGCATTTTATCAGTTATAAAGTAATTCATTTTAAAGATCTGAAAAGTGTGAGTAGAAGTGAATAATGCTGACAGACTGTAGGATTCTTGAAGCTAAGCCTTATGCAGTCTCAGGCACACCATTTTCTGGTAGTGTTCCTTAGAATTAACTTGCCTTGGAACTGTACCTTGCATTGTCTTGGAAGGAAATACCTGAATTTGCCCAAATAGCTAATGAAGGAGTTAACAGCTGAGCGATTGTCCTGTTAAAAAGACCACTGTCCCTCTTTGTCAGTGTAGTGAACCCAGAAGCTTTATTTTTTGTATTCTATTTATTTACTTTATCTACTTGAAATTTATATATATATATAAGCATGAAAGTGTATACATAATATGTAAAAAAAGCTATTTTTTAAATGGAAAATATACCTTTTTCTTTTTGAAATTCAATGGCTAACAATTATCTGACAAGTGAATGAAACAAGGCACAATCCCTCCAAGTAGAACTTCAGTCTTCACTTTTTGAACAAAGCAAAGACATTAAGAATGTTCCCTTACAGGCTGGATCCTCACTGTGCCAACAAGTAAAAAAGAGCAATGACTTTGAGGTGACATGGAAATGATAATTAACAAGAATCAACTGTCCATACTTAACTATCTAGAATTATTTTAGGTGCTGTACATCTTACCCCTGCTAGCCATTAATAAAAAAAAAAAAAAAAAGCTGGATTTGTGACAGCCCTCTGTTGTAACTGCTGGATCACATGTCTATCTCAGCCTGAGTTGCCTCAAGCAACACACAACAAATATATTTAAAAATTTAAATCCTGCTTGAACTACCCTCTGGGACAGAATTCAGATCTTACATCTCAACTTTCATGTTTAGAAGTTAGGAAGAAGATGTTTAAATGTTAAGGACACTTCCCTGTCTGACCATCCAGGAGTCATCTGCTCTGGGAGACACTCGTATCACCTGCACTGGGAACGAGGCCACTTCGGAGCTATACCCCCCACACTCCCACAGTCCGACCAGGTTTCCGTACTGGCTCAACCCCTGATTTCCCATAGCACAGTCTCAGTCATCTTGATCTTTAAATAATTTTATCTCAGTGCAATAACTAAATTAAAAAAATAACACCTCAAGCTGGTTTTTCAGAGGAGTAGCCACAAACAAAGGAAACCCTGAGCGTTTATACCCTCACAGACTCAGCACACAAAAGACAGGGCTTGAAGGCTCCTGCCTGTCTTTGGATGTGCTGTAACCTGGCTGCTCCACGGGTCGCTGTAACATTTTCTGTGCAAAGAGTGGTCAGGTCACGTTCTCTTGCCTTGGGCTCCTTCCCCCCCCAGAGCTCAAACTGCAGTTGGCAATGCAGCTGCACACCGAGCTACCTGCACTAAATGTACTCCTCCACAAGATGTGCACTCATTTAGTAGAAATCGAGAGATGGATTTACTTACACAAAACCAAACAATCCTGAGATGCCCTAAGTCATAAATATCTGCCAAGATGAGAGAAAATGACATATCACTTAAAGGACATCTGTGTCATTCATGGATCTGGAGGCAAGAAGAATAACCCCCAGGCTCTAAAATGACACTAGATGCCTACATTTGGGCAAGTGGATGAAGACTTAGTCAGTGATTATATCTATTGACAGTTGTGGAATTTCAGACACCCACCACACATGCAAGAAACTAAATTTAGGTAAATTAATTTGGAGCTTGGTCCCATCTCTAGGGAAACGGTAACCAATATCTGCTGTGATATTGTCACACAGGACTTCAGTGCTTGTTTTATCCTTGTAAAGTCATGCTAGCTAGCACTCTGGAGGAACTGAAGAAAACTGTACTTTACTAAATACAGCATTCAAGAAGCATTTGGATGATACTTTCAGGCACATTATGTGACTCTTGGGGACGGTCCATGCAGGGCTATGAGTTGGACTCCATGATCCTTGTGGATCCCTTCCAACTCAGCATATTCTGTGATTCTGTAAATATGCAGAAGAGAGAAAGAAGATACATAAACTGATTAAAGCTTCTCTCCCTTTTGTCTCCTAGCCATGAAACAGTGCAAAGGGAGGATTTCAATACACCAGATGGCTTAAGCAGGGATAGAATCACAGAATCATTAAGCTGTAAAAAATTTCAAACATCATCGAGTCTAACCTTTGATGAAACACCACCATATCAACTAAACCATAGCACTAGGTGCCACGTTAAGTAGTTTCTTGAACACTTCCAGGGATGGTGACTCCAGCATCTCCCTGGGCAGCCCATTCCAATGCTTAGCCACCCTTTCAGTGAGAAAGTTCTTCTTGATGTCCAACTAGAACCTCCCCTGATGCAGCTGTTGTCCTATTGCTAGTTTCCCGGGAGAGGAGGCCCACCCCCACCTTGCTATGGCCTCCTTTCAGGGAATTGCAGAGAAAAATAAGGTCTCCCCTGAGCCTTCTCCTTTCCAGACTAACCAAACCAGGTTCCCTCAGCTGCTGCTCGTAAGTCTTGTGCTCCAGACCCTTCCCCAGCATTGTTGCCCTTCTCTGGAAATGATCCTGCACCTCAATGGTTTTCCTTCAGTGAGTCGCTCAAAACAGGACACAGGATCTGAGGTGCAGGGGGAAAATATACTGCTCTGGTCCTGCTGGCCACAGTATTTCTCATACAAGCCAGGATGCCACTGGCCTTCTGGGCCACCTGGTCACACTGCTGGCTCATGTTCAACCAGGTGTCAACCAGCACCCCCAGGTCCTTTACTACTGGGTAGCTTTTCAGACACTCTTCCCTGAGCCTGCAACTTTGCCTGGGGTTGTTGTGACCCAAGTGCAGGACCCAGCACTTTACCTTATCGAACTTCATACTGTTGGCTTTGTCCCACTGATGCAGCCAGTCTTGATCCTTCAGCAGATCAACACTCCCACCCAACTTGGTGTCATCTCTTAACTTACTAAGGATGCAATCTATGCCCTCATCCAGATCACCAAAAAAGATATTAAAAAGAACTGGCCCCAGTACTGAGCCCTGGGGAATCCCACTAATGATCGGCTGCCAACTGGATGTAGCATCATTCAACACCACTCTCTGGTCCAGTTATTAACCCAGTGAGGAGGGCACCTGTCCAAACCATGGGTTGCCAGTTTGTCTTAAGAGTGTGTGAAACTTTACTAGGTCCTGATTGTGGGTTGGTTATACTCTGTGAATCCCACACCGATGTCCCCCCACCCGGAGTATCCAAAAAAGGACAGCTACAGTGGCTATTGTGATCTCTTCCTAACCAATCATCAGGTTTATTTTTTTCATAGGAGCATGAATAAGGAACCACACCTTTGCCCAAGGTGAAGTCAGGACACAGATGAGCACCTAGTGAAGAGGAGGTCATATTCTTTACCTTGCAGTATAGACATAACCAGCATGGAACAGATTTGGCATTTAAATAGACAATGCTTACATTTTCAGTGTTTTTGACATCCTTCAACATAAATTATAAAAAAAGATTGTAAAACTGTGGGGCTTCTACTGTTTAAAAAATATATAATATTAAGTTTTTGAATCCAGGATTTAGAAACTTTTCACCTGGTAATTATGTAGCTGTGATGGGTGAAAGGAGAGCAAGCAAAGAAGGCAGAGTGAAATACAGAGATTAAAAGAGATGATTAAGACATTTCTTACTTCAAGCTTGATTCAATAGCCCTGGGGAATCTCATGCTTCTTTAATGAGTGCTGCTGCTTAGCCATCTTACTCCTGCCTAATGAGAAAAATAGGTCCAGAGAGATCAGTTCAAAGTTAAGTGCTTCAAAGACAGGTTGCATTTAAAACTTCAGCTTCTCTAGTCTCTCTCCATGGCCTTTTTTTCTTCTGTCATCTAGTATTCCTGAGCATGAACCGTGGGAAAGGCTTGAAATGAATAATCACATTACGCAAGGAACTATTTCTTGGCCAACTTTTTCAAACAAATATGGTTCCCTGCTCTTAATGTCTTTGTCCACATTTAACATCTCTTGTTCATTAGTTTTTGCTTCTTAACCTACTACATGTTTGTTTCCCTGCAGTGACAGCTGGCAACTTTTGTTTCTGGTAGCCTAGAAGCACCAGTATCTATGTGATATCGGTCTTCCAAACCTATAAGATGATTCCCCATCCCCTTGGTGCTATTTTGTACATAGCAGAACTGTGCTTTTGTGTAATCTGCAGTTAGGACATACTCCAAATACTTTATATGGACATGTGATTGATCATTCCTTTATCGACTTTCTCTCAGCTCCCTAATTAATATCAGAGTTATGTCTATCTGAAAGTCCACAGACATATGCACAAAAGCATATAAATATACGACGAATTGCAACTCTGACAATATTTTTAGAGAAGAAAAGCTTACCTTTACAGACATTGTCATCATCCTGTAGACAAATAAACTCAAGATAGATATCCAAGAAAATATCTGACTAGAAAGGATACTCTTCCCTAACAGTAATTTACATAGTTAATTTGACAACAACAGGCTTTAACACATACGGTTTTTTATATTGTTTTTAAATCAACTACTGTTTTTCTCCCAGGAGCTAAGGGGAATCAAGTGCTAGAGTTACATCCAAAATTCTGATTCATCCAAAGACATTAATTAACCTTAGGCTATCCAGACATATATTGACCAACAGGTATATTGGTAATTTCATTAGATGGGAGTTTGTCTACTTGAGGGAAAACAGCTGTATCTTTCTTTAACAATTCCTGTAAGTGATGTTTTCACTACACAGTAATTCTGGCAATGACATTTTTTAGCTGAAAATGCTGATCTTCTAACTTCTATTAAAATAATTCTCAAAAGTGATGCCTTAAAAAGGTATGACTTCTGGGAATGGCCACTTAATTGCAGGACTTAAAAGAACAGCATAAAAAGAACTTGAATTAAAAAAAGGTTAGCTTTCAGGAAGTTTTGAATTGCCTAAAATGTCAACTGCCTAGTCTTATTATGAGTAATCAAAGTATGACTATATTGATTTGAAATATTTTTTATTTTCACCACTTGTTAATGTACTGTAAACTTTTTTAATCAATTGTCTACAATGTCACCTTAAAACATTTTTACTATGTGCGCTCTTTCTGTATTAAGATAATTTCATGCATTAAGATAAAATGGTGTATTGCCGTCTGTCTTTTATTTACACGGGTCTTGCAGTGACAACATACTACTGTGACACTCATGTTTAATGACATGTTTCTAAAATATGTCAGACTCTTCAGAATATCACCACCTGTTTGCCATCCACACTAGTGCAACTGCAAGCCAGTCAATCTTTCACAAGGGATTTTTGATGTAGATCTATTTTCTGTGATACAGGGGGTCTTGCCCAGTCAGTGAAAAACTCCAGAAAGCAAAGGCAGCTATTACTGCTAATACCTAAAATCACCTAATAATCTGCAACAAATCTTTAGCCTGTGACAAAAGCTCATGCTGTAGAAAAGTTATTCAAATCCAGAGAAATCCACCAGTGTATAACACAGAACTTAGTGTGCTGCACTCTTGTAATCATACTGTATGACACTGTACTCATAGTAGAGCTAGGTGGATTGAGCCTCCTACCTTTCACATGAAAGCCAAATATTAGGAAAATATTCCTGTCCCATGTTTTTATTCTATTCTCAGTGAAACTTTCTACTTAATTCACTCCCCCTCTTTTTTTTTTTTTTTTTTTTTACTTTTTTTTTCTACTCCCCAGAATGCAGAGATTTGAACCTGAGGATTTGTACTGGGTTTGTGTGGCAAGGTTCCTCTCCAACCTGAACTTTTATATGGTCCTATGATTTTATATTTCAATGCCCCAGCTCTAAGGTTACATACTAAACTGTTAATAGAAAAATGCTTGCACATTTAATTTTTTTTTTACCGAGCAGCTTTTCAGTGCCATGCATGTTAAAATGGAGTTAAAGTGATGATTGTGTTTGTTTCAAAAGTAATACAGGAACATTTTGTTTGAAGAGGGGAAATATTACAAAATGACTGCCCCTAAGGCCAAGCTCTTTGAAAACTGTAATTATGCAATACTGAGAGTCTAATAGATTTGTTCTTCTTCCATTGAATTCAATGAGAATTTTTATTTAATTTAATTTTTTTTTTGTGTGTTCAGTGACAGCAACATCCTGCACACAATCTCCAGATATAGAATTTCCTAAATCTTTTAGCCTTGAAGACATTTATTCCTCATTCCCTTTACCAAAAGACAGGTCTTACAGATAGCTATTGAATACTTTCATATTCACCAGATGGTCTTTACAGATGCGTTGTCTGATAAGCACAGTGTGAGGTGAAGGGGAGCACAGCACAGAAGGGATAATGTCAAGAACTGCATTTGCAGCAGTTGTGAACCAAAAACAACTATGAGAAATTGCCTACTGGGTGGGAATTTATGCAGAAACTGTGGAGTCTCAAATCCAGGTTCTTATTTAACTGACATCTAGAGGAATATCAGTGACCAAAAACCCTGTAACTGAGACATGCATACAGGTACAAGGCACTACCACATTTGTTGATCTATAGGGTGATGCACAGATGATCTGTAGGTTCTGCTCAGTGCTACAAAAATTGGTGGGTCAACAGTGGTAACTACAAGGTATAGCCTGCTGTAATCACCCCATCATGTCAAAGGCCTTATTCCAGGAGAAAGTCTTAGGGAAGAACACAAACGCAGAGTTGCAGACTGTAGGTACTGCCTTGTGTTCTGAAAGCTAATTAGGGTTTGGGGTGTTGACTGCCTCCCTTTCAGGAGGAGCACTCTGGTTGACACAAGCACCAGATGATGGAGTTGAGTAATGAGGTAGCAATAATGCATAGCAGCAGATAAAGTTTAAGTAAATAGGACTTTTGTGGAGACTCTACAGAGGCAAGATCCAAAATGTCATCTTGGCTCCCCAACTGCTTATCTGCACAGACTCTGATGATACTGCCAGGGGATACCTTGAGTGAGGACTACAGGTCTTTAATCTACAGTAAAGGCAATGAGTGTGGAGCTGCTCTTCTTGGTACTATCAGTCAAAGGGAGAGGTAAAATCAGGAGAGGGATGCATTTACAAATCTACCCCTGGCTGTGCAGCAGGTGTACTTCTCAGACTTGTGTGACTGTGTGAATCTCTCTGAGGAGACACTGCCAAGGAGATTGGCATAGAGTATTTTTCCCAACAGGCTTGCTCACCTTGTGAGGACTTATTTAAACAGTGGTCTTCACTGGAGATCAATACCTGCAGATAAGGGAGGAAGGGGGGATTGCAGGAAGGACTCCAAGCACAGAACTATAGCAGAAAACCTCAACCTTCCTCTGAAAAAGTGGTATGACTAGCAGCCCATATGAGTTGTAACAACATGACTTGTAACAAAGGGAAGGAACTGAAAACCTATGAGTAATTGCACAGCTATGACCTTATCACAGAGGATCACAGAGATGCAGTGGAGTGGTTCTCATGAATGCTCACAAGCCCTCTAGGAAAAATGGGAAGTGGAAGTAAGGTGGGAGGATTGTCTTCTATTCAAAGGAATAGCTCACATGCGTGGATCAGGAACAGAGAAGACCCAACAGGAAAGAGGAGATTACAGTGAGCATCTGCTGGTTGAGAAGATGAAGTGAGTGAGGCCTTCTGTGAACAACTCAATGTAGTCTTTCAGTTGCATTTTACTGTGGAATCTTTCAGTTCATTCAGTTGCATGTCTTACTGTCTTGGTTTAAGAAAAATGCTGGGATGGAGACTCCAAGAAGTCAACCTCCTCCCCTTTTATAAAAACCTCTCCCCTTTTCACCAATTCAGAGACAGGTTCAACATCCTGTCCAGCTAGAACAAAAGCCACCAGGAAACAGGGGCAAAGCAAAAGCCTGGAAGGCTGTTTTCATCCAAAAAGAAGTTATGTTGCCGAGACGCTGGTGTGGATCCTGGTGACACAGTAGTATGAGTTCAGGCTCTCTCTCTCCTTTTCTCTGGCTCTCTCTGGACGTGGGTGGCAACAGTGATAGCTGGCAGGGGCTGAAGAAATTGCAAATGGTGGGCAAAAGTCCTGGAGCAGCAGGCAGCTCCATGAGGCTTCCCTTCAGCTGGGACTCTGTGGCAAGTGGGATTTGTAAGGAGGCATTGGCCACTTCTCTGGGTTGCTCAGCTGGGCTCAGCTCCATTCCAGCTTGGCAGTGACTCCCATCCCTGACAGTGGCAGAGGTATGTGGAGCTGGGTGGCTGGCAGGGCTCATGTGGCTGCTCCCTTTTATTTGTCTTGTGTTGAGGAAGAGAGCTGGCTCCCAGATGGAGAGAGTTCTGCTCCTTTCCAACCACCTTCTCCTCCCTGGCTGTGGTGAGGGGTTCGCTTTTAACAGAATAGTTTCTCCAAAACAATGTTGGACAAAGATATAGAAAACAAAACCTACTTCAGCTACGGCATTTATGTATTTGCTTCAGCAGACCTTTCCATCCTAAAATATATTAGTCAAGAATTTAAATTCTGGAACATACATTCATGTGAAGCTTGAAAAAAACCCAAAACAAACCAAAGCAAAGCAACCAGCCAGACCCTACCTCTCTACGCTTCAAGCAAGCAAATAACTTCTTGTGTCTGAATTTGGCATCCACTGATGGTATAAAACCAGCTATATAATAGATTTGCTTTTCAAGGTTATGCACTTTGCATGTCCTAGAGAACAGAACAGAGTGTTTAAGGAGAATATGTGCTCAAATTTATACTTCTGCATATTATGTTGTCTATGGGAAATTTCATTCGTGTTCTAAATTAATTATTCAAATCAACAACAATTTCATCATAGATCATATATTATGTAAAATTCTATCCTGGATTTTTAAATGCTAAAAAAAAAAAAAGGAAAAAAAAAAAAAAACAACCAACCTTTACCAACATATTTTCATTATTTGGTTAAGAGAATTCCAGAATTTTAAGTGGAAACCAATTCACTGCAATTGCCATCTAAAAATTGGATGTATAGCCGATGAATCACCTTGAAAAAGTTTTTGTTAGTGAATAAATGAATTCTGAGTAACATCATTTAGATGACTAAAGTCAGGTAAGATTGATCCCACACAAATGACTGAGGATAAAGACATTTTTCACATACATATTTTTGTTGAAGAAAATTGTTTTTTACTCAATATCTTATTACAAAATTACTTTTAGCTATTTGTCTTTATATTCCTTTTATAGTATGTAACATATAAACGTATTTCTTTCCCTTGAAAGATGAAAGTTTACTTCTAGAAAGTTAACTTGTTGAGTTCTATTTCAAAATGTGATTCCAGTCATTAGTATAAATAATATTAAATATAATGAAGATTTTTGTAAGTTTACTCAAGTCTCATAGATTTTGAGTGAAATTCACTTCATCGTGCCTAGATGTTGACATTAGGCTGCTACTGAAAAGATGAGAGGATTATTGCATGATTTCCTTCATTTGCTAGAATTTCAGAGGAGCTTTAGACATTTAAACTAAGGTAAAATGAACCACACTTTTACTGTTCAGCAAACAAGCAGTCTGCCTGAAACTATAGTCTTAAACCATCATTCAACATGACCTGTTGCTGAACTTATATCTATTCCTGACATGCTCTTACAATATTCACATGTATAAATTAATACTATAATTTAATATAGACAATATGTAACCTATACTGAAATACATATTGACATTTAATGCATCACTATTTATAAAGAATATTAAATTTGTTGATTAACCTCATAAACTAACACTTACTGGAAATCTAACTCGAAATAATATATAAAACAACAGTGTCTCTATGCTGACCAAATCTGACAGAATATTCAATGAATTAGGATATTTTAGAAGAAAAAATAGTCACTTTTTCTACCTTTTCTGTAACAATTATTGCACCAATTCAAATCTAGCATACCTTCCAGTTGAAGTCTAGTATGTATTTTGCACTAAATGTATCAAGTTGAGTGCACAATTTTATACCTTTAGTACCTTTTAAAATTTAGTTTTTAGGTAAAGGTTAATTTTTATTTTATATATATTGTATACCTATGTATATTAATACACAGATACACTTATATTGTATATAAAAATATAAGCAGAAAACAGAATGGAATAAAATGCTGATATATATCCCATTATGGCTTTTGTACACAAACAGTTGGTCGCCAGTATCACATCTGGATCTAGGAATGCAAAAGCAGTCCTATGCCTGCAGATATAGATGTTGTCTTATTCACCTATCTTACAGGAATTTATTGTTTTTCAGTTAGAAAACTTGTATTATTGTATATGGCCAAAATCTGTGCCACTAGTTTAAGCTAGACAAATGTTTACGCGATTTACTTGATTCTAATTTTCAGATACAACTGAATGAATTGATTTTGAAGTTAATTAACTAACCAGATAGCAGTGCCTGACGGTAGTTAGTTAGTTTGGAGGTCTGATATTTCCAGGAATATCTTTAACATGATACCAAAAGGCTATGCAAAGTGTCTATTCAAAGTAGTCTCTGGAGACAAATGACAAAAATTTTCTGCTTAACTGTGCAAAACTTACCATTTTTTCCAGGGGCTGCTCAAGCATGTTAATATCCAAGCCTCAATAAGCTGCCATCTCACACTCTTCCATATAGCAAAATGTGTTTCAGCGGTTGTTTGCAGAGTATGTGCCAAACAAAAAAATTGATATCTACAGATTTTATGTGTGTGAAAATGGGAAAGCACGGTGCACAGTCATAGCTACTAGTAGGTTCACAGCATTTATTTTTTCACTCTATCATGTGCCGTGAGAAAGTAGAGACCTGAAGGAGTTTGAGCTGATCTGTAGGACCACCTGCTGCTGCAGCACCTGCAATGTGCAATCAGAAGGATACAGTAGGTTATATGAGATCATTATCTGTAGACTGTTACCATAAATATGGTGGCACATGCCTGCCATGATAACCTTCGTCATTAGATTGACAAAAATTGGTGGACTCACTGTCCCTGGAGGTGCTTAAGATGAGGCTGGATGTGGCAGTAAGTGCCATGATCTAGTAATTACAGTGGGGTTGGATCAAGGGTTGGACCTGATGATCTCGGAGGTCTCTTCCAACCCAGTTAATTCTATGATTCTATGATTCAGAACATTCAACATTTTACTAAATTGGTATTCAAAGTATCTAGCATGCTGACTGGAAAGTTGATTCTGACTATGTATCGGGGAATCGGTATGAATTGGTATATCCCAAATCCTCCTCCTTTATGGAGCTTAGGAATCTTACACTGATGGTTGTCTTGTTGTCCATCTCAACTTACAAAAAATCTATGCTATGTGTTTAAACAGTTTTAAGACTTTCGTTTCTAGGCAAGTATATTCAATAATGGTCTATAAGATTACTTTCATCTATGTTGTCCACATCTTTATTTATCACCTAATTCAATTTTCATTCTTTCTTGAAAGCTGAAATATTTTTTGGTTGTATTTATGGACTGCTTCATCTCTGATGTCAAAGTATTCATAGAAAATATTATAAAACAGAACTGAGTAACTAAATTTATGTTGCTTAGAAGCTATGTAACTGTAATACTCATAAAAATTCAGAATAAAAACAAGAAGTACTCTCCAGACATTTTTTTAAAGAAAATGGCAATAGTCACTTTATACCATGTATAGCTGACTTGGTTATTCATGCACAGGGTAGCCCTAGCAGGTTGAAATCCATGAGCTTCTTGGTGGATTTTTGCCCAGTTTCTGGACATGGACTATATTTAGTCAGTATAGAGGTATTGAATTCTTCTGCCTGCCAAGGTGAAACATTTATGAGCATGCATAAGAAAGAAAATATCTTGCCTGAGACATTTCATAACGAAAACCTGAGTCTTCCATGGAAGTCAGTCTCCCACTGTAACACCTGTAAATTTTTTCAGGAAAACAGACCTAATCTCATATATTTAAATTGGATAATATTGCATATCTGCTTTTCAAGTGTGGTGCCTAACAATCAAAATTACAGCTTCTGAGCTCACTTTTTCACTGGTCTTTATTTAATAGTGTGGATATACTGAGTGAATCTAACCTAGTCTCAGTCTCTAGGAGAGACTCTCAGTCTCTCATTTTTTAAAGTGAGCTCCACTTTAAAAGCGGCTTGGAACAATTTCCCTGCTCTTCCAACAAAGAACACTATTGCCTATTTTTGGTTACCACTCAACAATTTTGCTTGGAATCTACCTCTACTTTGGAATGCAAATTTATACTTGGCATTATATACCTTCCCATTCTCATGCCAGCACTGTTCATTTGCTTATGTTCACAAAGTTCACAGTATATTCTGAGTTGGAAGGGATCCACAAGAATCATCAAGTCCAACTCTTAAGTGAATGGCCCCTATAGGGATTGAATCCATAACCTTGGCTTTGTTAGCACCATGCTCTGACCAACTGAGCTAATCTCTTTTTCCTTCCCTGGTGTTAATTCTGCAACTATATTTATAGACAGCAGCCATTTTTTCCTCTTCACCTTTTTTTTCCAGTTTTAACAACACAAATGTTTTTGTAGTCATGACTACTTTGTCCAGTGGAGGATGATGATGATGTAGAAATTACTGAAGGTTGACTGAAATTTCTCCAGAACCAGAAGATAACAAAATCACGGAATGATTGGGTTGGAAGGAAGCACTGGAGATTATCTGCTCCACTCCCCATTCTCACATAGATCCTTCTAGAGCAGCTTTCCCAGGATAATCTCAAAATGGATTTTTAATATCTCCAAGGGGGTAGATTTCACAAAAACTCTGGGCAACCTGTACCAGGCCTCTCTCACCCTCACAGAAAAAAAAGCATTTTCTGATGTTCAGACAGAACCTCTTGTGTTTCTGTTTGTGGCCTCTGCTTCTGGTCCTGTCTCTGGGCAACACTGAAAAGATACTACCACAAAGAGATACCTTTGTATGGGGATACTGACATCCTCATAAAAATAACCTCTGATCCACAAGCACAGTGCCAGTCTGAGAAAGCAAACCTCTTTTCAAAGTTAATACAATGTTTTCAAGAAGGTTTTTTTGCATAAATGAGGCATTTTTATACCACTGTATTCTATATGGTATAGACATTCTTTTACTCTTATGTCACATCTTAGGCTCTTTTTCTCCATATCATCTTAATAGATCTCTCTAATGTATTCATAAGTTTCAAACTATAATAGTACATATCTGTCTGAAATGTCTTCTGAAATAGCATGCTATATTACATCCTCTTTTACATTGCCTATTATTATTATTTCACTACTCTCACTGTTTACCCAGTAAAGAAAATGCAATCATCGCTTGCACATGAAAAATTGGAATCCTGATGAGTTCCTCTTAGCAGGCTCCCTGACAAGGAACCATTTACAGAATTATGTTATACCAGAACTGCATAGCACCATATATGTTGGTGCACATAACAGTGTATTTTGCAGTGTGTGCATCAAATCCCTTTGGTATTACAGACCATTTTTGGGGCTTTAGCAAAATTTTGGATATAAATCAAATGCTGTTGCTCAAAGTTAAGTGCTCAAAAATTCTATATCAATGAACTAAGGCTATGGATTTAAAACACTTGAAATGGAACTAATTCACTTGCATACTTTTCTAAAGCCTTTTTTACAATGTGTTTTGAGGGAGGACATAAGTAATTTCTTTTCAGACTGGCTTACTGGCTTTTGCTTTTTTTAATTTTATTTTATTTTTTCTTACTCTAAATACAGGACAGAGTATGAATTTTACAACTCAAATTTCCGTAGAAATACGAACAGATAAATATAGCTCTGTTTTGGCAATTAGAACCTCCTCTTAATTTTGTTTACTTCTTTTTTGGTGTTTTTTTTTGTTTGTTTGTTTCTGTTCCATTCTTATTTTATTTCAGGAAGTGTAAGAACTTTCAAAGCCTATCTAAGTGACATAAGAGCACAAATTCCTGTATATCCTTTAAGTTGTTCCTGTATCATATTTGGAAGAAAAATACCTTGGAAATTTTATATGGAAGATCTTTCTAAGAGAATTTATTGTCTGAGGTCTGGCATAACACTTCAGAATTTAGGCAATTCCATAACTATTTATTTGTATCTAACCTCTGTATATTGAAGTCTCAGTTTCCCTCTAATTTTGGTGCACACTGTTGCTTCTTGATTTGCACTTGCTTGAATTGTTATTTTCATTCTTTGCAGACTCCTTTAGTGTACCGAAATGCCAAAAACATAGTGTGATAAAGGAAAAGCTGGTGCAAAAAAGTGAAAGAAATATTCAATAAGAGGAGACCATGGTGACTGAACAACAAAAATTAGGCAAAAGCAGAATATCAATACTTGTATCATTCAGAGGTTTAATCTGCATTTCTCTTTTCCAGTTGTTCTTTACTTAATTATTCCTCTAGCCCCAGAACCCAGTGAATATTACTTTGCCATTAGTAATTGCCAGCCACAGGTTTAATATTAAGTTGGAAAGGTCTCAGACCTGAAATTTGTCAGGTTTTGCCTGAGCTTTTCTCAACCTGTCTGTAGTTTTGTTTTTATTTAATTTAGCTGAAACAACATATTTTCTAACAAGGAGGTCTTCACAATAAATCTTTTATAAATGTAATTTTTATACAGATAGTGGTAGCAAGTAGTTATTCTTCATAAAACAGAGTATTTATGACTTCAATATATATTGATGTAGCACAGAGAAATAAATACTTGGCATGATAGCAAGGGCCTTGAAAGAGGTCATAGCATGCATGGATGATGAGATGGAAGGCACAGGTTGTTACTGGTTCATAGCAAGACTATGAATAACTACCAATCAGCAGTGAAAGAAATAGGAGTTGGACAAGAACAGTTATAGGGATAACAAGAGAAATGAATGACAAGCATTCGACATATGTAAAATCCATCTGGTAATCTAAATTTGGATGCAATTTGGAGATGCAGACCAGCAAAGAAATATCAAGGTGTAAAAGCGTGTTGAACAAGTAGCTCAAACTGAATCCCAGAGTGAGGAGGAAGAAAAAACTTTATCATATACATCTCATATTTTCGACCTGCTGGAATTTCTCTCTTCTTGTATGATGATGAGCAGTACTGTAAACTCTTGGTACCTAGAGAGGGTACCTACCATAAGGGTGAGAATAACACCAGAGGAAAAGTAACAGTATCTTATATGTGTGTAGCATTTTTAACTGAATTATTATTATTGAGACTCTTTGTACAGTACTTTCTATTTTTTATTTTTCCTTTTTATTCTTATTTGTATATTAAATATGTTTCAATAATACTTCTCTAACTAAACTGTAGAGGTTTTCATTACACTTAGAATAAATTGTTGTCTTACCTTCTGAGTGTTTTTTATTTTTGCCTGTAACAAGATTTTATGTGTGACATTTCCTACACATCTACACAAAGTGCTGTTTGAGATGTCCTGCAGTGTTCAACCTAGCTTCTAGCTGCTTGTCTGAAAATGGCAATAAATACCTCTGTATGGACAATGGAATTAAGACTTCTGTCTTTGGACTATATTTTGAGAAATAAATACATTTAGTTTGGGAAAATACTCTCATTTCCATGAAATTACAGCAGTTTTAATCTTTTTGACATTCCTTAAATAATCTTCTTTTACAAATGAGCAACCTTATTGGGATAACAATGGCAGTATTCTTCTCTAAAAATTAGAAATTAGGGGAAAAAAAGGTTTTGACACTTTAGAAAACCAGAATACAAAGACAGACACCCTAGAGGACAATTACCTAATATCCCATCCTGTTTCAAGATTAATTTGCAAGATACATGGAAGAAATTGCCCTCAATAGAGGCAGCCTAGAAGACAGACTTAATCCAGACACTTTGTTACATAGCTTTTTCAACTAGGTATAGCAAATTTTAATTATTTAATTAAAACTGAATTTAAAGGATCAGTGTTTGCATAGACATATATAAAAAAAATCTAAATCTAAATCCCCAAAATGTAGATAATAAAGGAGATAGCTGACTGAATAGGCACGTTCTTGGGAAATCAACAGGCAGCATGTCAGATGTCAGTGATTAAAAAACAACTCAGCAAACAAGAACCCAAATCTGCCTAAAACACTATTTTTAAGAAAAGCTTAAAAGTAGAAATGAAGTGACATTTGTATGCAAATAAGATGAGATAAATTCTAGGGGGTAGGAAGGCATTTTCTCAGTTTTCAGAAAAGGTAATTGTGTAGATCCCAGCGATAAAGGTAGCAAAATCAAAAAAGCTTAACGCAATTATAGGTGGAAGGATCAATTAATCTCCATCCCTGTATTATGAAAGAGCAAAACCATGACTTTTGGAGTCTGGTAACTAACAATTTTAACAAATCTCTGAAGTCAGTTTAACCACTCAAGCATATATTGAATATATTTGAAATAATAGAAGGACCCAAGGCTAAACTTACATATCTGACATCAATGTTACATGAGGCCTTAAATCAATTTTTTAATAAAAGTATGATTACATATTTGAATATAAATGAGCAGTGGGCTAAAATACACTGTGATTTAAACAAAGAGATTTTGTTAGATTGTTTGACAACTATCTTCATAAGATAGGGATTTTACAGACTAATAAAATTAATTTGATGTCACACATGAACATGTTAAATAAAAAATGCTATTTATACTGAAGATGACTGGCGTTAGCAATTTCAGTCATAGAGGAGTTACAAATTGAATATAAGGAGCATGCTCAAAGGCAAATGCTCTTAGAAAAATTTGAATGTGAGATCATTGTGCAAAGAATTTATTTTTGTTGAGAATCAGAGGTTTTTTAAAATAGTCTTAAGTTTCATATTTGATTTTCTATAACGAACATTTACTTGCCGATGACTGAAGTTTGAGAAGGAATAATGTCCTGGTTTCAGCCAGGACAGGGTTTGGCTGGCAGCCTGCTCCAATGTGGCTCCCTCACAGGGTCACAAGTCCAACTAGGAAAACCTGCTATGGCAGGTCTCTCCATGGATCAGCAGGTCCCTGCCAGGACCCTGCTCCAGCATGGGCCTCTCATGGGGTCTCATCCTCCACTCAGGCATTCACCCACTCTGTCATGGGTCTCCTCTGTGGTCTGCATTCACCCATCCGGTGGGTCTCTGCATTCCTGTTGACCTCCATGGGCTACAGGGGCACAGATGCTCAACCATGGGCTGCACCATGGGCTGCAGAGTAACCTGATCTCTGGTGCCTGGAGCACCTCCTGCCCCTCCTCCTTCACTGACCTTGGTGTCTTCAGAGTTGTTCCTCTTTCATATTCTCACTCCACACTTCTTTAGCTGCAATTACTTAATTTTTTTTCTTAAATATGTTATCACAGAGGAATTACCACCATTTCTGATGGGCCCAGCCTTGGCCAGTGGCAGATCTGTCCTTGAGCCAGATGGCATTGGCTCTGCTGGATGTGGAGGAAGCTTCTAGGAGCTACTCACAGAAGCCATCCCGTAGCTTCCCCCCGACGTACAAGAAATAGCTAAGTTTCAAGGACTAAGCACTAATGTGGAAATCACCCTGATAAGTTAAGCAAAGGTTTGATTGCCAGGTAGACATTAGCCATTAGGTGAGGGATTGGTCTCTGTTGCTCCCTGGAATGGATCATACAAGCTTATTTGTTTGTTTTTCTGTTTTTAATTTGCTTGTTCAGGGTATCCTTTGGCAATTAGTTTAGAAGCTGTGTAATGAAGATGACTGAATGTTAAAGAGCTATCCCTCTGCTGAAGTCCTCTGAAACATTAATATTAGTGCTCCCAGAATACATACAGTAGATGTAAATAGGGCTTAATAGAGCATTGGTCTCAAAAGGTATAGATCTGGTGAACATTAAGTTCAGTTTTAGTTGGTTCAAATCTCCCTTTCCACCTCTCTATCCAGAATCTCAAACATCAGGTCCAAAATAATCTAGATAGAAATACTTCAAGACTCATCTTTCTGATTATGCAGCACTTCAGTGTAAAAGATGAAGTTTTGGAGGCATTTGGGGGCTATGAAGGAAGATTCTGTTTCACAATGGCCAGGACACAGAGAAGGAATTGTGGGCTTAGGTCCAATCTTCAGTGGCTATTTCTGTTTTTCCCTGTAATTGTTTAAAGTAAAACAGAGAGACAGCTCTGAGAGACAGAGAACTCATATATCTGGTATAACAGGACAATAAGTAATTAGCTGCTTCAGAATCTCACACATCTGTTTGGGAAGCCTCATACTAATTTTCAGACTGAATGTGTTATTAGACATCCTTTTCCTTCTGATGAAAAAGCTTGTTTTATTTCCTGATTGTACACCCTGACATGGAAAGAAAGCACATGTCTGCTTAAACTTCAGTCTTCTAAGCTAAAGAAGTCAAGATGTCCTAGAGCACCCTTACATGAGGAGCTGACCTTTCCCGGGTCAATCAGGTAACCCTTCTTTGTACTCGCTCTGCTATGAATCCATTGCTTGTGAACTAAGGTGACCAAAATTATACAGGGTTTCTTTTTTCCATTTCTTTTAACTCTTAACCTAACTCTTTTTATCTTCAGTATCTAATGCCTTGAGTGTGTATTTCAGCAGCACTTACTGCAAGCCCTTCATGTAAATCCAATCAATTCACACTATTATAAAATAAAAAGCATCTGAAACCATTTACACAATATCAGTCATGTCATTTCACCTCCTCAGTTCTCTTGCTCCCTTCTGCTTTGATTTTCTGAATTCTTAGATAGATTTTTTTTTCATTTTTATTCACAGAATGGCTGTGGTTGGAAGGGATCTTTGAAGATCATCTAGTTTAACACCCTGCTAAAGTTTAACACCCAGCTGAAGGTTTACCTTGAAGAGATCGCACAGGGTTGCATCTAGATGGGCTTTGAATATCTCCAAAGAAGGAGGATCCACTACCTCTCTGGGCAGCCTGTTCCAGTGCTTTGTCTCTATAAAAAAAAAAAAGCTTTTTCTCATATTCAGACGGAACTTACCGTATTTCAGTTGTGCCCGTTGCCCCCTTTTCCTGTCCCTGGGCAACACTGAAGAGAGCCTAGTCCCATCTTCTTGATATGTATTCATTTTATTTATTTAATTTTATGTAAGAGGAGCTAATTTATATCTTCTCTTTTTGTATGCTTTTTGTTCAATATTTTTTTTCCTATTTTTGTGAAGTCTGAATTGCTTCCAATTGAAGTGCAAAGGCTTGTTGCTATTATTTCTGTATTAAACAAATTCTTTTTGTTAGAATTATATCTACCCTTTTAGTGAATCTTATGATTGACTGAAAAAGTGTTCTTTAATGCAACATTCTTCTGCTAGTAGAGCAAAGAAAAAGCTCAAATGTTCATCCCACCTGGTCTTTATTATTTCTATTATTGTTTTGTTAAAAAAAAAAAAGAGATTTCTTTGCTTTCTTGAACAATTAGAAATTAAGAAGGCTTTTTATGGGGGTTGACTGTTCCAGTCTAGATAATTTCATATAAATAATAGTTAAATTATTCCAAATAGTTCTGGAACCCTAATATGTCAATTGCACACTAGCTCGTGGTCATAAAAAAGTTTTCATTGTCGATATAATGTGTAGTAAATTGCACAAATTACAAAATACCTACCTATACATCTAGCAAAAAAAAAAATATACCAAAAACCCCAAAAGCTATCTATGTAAAGCCATCATGGTAAAACCAATCTTAATATATTTTAAAAAATAAAAAAGATACATTGTTAAAGTAGGCATTTAAAAATTAAGACAACAAACATTTTTACTTACCAATCTTTTTTCTTTTTGATTACTTAACAGATTGCATTTAAATTATTAAATACTATTTCTGCAGTTTTACAGAGTAAGTGGGAAGAAAGTCGAAAACTGTTAGAGTAAGACACCAGTGATTAGTCTTTGTAATACGTGTGAAATGTGTAGTAGATGAGAAAAGAAAGAGATTTTTCTTCTATAACTTGGGCAGGTAAAATTTAGGCTAGGAAGAGACTCCTTGATACTCAAGAGAAAACAAACATCTCCAGAAGATAATTCATCTCATCTGCAACAGATTTGATGAATGGAAGCGAATATCTCTGTTGCTCTGAAATAAATCTCCAGTGATTTGCTTTAACTTCACTGTCTTGTTAGTTTAGATAGATCTCATCCCAGAAGAGGTTACAATATGAAAGGAATAGTATTTCAAATTAAACTCATGTGACATGAATGATTCATTCAGATTATTGTAAATTGCTTGAATTCACACTCAAAGCTATGCAGAAGAGGTCAGAACTGATCAACTGATCAAAGGGAGACCCCATAGTATATGACATCATGCTCAGTAATTAAAGCTGGGGGAAGAAAGAGGAACAGGGGCATTTGGAGTGATGATGCTTGTCTTCCTAGATAAGTGTTACGTATGATGGAGCCCTGCTTCCATGGAGCTGGCTGTACACCTGCCTGCCCGTGGGAAGTGGTGAATTAATTCTTTGTTTCACTTCTCTTGTGTGCATAGGTTCTACTTTACCAACTGACTGCCTTTATCTCAACCCAGGAGTTTTCTCACTTTTACCCTTTCAGTTCTCTTCCCTATGCCATCAGGGGCACATGAGCAAATGTCCCTGTGTGGCTTAGCTACCTACTGGGTTTAAAGCACTTCAGTTAAATCTAGTAATCTGGATGCATTGTGTTCCATACAGCAATGCTTACTTCAGAAAGTGACAAATATTTGTAGCCCGTTTTTTTTGAACATTTGAAGAGACCCATTCTGCTTGGAATATTAGAGAATAATAAAAGGATAGAAGTAAGACTTCTGTGTCTAGATGAGGATTTAGGACAGAAATCTTTTATTAGAAGATCAAAACAAGACTTTAAACTGGATTTGAGTGATTAATAGAAATTAAAATATTAAAGCACATTAATACTATAATAAAAATGTGAAGTATTGTTCAGCCTTGAGAAGAAGGCTGGGGACATTTTTTGGACAGCTGTTTATGTTAATAAACTGACTGGGAAGTAAAAGACATTTCACCTTTAGTGATTTCTGTGATTGAGAAAAGTGAAACCAGCAGAAATTTATAGTGCTATCATAAGATAGTATTAGGGTTCTTTCAGTGATCTCTGCAAGATTAACTGCAGAGTTTGTACTTCATTTAGGAAAGAATTGGGGTGGGGCAGGGGGGAATAATACTGATTCTTTACTAATCACTAATCTACGCATAAGTGTGTTCAAAACAGTGGATAAAAAGCACTTTGCAGCTGACAGAGCCTGAAAGAATTCTTTTACCATCATAAATATTCTAGATTTAGAAAAGAGAACATTAAATGCTTGCCCTCTGAAGGAAGAGGTAGTTCCTAACACTTATCCAAAAATGAATAGCCTTGATAGAGGAGCCATTTCTTACGTTAATTAGCATATTGCTCATTCTGTGCAAGTCTGACTCTATTCCTCTGAGACAGAAGAACTGAATGCAAAATCATTTTTTCACTTCTTACCACTTTTGTCACCCTCTTATGAATTCCCACTAGAGTCCCTTGATGTAGCCTCTTGACATTTCTTTTAAGTGAATCTTGATCTTGGGATCACTGCGTAACATTTAATGAGATTAGAGCATCTCTTCAGACAATTATATGCTTCCATATTGCAGTTGAGGGTTTTTTTGGATATATTGTTTTCTCTTCCATCTTCTCCAGAGATTTAGTGTAGGTTTTTTGGTGTGTTTTTTTTTTCTTTCTTCACAAAGATTTGTGATTGTTTATGACTGACCTGGAACTCTAAAAACAAAACACTAATCCAGGAGAATGTGGGAGATTACCAATTCCTTCAGAATATCTCATTAAGTCAATGAAACAACAACTGAATTTTAAGACTAGATTATTGTTATAAACATTACTAATGCATCACTTACCTATTCAAGCCTAGGTTTTTATAAACTGCAGTGTCATCAAAGGTCATGCTCTGTGAAGCATAGAAAAAGACACAGTAAATTTAATCCCATTTTTATGTTCATGTTGCTGCAACTCTGGGTTTCCCTCAGATTCCCAGTACCGAATACTTTGTTTGGTGGTTTGCAAGGTCTCATTTCCTGGGACACTATGCTGGGATCCTCTGAACGCCATTTCAAGGTGAAATACTTCAGATAGTGAGGAACTGAGGTTGCCATCAATGTATGTAGAGAATACACCAACTTCATTGCTAGAGGCTTTTGTTCTTTTCTCAGTAGCTAACCCACAGGGCTAGAAAACCAACAAAGTTTGAAAATAAACCCTGCTGTAGAGATTGTCCTTCAAAGCTCCTCCATCTTGTCCATGTGACTTAGAATTTTCTTCCCATCTATTTCAAGTACCTGATTCTGGCTCACAAACTAAATTTTGCATCTGAAAAAAGTAACATCCTTCCACCTAACTTGTTTCCCAGATGTAACTGAAAAGCAAGGGAGAAAGCAAGCTAGTCCTTTCTAGTGAAACACACTCCTGTCACGTATTCACACTCCAAGGAAAAATACTGCAACCTTGTCCTTGCATCCCTACCATGGGACCGATCCTGTTCCAGCAATCCTTCAATGCTGTTGATAATAGGAGTCCATTATATGATAGCTTGCATTTTGGTATTTCTTTATGTCATTTTAAAGCAGATAGGCAACTCTGAAACAATTGATTTACCACAAGGAATTAAAATGTCTTTTCTTTTCCTGTAGTTGAAACATAAGATGGGTCTTCAGAAAAAGAAGGAAAACTGAAAAAGATTATTTTTGTCTTCTTGTGAACAAAACTATTAGACAGTCACAAGAACAAACAATCCTCTGTGTTTTATTTGGATGTTGTTAAGTGTAAGGAGACCTGGATATATTGTTTGGGTGTTTTTATAGTTTGTTGTTTCTGTCAGATTCCTTCGCAAGTTGTTTTTAGTGCCCTCCATATAGAAAGCCACAGTGAGGCCCTGCCTTGAAGTTTATAGCAGTTTTTGCAATAGGAAGAAGTTTCTTGTCCTGTATGGAAGCTATTAGCATAAAAGTTCATGTCTTGGACTCCTGTAGGGATGGAGCTGATTAATCTTTTTGCCGTCACTTGTTCAAGTTAACATGTGGCATATATTGCTCATATATTTTAAAGGTTTCACTACTTGATATTCCCCGATATTTCTTCTTTCTTTAACTAACATCTCATTGTTTCGGAAGAGATGACCACCATAATTACTCTTGATGCTTGCTAAACCAAAGAAATGAATACTAACAGTCAGCTTGATTAAGAGGAAGTTTCTGAATGGGCCAAAGGCAGTTACCTTCTATATCAACCTGAATGAAGAAATGGTGAATCTCAATACTTGGAAAGCAAGCAACTGAAATGATAGCCTCTATCTGCTTTACACTGCAGAGAAGAAGAAAAAAGAAAAGAAAAAGTAAGTCCTTAGGTAAAGGAAGATTTGAAAGGAAATATGACAGAAGAAAATTATTGATACTTACAGGTTCATGTGAGACTATAAAAGGTAGTGTATGTGTAACTAAAACACCATTTGTGAGATCAGATGATAGGGGAGACAAAGAAAGATATTGTAATCTACCTGTGAAAGTTAAACCTACCGAATAATAAAAGCAATTATGTCTGTTAATATGCATGCAAGTAAGTGTTTGCTGGATCAGATCAGTCATGAATATTCATATGATAATGAGATGCTTTAAACTTCTAAATATTTAACTTGCTAACTTGATCTAGTTTCACATTTTCATTTTCCTTAAGCTGTTTGATGTTCATTACTTGGTTTACGTTATAAAACAGAAATTTCAGTGATCTATCATGCAGTTCAAATAATACTGTATAAAGTCCAAGTAATCAGTTTATGAACAGTTTATGAGGAAACCACAGAACAATTGCTCTTCTTATAAGGTTTGAATGCCAATGAACAAAAGACATCACGACCTTTAGGACCGGCTTGTGCATAACAGCATGAAACAATTTAAAGGTGTTAGATTCACTAATACTACTTGACCCGTTTTAAATCCAAGGAATCTGGCTTTCTTTGTGCAGGAAAAGAACCTATTTCACATATTTTCAGATCACAATGTTAATTAGTGCTTGCCTTTTTTATTTGGGGAATTGTCCTTTTTTTTTTTTCCCCTGGAGAATCCTGAATGGCAGAACAAGGCCTCTTCCTCATTAGAAGCATACCCCAGTGTTCTGCAAGGATAGGTTCTAGTTTGATCTAAATGGGGAATATGGGGAATTTTATGACCTTAGTAAATGACTCACGATGATATGTACTTCACAGAACACTGCCATTGGAGATACATCCATACCCATATAAAGGCCAAGTAAAAAACAACCTACAATATAAGTAATATTAAAGATATTTAAATGCATATGAAGGAAGTAAAGTCGTAGACTTTAGGTTAGCTTGTTCAGAAAAAAAAGTTAAATTCAGAAAAAAAAGTGTTTAATGGGAAAAGCCACATGTGAGAGGTGCCCTTCCCCATCTGTTTGTACAGTGGTAACCTTACTTGAAGAGCAGTGGTATCTTTCTCCAGGGACAGAAGCCTCTGTACATCAGCCTACTATTGGTGCCTGAGCAGTAGACGACATTTCTGTCACTGTAGTAGGGCTGAGTACAGTGGCTAAGTAGAGATTGTCATCCCATAGCTGAGGAAGCTTTCATTGCATAAAGTTTTAGTGTGGACCTTTTGTGCAAATATCCAATTACTCCTTGTCTATACCCTGCATGCTCCTCAGAAGTAGTTTCCAGGGAGCACCTGAGATCTCACTGTGGAGTCTTTCTGCACAGGTCTCATACACTGACTCTAAGACAATTTTGTATCAGTGAGTGCTAAGGAGTGAAAGAGAAGACGGTATGTCTGCAAATAATTAAAACAAAGCAAAACCATTTCTGAGAAGCTGTTCCACCTTCTGAACATGCTACAAACTTTGATGCAGACTAGTTTAAATATGCATTTTGAAATCACATAACACGGTTACAAAAATAGAGGAAGGTGTAAACAGAAGTGTCAACCAGCCCTTCTGGCTCTTGAAAAGACAGCTTGAATTAAAGTGAGAGACTCTGAAAATATAAAGACTGCCTGAGGAGGGAAGTGTCAGAAATGCATGTCACATGAGAGTGCATCTTGCTGATATTTGCAAGACCACTCCTTATCTCACAAGGGAATAAGCTTAAGAACAGAATGACTCTGATGAAGGTCAGCATAAGATGAACACTTTCTCTGGGAAGTGAGTAGCAATATCAGTGAACTCATAGCCCTGCTCCTGAGAGTGTTAAGGCCTTTAATATGAGAAAAAAGGAAACATGAACAGCTGTTAACAGTACAAGCATTGGAGAGTGCTTCCAGATGCAAGGGTCTGAAATGAGTGTGGAAAAAAACATATCAATTGAGACACTGCAGTTCCCACTGCTGTCAGGTACCAGTAAGGTAATATAGCAAATAGGTAAGCAAATTACCAAGCCTAATGCACTCTTTAAAACTGCATTTATTGTAAAAGACAACCTCTTTTTTTACCAATAAACAAAATCACTAAAAATGAGTTTACTTCTGTTATGTAAGGTAAGGACAGCTCAGCCAGAAGCACAAATTATTTTAAGTGAATATCTGTATAGCTCCTCTTGCACTTAAACACTAGTGCAAGACTTGAGCCAGATCCTCATCTAGTGTAATAGACTTAGATACTCCAAATTTGTTTGAACTACAATTATTTGCACAAAACATACGTTTGTCTCACAGTATATGCAGATGTGATCTGGACTAAAACACTGATTTAACCATTGCTTTCTCATGGATCAGATGATGGGTTTGTGGATCATTTTTGAAAATAAATTCAAAACCTTTTTTAATTAGCTTCTGTGCAAACACCACAAAGTCCTATGGCTATAATGTTCATAAACAGGACCTAAGCTAAACCTTATCACTGATTTCAAAAGGGTTTTAAAGTCTAGAGGGAAATAACATAATCCTCCACGAACTGAAAGAAATTCAGTTTTAGATTTTATGCAACTTAAAAATGGATATAGTAACTTACTAGTTTATTTTTTAAGAATTGCTAAGAATTTAAAGTTTTTTTAATTTATTATTTTTACTTCCTTTTCCTCTGAGGGAAACAACATTGCAAAATAAGCCTTTTATGGATTGTAAGAGAATAATAAAACAGAACAATTATTGGAAAAACAATGCATTGTAATGGGGTTTTTTACATGCTTAGCATCTATTGTTAAAAACCTGTTAGAAGCACTAAGAGATACATTAAGAAAAAAAAATAAGAAGGAATTATATAATTGGTTTTCATTCAGTGCATTCTGTAACAAATAATAATCAAAAGAATTTTCTTTGTTAAATTTTTTTTTTTTGTTCGGATCATTGCTCCAGTTTCAGCTGCATGGTACAGTTATAGAACCAGAATGAATTCTAGTACAGTTGTTAGGGGCTATCAGCTCCAGTCTTAGAACCTATTACATAATATGCAGTTTTATAATTGCTTACATTTAATACAGATAACATTTGTATTTCACAACTTATGTTGGTAGCTCATCCTGAGTAAGTAATTATTACGTGTTTTTTAAGTTGCTGTTCCACATGTGCTGCATAAGCATGTCCAACACTAAAGACCTGACTGAGTGTAGCTTTTCTACCTGCATGAGTAAAGTGTGAGTAATAGCTGTTCAAGATTTTTCTTTACAATTGTTTTACTCACAGGTATAACAGTGAAGTCTTGCACATAATTCAAGATAAGGAATGTTAAAGCTTAGATCTTAAAAATTAGACTAAAAAAGGTTTGATCAGAAGTAAATTTCACCAGAAGGTTTGGGAAGATTTGAGAAGGGAAGGGAAGTGAAAGGAAGGGAAGGGAAGGGAAAGAGGGGGAGGAACAGGAAGGGGAGGGGAGGGGGAGGAGGAGGGGAAGTGAAGGGGAGGACCATGTGTGTTTTGAATGTTACATTATCAGTGCATGCAACCTGAGTAGCCTGTTCTATACTTAGCATAGGAGTAAGTGGGTGTTATAGCTCCATTGCTCAAATTTAGATCAAAGAGTGGGGAAAAATACTGAGTTTTATGGAGGAATTAGGAAAGAATCCATACTGGAGTAGTTCATGAAGAACTGCAGCCCATAGGAGGACTCAGACTCACACTGGAGAAGCTTGTCGAGGACCATCACTTGTGGTAGGGACTCCACACTGGAGCAGGCAAAGAGTGTAAGGAGTCTCCTCTCTAGGAAGAAAGGAGTGGCAGAAATGTGTAAGGGATGAACTGATGGAAACTCCCATTCCCCAGCACTTCTGGGCAGGAGAAAAGGCAGAGAAAATCAGGACTAAAATTCAGCCCAGGAAAAAGAGGGGAGTGGGGGGGAAAGAGTTTTAAGATTTAATTTTTATTTTCTGATTATCTACTCTGATTTTGGTGAGTGATCTCTCCTTGTTCTTATCTTGACCCATGAGCCTTTCATTATATTCTCTCTTCTCTCTGTCCAGCTGAGAAGATGAGTAGTGGTCACCTGTTATCCAGTCAGGTTCATACCAACACCGTGGTATTCAAAGAATAGCCTCCTTCAGGGTATCTTTTCAGTTTTTTTCTCAAATGGATTTTTTAACTTGTTTATATATATTTACTCTAATATAAATTAATTTAATAATTATATTTACACTTACATTCAGGATAAATTTTAGAGTAAGTACTTTTTTAGAAATTATTTTCTTTATTTATCTTTTCGTTTTGGTTCATCTGAGATGCCCATTTCCCACGTGTATTTACAGCCTGACTTTGTGTTTTCTTAACATAAGCAAAGAAATTGCAAATGTGTCAGCATTTAAAAATTTAATTGAATCTATTTTTGAATCTTAGTTTGACTGTATAGTGCCCAGAGGGAGCCACAAGAATATCTTTAAAGGGCCTAAAATAGTATTTTTATTCATAAAAATGTCATGGCTTTACAGTCCAGTATCTCATAGCTCTGCAGGCTAAAAGTGAGTGCAAGTCTCAAGGGTACAATCTTCTTCCCAGTGGAACAAAGTGTTTTGCTAAGGCTTTACAGAACCAAAAGACATAAAACTTCTACCTTAAGAAAAAAAATAAACCAGCAGAGAAGGGAGGGATATCCATAACAAGAAGAAAAAAAAATTATTTTACTTCTAAGCTTGAAACAGGTTCATGTATGGTGGGAAGACAAGAGTTTAGGGATTGTGTTTTGGCACAGAATTAAAGTTCCTTTGACAATTTGGTCACTGTTCTATAAAGAAGCTGTTTGAAGCTAAAGAACCTTACTGTAAGAAAAATCCTATCAAGCTAAGCTAATGGACAGTTAGAGCTGCCAAAATTGTTTACAAGGTTTAATGGCATACCACAACATATATAAAAGAATCAGGGATGCTATTTGTATGTAAATGGTATCTACCAGTCTGGTTTCTGTGATATCACTACATAGACAGTAGAGAAAACAAACAAACAGAAAAAAAAACAGACACAAAACACCCAGAAGAAAGATTTGTCTCATTCCTCTTCTTCCTCCACTACTCAATGAGAAATATCATAGGAATGACACCTTCTCTTTCAGCAAATTTCATCATAACATTAATTTTTAAGGCATCCTGACTCTTCTTCTTGTTTTCCCCAGTCTTGAGCCAGCAACTGTGTTGTATACAAAAGAGTTTTTTAATTCTGGCTCAATTTCCTTCCTTTTAAGTTTCTATGTATAAAATAGTATTGCTTTCTTTCTCATTGCATTCAAGTATATTTCACAGGTGTTTTAAACCTTCTTCTACCTTCGGGCTTTATTTGAACTCTTTGTACCAGTCCTTGCTACTAGCTGGATCTCAGACACTGAATGAAGGCAAAGTTGGCAGCTTTCAGAAGCTTTACTGGTAAATAAACCAAATCAAGTACCAGAATTAAAATGAACCAGAAAAGATAGGGGGGAGAAAAAGACAACAAAAAGCACCACAGTCCAGAAAAACAAACAAAAACCTTCAACAGATAAACATGAAACTCAATGGAGTTTGAGGGAGGAGTTTAAAAACTCAAAAAAATTCAAATTTTTAAACAACTCATGGGTAATCTGAAATATAGGAAAAAACACTTCACCAAATAAGGAGTGGGTGCCAATAGGATGGAAGACAGCTGGAAGGTAATGTATTTTCTGACAAGCATCCGTTCACTGGAAAACAAGTTTTTAATAGTTTCAGCTAACTCTGGCTGAGGAGTTTAAGTATAAAACCATAATATGCAAGGAATGCAAAACAAGAGAGGATTTAAACTTAGGAGAAGAAACAGAATAAGTTATAAAGTCTTAAGGGGAAGAGTCAAAATTGAAATGATCTTAAATAAATTTCAGATTAATTGATAGCCAATTAGAAAACTAGTCCTTGAGAAAATCTTCGTGAATGAGGGTTGGTTTGACTGCCCTGAACATTGTGCATTAGCTACTCTAGGGCTTTAAAACATCACAAGTCTTAAGAGAGCAAAATACACTGGATTCACAGAACAGCACCTGCAGTGGTACATTTCTGTTGAATCTGTGAATTCAAAAAACCCAGGCTGCAATCTAAGCACTGGCACATGGCTGTTTATTTTATCAAAGTATTAGCATGGACATTAGTAGCATTATGGTCCATGACAAACTAGCAGTCTCCCACAGGTGGTTTCATTTATGGTTGTCAGCTTAGGTGCTGCCATGCAATGTAGCTGTTCAGACATGAGTCACACCACTCTACAGACCTGAAGGGCTGTCAAATGGTCTCTGCCCTGTTTTATCTGCTAGTGTAGGTATAGTATTTTTGATACACAGAATAAGATAATGACCTATTTCCAGCCTAGAAATAAGGCATGAACAATAAAAAGTAAAACTGTGGAAAAGGAGGAAGCTCCACAGAAATCCCCATGGGAATAATGATCATTGCATCTGAAGATAAATGGTTTATTATTCTGAATAAAATCAGAAATCTTGTGCAATTTTTTTCTTTTTTTTTATTGTTTCACAGAGGTGCACAGGCTGGTCTTTGTCACAATGTTTTGTAGTAACATTAAAATAAAAATAGTAAATGATGGAAAATGAGTGGGTAAAAAAAATTTACTTCTTTACCCCAACTATAGTCCTATATAAGCTATATTTAGAATATATACCAAAATGCATAATGAAACAATTTTAAAAGCTGAGAGTTCATGACCAAGGAGACTCTTTTGCCTCTGATACATAGACTAGAAAAGCATCCAGTCACTGAGAATATTTTACCTAATGCTACAGGAAAGCAAATTACTACTATCAATAATCACTACAGGAGAAGAAACCATCAAAAGAAATTAAATTAAGAAACATTTTATGATAATAACACAGTGAAATGAGTCTAATCAAAGACCCTAAAATTTTCAGATGCAGGGGTTAAAAAAAAATTTGCAGAAGTAACTGTGAAGGACATCCCTCAGTGACTGTCCCATCTTCTGATGAGAGTTTTGAAACTCCAGAGGCTTCCAGTTAACTTTCTTCCCATTTCATATTTTCCAGGCTGATTGTTGTTTACGTTCATGAGCTATGATTATGCAATAGGTCAGGAATCTTAAGGAGCTCAGCTCTTTCAAGTCCAGAAGGCAGAACAAAGGGGATTTTTTAATCTGCAGCCAAGTAATCTAACATTTTGCGCGGTATTTTGTTTTGATTTGAGAACTACACACTTAGTCTCAGAGGTCAACTCTTTGTCTTTTTTAGGCAAATGTGCCCAGTAATCCTCTTTGGTTATCTGAGGTCTGCTTTTTCTAAAACTGTTTTTTGTCACAGACAGAGAAGTTATGGCTGATGCCTTAAGCTACAGAAGGCCAAAATATGTTTTGCTCAGTCTGTAGGACATTAGCACAGGAGCAATGCCTGTAGCTGTTACTCCTTTTAATCAGTCCTGTCTTCTTGATATGTTTGTGAGTCATGTTGAAGTCTCAGAAGTGCTTGGTGTCTTCAGACAGTTAAAGAAAGTTCTGTTTGGAGTCCAGATGTTACATTTGTATTTCACTGGAGAAAACTCAGCTTGCTGATCCTGTTAGTGTGATCAAGTGGCATATCCTTCTGTTGAGACAGAAGTTTAAAGGACAGTCAAGTGGAGAAAGAAAAAGAAAAGAAAAAGAAAAAGAAAAAGAAAAGAAAAGAAAAGAAAAGAAAAGAATA
>JAWMRA010000001.1:69690153-69710869 GCA_035584735.1 Pseudotriccus pelzelni | reverse complement strand
GATTCACCGTCCCTGGAGGTGTTTAAGATGAGGCTGGATGTGGCACTGAGTGCCATGATCTGGTAATCACAGTGGGGCTGGACCAAGGGTTGGACTTGATGATCTCGGAGGTCTCTTCCAACCCAGTTAATTCTATGATTCTATAATTATTTTCCCAGGAACTGATATGAAGCTATCTGGTTAATTTTTTCTAGATTTTTTGTTGCTGTTGTTGATGGACATATTTGACCATGTTTTTGTTATCTATGATCTTCCTTGATCTCCACAACCTTCTAAAAATGACAGAGGGGATTTGCAAAAGTACCTTCCAGTGCCTCCAGAATTTAGAACCCATTAGTCCCCAAAAACCTCTTTCTGTACAATTGACCATATGGTCCCTAACTCAATCCTCCTTTGTTCTTGGTGACTCACCATTTGCTTTTCCATTTCATCTTGGAATAGAGACTTAAGAGCTGACATCAACCTTAAAGGTCGAGGTGAAAACAACACTAAGTACTTCTCTGCTGTGTCATTTCTAAGTTGCCAGCTCCATTCAGCAGCGGTCTGTGTCTTGCTTGTACTTCCACTCCATACTAACCAGCTTGTAGAAGACTCTCTTGATAGTTTGAGCTCCGGCTGAAGTTTTGCCTTCCTAACTCCATCTCTGCAAGCTCACATAACACATGTGCTCCCTTTCCCATCTATCACTTTGAGTGCTATCTGTTTAGCTACAAGTCTGGTTTATTTCTGTTTCTACTCCTGCTTTTTTTTTTTTTTTCATTTAGGGGTATGAACAGCTCTTGTGCTTTGAGCTGCCTCTGAAAATTTCTGAGCAGTTCTGAGCACCTTTGCCCACCAAGACAGACTCACACAGGAGTCTTAACAGTTCCCTGAGCAAAAACTCTTCTAGGACTTGAAATCTACACTTCTGAAATCTGAGGTGTTTATTTTGCTACTATAATTTCAAATGAAAAGTATAAAGGGAGGAGTAGGAGGAAGCTTTATATCTGTATTCATGTGTATTTGTGTGCATTTGTGAGATCTAAAGTAATTTTTTTATTTTGTTTGTGGTATTAATTACATACACTATACATTACTATACATACTAGTCACAAGTATTTACCATTACTTCTGAACTCAAGTGTCTCAAAAACATATTATAAAGGAAATCTCTCTCTGTGAATTAACTCATGTGTATATTTGCTTCTTCTGACCAATCTATATTATTTTGGCTGGTTTTATGTTCAGAACAAAGAGTATTCAAAGGTCAAAACATGTCCCTGTTTGTAACAATATCTAATTAAAGAAACAGTAAAGAACATTTTCACTGTAAAAGCAATAAAGGAATAAAGTTTCTACACAGAATTTTCAGAATCATCTTTCCACATAGCAGTAAAAGCTTGAGTAGTATAATGTAAATTGGAACTATTCTTGGAGAAATTCAGCTCACTGTGGGACAAGTGAATGACGTTCATTTTATCACACTTGAGCCATTTACAAGTTGGGCATGTAGTCCAAGTTAGATGTCTATCCTTTGCATATAATCAATGGAAAGAAAGAAGAAGTGAGACATCCAGAGAGTGATTAATTCATTTTTAAATAGGTATCTATTCATCATCATCATCATGGCTAGGCTTCGCGAATGAAGATTTGGGAAGGGCTCTACCCATGCTTGCTACAAGTGCACTGATGGCTAAAAAGGCCAGTGCCAGACAGACAAGTCCGGTCACAAAAGGCACGGCAAAAAGACTCCCCAGGTGATATCGACAAGATGCAATTTTTTTGGCGCTGTCTCTTCTCCTCCAGAGTGATCCTGTGCGTGTAGGTATCTATTAGAACCATGATAAATATATATCTAGAGATGCTTCCCTCTTTAATGTCTGTGGAGGAAATTCAGATAATAGCAAAGATGTCTAATTTTTAGATATTTAAAATGAGGTGAAATGAATCTCATTACCTATGTAAGCCCTTCATGCATAAATACGGTGTATGAGAACCTTATAAACTGTTTACTAATATACTTGAATAGTAGCAATCGTCACACTGAAGAGATCCATACATACAGTAATATGTTGACTTCTAGCAGATATACTTTTTTTGTTGTTCCAGAAAATACTTTGGCCATTTTATTTAGTTGAGTTAGACTGAACTGCTAACTATTTTAAATTTTGATCGCTAGAATTTATAATTAAGATATTACGTGCATGCACACTCCTGGAATTCTTTTCAAATTCATTCTAGATTAGAAATACTTTTACTATAGCTAAATGATGTTATTCAGACCATTTTATCTTATCTTCACTTTTGATTGCTGTAACCACTCACTTGACCTTGGAATTTTCATAACTTTCACTATAGAAAAAAAAAAGCAGCTGTTCCAATTATCACCTGTATTCAATGACCTGTTTACATTATCTATCTTTTCATTCACTACACCTGTTCTCATCCATTTATTTTTGTAATACCAAATATTTTTGGTCTTACAGTCCAACGTTTACAGAGTTTGATCTGTTTTGCTTCCATCTTATTAATTCCCTTTCCTTATCATTCCTTATTATGTTGTCATATTCCATGTGGCTATGTCCCAGTTTTCCAAGTTGCTGCCTTTAAGGTAATTTGCCCATTGCATAGTGACATTTTCAGAAATACATAATTTATTATAATGCAGAAAAAATAATGAAGGGGTTAATTGCTCTGGTAAAAGGAACAGGACAATTTGTTTGCTTCTATAACCATTATCTCTTCTATGAAACTATTTACATGTTATTGTATATGTAATTAAAACATGCAAATAAAGTCCCAAGTGGAGCACTCAGTTGGGCACTTGTCAGTGCCCATCCAACCAGCAGAAAGCTTTTGGAGAGAATAGATATCTACATAAATAAGTTCAACACCTTTCATCTGAAATAACAAATGTATGTTACAAAAATTGAAAGGAGTTTTAGGAAGCAGACTGCTTCCTAGCTAAGCTTACATATGTTTTCAGAAAAGATGTGATGTGGAACCACTCAAAGACAGAAATGAAAATAAACAAACAAAAACTTCTTAAAAGTTTCACCGAGGGAAGGAACAACATATCCAGAGATCAGATAAACTCAGTACATATCAACAAACAATGGTTTTCTTTTGTGTTCTCTATTAAAAATTGAAAGCAGAGCACAAGTATTATACTCTATATTTGGAACTGGACAGTAGACACAATGACCTGCAATAATCCTCAAGACATTTTTTTTCAGCAAATGACAGCAAAGAATCTGCAAAAGTATCCTTGAACTTCAAGAATATGTCACAGCAGGGAAGGTGTGAATCCATCAGTAACGGGAAAAAAAATTAAATTTTGCTAATACTCAGATTTCAAGGTTTTCCTTCTATGAATCAGCTCAACAAATATAACTAAACAAAAGCAGATTATTATTCATTTATATGACCTATTTCATCAAGCAACACTTCCTAATCCAAAATGTAGATCATACTGTTTTTTGATTTATCTTCTTTAAAATAAGGTAAAGACAGTCAAATAGACACTGTGAGAATTTATTTTCAGACATTAGCAGCACCTTCTTATTGCCAGTGAATGGATTTAAGGGGTTTAACTCAGAGGTATATGTTCAGATAGCAGAAACTCTCAGTTGGATTTTATTAATTCCGTTTAGTGCATCACTTTTTAACATAAACACAGTGCTATGTGTGAAATGCTTTCAAATTGTTAAAAGTAACATGGCTCATTCTTCGAGTCAAATGCAGTAACAAGGGGAAAAAATCCTATGTCTCTTGCAAAGCAAGCAAGGAATATAGCTTTCATGTAATTTCTGCTGGATTACTAAAATATATTCTCTACAGATCTGCTGTCATGATGAAAGACAATAGTTTTTTTAGGGATGTTAACTTCTGGTAATTTTCTTTACACTACGTTGTGTAAGTAGCCTTTAGTTCCTCCCCTTTCAATGGCCCATGCATACCAGGCATGCAGTTTATTTCAGATACAACCTTGGAAAGTTAGGAAACATGCTGCAAAATTTCGTGTTTCATTATGGTGTAAGTTACTTCTGTTCTGTCTTTGACAGCTATATAGAGATCTGTACTTTTTTACTACCTGATCTTTTCAACAAAGTTTTAGCTGGAATCTTAACTGTCACAAATGTGTGTTCTCTAAAGGATCTTAATTTGAGGGTAGCTGGCTCAGCTGAAGTTTATAATCACTGGTGTATCCACTGATTTCCATTTTCCATGTTAGATGTGAATTTTCTTTTACTGTTTTGTTCAGACAACAAACTCTCACGGTTTCTGCTTTGGCAAAGGTTTTTTGGATTCCTTTTGCAGTTTTGCCTTTATTGGTTGGTTTCCAAGGCAATATTACTCTATTTTCAAACACTGTTAGCATCAATGCTCAGCCGACAATAAGGTTTTTGAGATGTAGACGATGTTGAAAAGTATATGATCTCACATATCAGCATCACTACTCTCATAATTCTCTTGTTACCCTGTGCCTTCTAACTGCATAGGTGTCTTCGTACATATCAGAGTTTATGGCAAAAATTACTGCTTTGCATGTTATTTATTTTATCAGGATTATCATAAGGTACTCATTTAAAACAGCAGATAGCTTCCATTCCATTCCCTCTGCTGTTATTTTAACTCTCACGTTCAGGGCAGTAGCTGTGGTCATTCTTGCCCATAACTGTGAAGAACAAAGCCAAGCAAGAGCCCATGCTTTCAAGATCTGTGACTGGGAGAGTTATTGAGTTTTATGATTGTGCAATATGCAAGGGTTCCTAGGCTATTAATTTTTGGATCACTGGTTACCAATTTTTCCTTCTCTAATGTTTATTCATATTTTATCAATTTCATATGATTTTGAACTAAAAATGTTACATATATACAAGCTGAGAACTTGATCTGTTGTCTTCATTAATTTGTTTTTTTTCACCCTTATTATCAGCAGTTTGCCAATCAATTTATTTTCATCTAAACATGTTGGAGAGTCATTAAAAGATCTTTCTAAGCTAAACATTATCATGCAAAGTAAATCAATATTGTCTTGCTTGTACTGAACTGATTAGATTAGTACATTATTTACTAAAAGTCACAAAACCCCTCTACATTCAGTTTTTGTTTACCAGAGTAAACATGTAATGTACAAAAACATGCTGTTCTACCAGGAAAGATGTAATTTCATGATGTAAAAAGCAATATTACTGCAGTTTTTGTACTGTAATACAAAGAACAGAATTATATTTTTTTATACCTACATCCAAAGCAGCATAGAATGGAAATAAATTGATATGTATATAAAAGAGATTTTATTTGAAAAAATCAAGCTCAAATGTTACTTACTTGAAAAAAGAATAACGTCCCCAAAAAAACCAAACCAAACCAAACCGAACAAACAAACAAAACCCAAAACAAAGCCCAAAAAACCCCCCAGCAAACTTCTCAAAATAAAATTCTCATTAGAACAAAATTTTGTATACCCTCTGTGGGTAAATTAATTCATAAGGATAAAAATGTTTTATCCAGACTATCTAATTCCAGTGAATCTCTGTGTGTGAGATATAGAAACATAGTTTATCCACAGAAGTCATGAACAGCCTCTGTAGGCTAAATCAATTGCTTGTGAATATTTTACCATCTTTTTAATCTAAAGTGGAATTGCTGCTGCTACATTTGCATTAGATTAATGAAGATGGTCATTTCTCAGTGGTAACAAAGTGAAACAGTAAAAGAAATAGAAGGATGTCAGGTAATTCATGTTAAGACTATCCTAAGCAACTGATATTTTATTGCATAAATAACATTAAATTACTTTCTGCTACTTTCTAATCTTAGAACCATTTCTGTTTGACCCTGTCTCTTCTTGAAAGATGGTCTATATATACCCGCCTCTAGTATTCAGAATCTAGGCATGTCTTCTTATAAGTCTGTTTTATACATGCTGTTTTAAATGTTACCTTCTTCAGTTCTGTTTTTAAGTCATTTCCAGACAGCAGTTGCCTGCTTTTAATTGATTTCTTTAGACTTTGAATCAGGTCCTCTTTGAATAGTCATTCTGAAATGGCTATTTAGGGAATAATGAATGAGTCATTAAGCAATATGAGCCCTCATCAACAAATATACTGTGTGAAGGAGAATAAATTTAATGCACTCCTTGTTACCCTGCAGCCTTCATGTATCCAAAGAGCACGAGAGCAAGCCTTCAATGTCTGTAGCAGACAGCTCTGCATCTCAAACCCATGCAGTACTAGTTCACTTTGTGGCTTGTGTGGCTCAACAGCAAGCCACTCAGTAACATTTTAGATAGAGGTGCAGGTCTGCTATGAGAACTGGGACGCTTGCTAAGTTTCTCAGAGCCCCAGTTTTTGGTAGAGTGCTTAAATATCCTGGGTAAAGAATGTCTTTGAGTCATTCAACTACTAGAAATAACATGCATGTCACACCAGATTAAGGTAAAAATAAAAGCTACAATGAAGCCCTTATTGATAACCTCCAAAATAGTATCATGTCTAAAATCAGATGTATTAAAAATAGGTAAAGATATAAAAACCTTGCCGCTCTGTTTACATGGTGACTGTATCAGAAAAATCTACCATTCCCTCATGTTTTAACTTTCCTCTGCTGACAAGAAAAGGTCTCAGGTATTGGTTACACTTTTTCTCCCTGGTTTGGAGAACACTAGCTTTTGCAGACAAATCCTCTTCTGAGATATTTGAGAGTATATAGGATATTTTAAAAGAGCTGCTGGTGAACTGCATCTATAGCAATAGAAAAATAGGTCTTTTCGTTTTCTTTTTTAGAAGATGAAGAATTGTAAAGAGACACATCAGCATTTAGGGGGACTGTAGAGATGGAAAAAAGGAGTGAATGCTAAAGCACCAAAGTACCTTTTACCAGTAAAGAATGAAGTTAGCATTTCTGAAACTTTTTATGTTTATTTGGGTTTTTTTTTGACAATAAATTTTCTTTTTAAAAGAGCTACTACTCACTAACTTTTTTATTGCAAATAGAAAAAAAGTAATAATTAATCCCAAACAAATCCCTTATTTGGGAGGACATTAAAGTTCACAGACTGGGGAAAAAAGCAATAAATCAGAGTCCCAAGCAAGTAAAAAAAGAGCTCAGTTACACAATGTGTGAGCATTCTGTGAGCTGCTGGAGTTTCTTATCTCTCATTAAACATACAGATTCACAAGAAATCACAAAACATTAGAGGATTGAAATAAAAGGCACCAAAGAAGAATGAGGAAGAAGAATTTTTTTTTTCAAAGTAAAGTATAAATTCAATTTTCAACTTTTCCGTTATCTTTTTTTGTGGTTTTATCTTCCACAGCAGAAGGATGTATGCACAAACTCTATTAAACTATTCACATCTAGATCTTTAAATTCAAAATTAATGAATCATAATTGTGCTGCAGTAATCCACTTTAGGACATGACTGACACTTAAAAGCTATGTTCTGATTAGTTAGTTGGTCCTTTGGATTATGTTACAGCTATTCACCAACTTTCATCAATGCGTCTTTGTAACATAATCACTAATAACTCCATGACAGTCCTAGAGCTATGATGAGTAAAGTAATGGGTGCAGTAAGTAATAATTGGTTCCTCTGTTTGAGTCCTTCCCATTTCAGTATTTAGCTTGCAGATATTTTTTTTCTACTGAAGTTCCATTTTTTTACTTTGCTTCTCCATCCCTTGAACCTTCAACTTCCCACGAACCATGCCTGGTAAAAACTAAGATCTGTACGAATCAAATGAGTCTGACTATATAAGAATTGTGTTCTTTTTCCTCATAGAGGCTCAATTCCAAAAAGTCACAAAATTACAGAATGCTTGAGGTTGAAAGGGACCTCCAGAATTCATCTTGTCCAAACCTCCTACTCAAGCAAGGTTGCCTAGAGCCAGTGGCCTCAGACTGTGTCCAGACAGCTTTTCAAAATCTCCAAGGATGGAGACTGCAGAACCTCTCCGAGCAATCTGTGCGAGTGCTCAGGGCCAAAACTCGCACCAAGTCATGTGAAACTTTGACATGCTGAATGAATTCCACTCTGTAAGGGCATTACAAGGACAATACAATTGCCACAAGGATAGTTATTATCAAAAGGTTTGCGTGTTTAACAGTCCTAGAGATATACAAAATAACATGTAATTCTTTTTCTATAGATGATGTGGGATATATTAGACTAGGCTCCTGTTCTTTGAGAAGGGCATAGGATCTGTGACCTGAATGTCAGACGGTAGCAAGAACATGAGAGATAAAACTTCCTTTTGCAACTGAAGAAGCAGTGATTTTTAGTGCCAAATTATTATACAGGTTATAGATTCTGTATATTTACAAGTGGCAAGATAAACTTTCTTTCAACTCATGGGGAACTTTTAATGGGAAACAAACATCCCTGATTAGACTAGGTAGTTAGCCAGATGAGTAACTGTAAAATAAGGGAAAATGATTGCATGAAAGAATTATTCATTAAATTTTATAATGCAGATACCTTCCTTGCTGATAATTTAGGTGGATGAAGAAATCTTCTCTTGTGCTTGCCAGTGGAAATGAGGGGAACAAGCTCTTTTAATGGACAGCATTTGACACCAAAGAGAAGTCTTTTACTTTTGTGGAAGGTTTTTTTTTGGTTTTGTTTGCTGTTGTTCTGTTATTGTGTTTCTGTAGGTTTTTTTTTTTTGCTTTGTTTGGGGTTTATTTTTAAGACTATGTGTGGGAGTAGAGAGGGTTGGAGGGCATTCAGAGCAAAACAACCTGCTTTAAGCCCCAAGTCTCCAAATTTAAAACTGGCAATACAAATCAGGAAAATTATACAGAGCAAAGACAGCAGTGTCTGGAAGTGAAATTTTAAGTGGAATGGTTATTGGATATGCTTAATGTGCAATTTTTTTTCTTAAATTTGTAACTAATGGGGTATAATTTACTTCACTTTAAGATGTTTTCTATACAGTTTATATATGAGCTGATATTTCTGGCATCACTTTATAATCAATAAGGTGAAAAAAAACTTGAAGAATAATTTAACTCATCCTACTGTTACAGTCTAAATTAGATCAGAGGAATTGTTCACTAGAAATGTCTGTTTCTCTGGAGAATAGCAACTAGGGTAATTTCATAAATCTACACTGCTGTCATGGTTTAACCCCAGCCAGCAACTCAGCCCCTCACATCTCCTCGCTCACTCTCCCTGCAGTGGAATGGGGCAGAGAAACAGAAGGAAAAAAGTGAGAAAATTTGTCAGTTGAGATAAAGGCAGTTCAAAAAGTAAAGCAAAAGTTGCTCGCTCAAGCAAAGAAAAACCAGGAGTTCATTCACAGCTTCCCATGGGCAGTCAGGGGTTAAGCCATCTCCAAGAAAGCAGAGCCCCATCACACATAGTGGTTACTTGAGAAGACAAATGTCATCACTCTAAATGTAGCCCCCTTCTTTCTCCTTCCCCCAGCTTTATATGCTGACCATGCTGCCACATGGTATGGAATATCTCTTCAGTCAGTAGGAGTCAGCAGCCCTGACTCTGTCCCCTCTCTACTTCTTGTGCACACCTAGCCTACTCTCTGGTGGGGTGGGGTGTGAAGCAGAAAAGGCCTTGGCTCTGTGTAAGCACTGATCAGCAATAACAAAAATATCTCTGTATTATCAGCATGTTTTCAGCAGAAAACCTAAACACAGGCCATACTAGCTACTATAAGAAAACTTACTATCACAATCAAATCCAGTACAACCGCTTATATATAAAATTTATGTGAGATGGATACCACATGAGAAGTTTTACTAAATAAAACTCCTTTTCTGTTTCACTGTTACACATATGTAGTGCTGGTAGTCAATAAAATAGAAAGATGTCCTAAGAGACCAGATCCCACGTACATAATTCAAAGAGCTGGAATATACCTCCTGCCTGCCTGTAGTGTGCAGTCATGTGTTAAATCTTTCGAGATCACACTCCATCCTAACTGTGACTTTTTTGAAAAGCTTTGAAGACAGCAGAGATACCACAGAGACACTCTTGACAAATGCCGATATAGCATTTAATATTTAATGTGCAACTCATGATGTAGAATCAACATTAGTCAAGACCTATAATACTAGGAGTTACAGTATAAGGAGAGGTAAATTGTAATACTAGTCTTCTTATTATGTCTAGATTTATAGAAAAAAAATAACAACCAAAAAAGGAAAAAACAAACAAACAAACCAAAAACAAAAACAAAACCACCCCAAACAAACAACAACAACAACAACAAAACTCAAGCTACTGATTAGCCTTGTTTGTAGGGTTAAAACTTTCAAGCTCATTGCCATAATGTTATATACCAATGACTAAACCAGAAACTGCCTCAGTATTTCCTCATAGGAGCGGCAATCTTGATAGATGAAACTTAGCAAAAGCTCTCAAAAATGTAGTTCTTCTTTCCCTTTAGTGATGCTAAATAGTCAGCTGTTCCAAACTGAAGAAGAATAGAGTCAATACTGAAAATTTCTGAAAATTTAAGCTTTATTTCTCCAGTAATATTAAATCTTTAAATATTTAAATAATCAGACTAGTCTGATAGCAAGAAAGATCTGATCATCTTTAATTTCTGCTTTGTCTAGTCTAGGTAGAGTTATAATATCCCAGTAAATATTTCATAGTGTTTATTGAAACACAACATTTGTCTGTGATTCTTGTGTCTAATTCTTGAAACTGTCTTGCTTTTTTGTTAATTATCCCAGCATATCCAACCTTGAGGGCATACATCATTGAAAAATGTTTTTTAAAAACTTTTTTGTTGTTGCTGTTAAATTATGAGTGAGTAAATATTAATCTGAAACCCAGATTAAGCAAGTAGCAAGTGCTTCAGACCATAGCAGCTGTGAGAAGACAGCAGAAGCCAGAATCAACAAATTATACATTCTGCTTGCATTTCTCTTTTTCTTGGCTATAAGTGACAATTCTGCATCATTCAGCTGGGTGGGAGGGAGAGCTGATTTGTGATGATGAATACAAGAGCTTTGTTCAGATCAGGAAATCTGTCATGGTAACTACTGTAAGATCATTACAGCAAAAGGAGCCATCAGAAAAAAGAAGTGTTATATAAATGCCCCATGAAACATGTGATAGGTTAGAGTTTGCTGTGGTTTTTTTCATTGGTTTTGGTTGTTTGGGTTTTTTTAGCATGTCAGAGAGGAAAGAAAAATAAAATAATGCATCTTGCCTCATTTGAAAATATTATTAAGTAAGGACTTTTTATGGTTGGACATATTGATCACTTTATGTATATATGCCTCTAGTAGCAGATTCATTTTATGGATTAATTCTTTTATGTGGGTGTCATGGTTTAGCTGCAGCCAGCAAACATGGAGTTGTGTGCATTTTGACAGTTTTGTAGAAATATTATGAACTGTTCCTTCCTTTACAGTGTCCTCCTTTTCAGGACATGGTTCCTATGCTTCTCCAGTGACATACTAAATTGCTACACTCTGGGGAAAGAAAACCAAAAGAAAACAACTTGGCTTACCTAAACATTATAGCACAATATTAGTCATACAAATGAAATCAGTAAATGTAAAATCACTTAGAAAATATGAATTAGAGAATTCTGTAGTCTTGAAGCCTTTTAGGGAATTCTGTAGTCTGAAGCCACTTCCTGTCACAGACAGCATAAAATTTAAAAATACGACCAAGTCAAAGTGATAGTTTTTACATTTTCTCAAGAGTAGAGGTTATGTAGATCTCTCTTCTGCTGGTTAATTGTTACATGTGCATCTTCTTTTTAATGTACTTATACATATTTGGTTCTGACAAACAGCCTGGTGAAAGCAAAACAGGAGCAATTGTTGGGTGTTTTGATACAAGGAGACGTGAAAAGTATTCCATTATAACATACATTATATATTTTACGCATTAGCATCACTTTCTTTCTTAGTATTCCAAGTTACTGTTTTATTTTGTGTGAAGGAGAATGTTTCACGTCAAACAAATGATATGGGAGGGAAGAAGGTGGTGCTTCATTTGGAAAAGAAGTATTTGGGGAAAAAAAATCAGTTCTGTGGAAATAATTCTCCAGTCAAGTCATCGATTAAAATTCACTTTTCAGGTGTTCCTATCTGGTTGTTCAAGTCTAGCTGCTCTCCTGCTGGAAGTTCTTCCTAAAGCTGTTAGCCTAGTACAAAATGTTCCTTATTTTACTTTCAAACTCCAGCACCAACTTGAGTTCCAAGCACTGGGAGAGGTAAACATCTATTTCTTTTTCAGCTACTAATTTTGTGTTACTGCTCATCAGAGGTGGAAGCATAAAACCGAATAAGAATTACTGCATTTCTTATTGTTGCTTTTATCTTCAAGGGCTCAAAGACCAAACTGTTGTTTATGTATGCACTTCACCCTGCTCTTGAGAGCTAACGATTCTTCTGCGTGACAATTCAAGTAAAGAAATAGTAAAGAAATATGGTGGATCACCTCTGGCATATAAACACATGAAGTGGTTGTGTTCAGTAAAATGAATAAAAGTCTCAGTATTATTAATTGTGCCACAGATGCTACTGCTTCAGAAGGGGAATAACAAAAAGGCACGTTAATAAGGACAATAAAATAGTTACATAAGAGACTTTTTTTGAGAGGTATTTCTGAGTGCAAAAAGCTCAGAAAGTAACTGAAGAAAAATGGATTTAGGGTTACAGTGGCCTTTAGAGTGTCAATATGAATTGGGGAGGTATGTAATATGAGGGTACAGTGCCAAAGCTGTGAAAGTTCACAACAAATAATTTGCATCAGAAAAAGAAGCTACTGGGAGGAGGAAAAGCTATGAATATAATACCTAAATGTACCTTTTTGCAAGGAGGAGGATAGCAGGAAGCCTGTGCTCTAAAAATCACTATCTCATCTCAGTTAAAGGATGGTAAAAGCATTGGGAACGGTTACAGAAGAAGGCTGTGGAATTGCCACCATGGAGATGATTAAAACCAAGCCAGAGGAGACACTGAACAACCTTTTCTAACTTTCAAGTCAGCCTGTTTTTAGCATGAGATTGGCCAGATGACCTCCAGGAACTGCTTCCAATCTAAATTTTTCTATTATACCATGATTCAGCTTGTCACAGATTGTTCTGAAAAACTTGGCAGGATAAAAGTTTTAAGAAATTAACATCGTGTACCCTGGAAGAAATTTTTAAGAGTGTTTAAGTATACAGTGAACATATGACATTTAAATAAGGACATCTATTTTGTAAGAAAATTTATATTTACTATACCCCTCCAACCTCATACAGAAGGAAAAGCCAAAAGACCACTTCTTTAAATATGCCAAAAAATGGACTTCTGAAAATAGCAGCAACAACAGTAAGATTGTCCACGGGAATCAAAAAGCCTCCCTCTCTAGAACCTTTTTTCACAACACTTTAATGTTGTATTAAGGTGTAGTCCTTCAGTCCTTCTTTCTGAAAACCCTCAAAACCACACTGATTGTATCAGAGTATTCCTATAAATTACATTCCATGCTTAAGTGAGGGCTATCTTACAGAATTTTGAATCCTACTATTACTGAATAACTCAGTTGTTCAGTCATCATCAATCAAGATCATTTTTCTGTATGTTTGATATTATGAGGTAAAATAGAATATCCATGCAAGAAAATCCACTTTATACAGTAGCACTGTATGAATGCACAGTAGGGCATTTAGTATAAAAGTGCCAAAAGCATAAATTATTGTTATATCTACTTAGGAGTTTAAATATGTAATATATATATATGTGTGTGTGTGTGTGTATTTGTGTATATAAATACATATATATAAAATGAAACAGAATGGATCACAGTAGAAAATTGCCTGAGACCTAGGAAACTTCAAAGCTTTAAGATCCTTCACTTTTGGAAATGAGAGCTGAAAATCTTGATTCACGTTTCTTCTTTCAGACATATGTAGAAATTCATAATTTAAGGTATTGCAAGGCTTTTTTTTAACCTTAAAGGATAACTTGGAAATCACTCTTGCATTTCACCATAGTAGATTTTAGACAATTACTATTTATTTCTCTTACATAAGGTTAATTGCATGTGCAATTAATGTACTTGTAAATTTCCCAAACTAAATTGAAATTATGTGCCTGGAGAGCACTTCTGTGGACACAGGATATGCTTTTACAGAACTGTACATTCACAGCTGTATGTAACTACTGGTAAATAACCACCACAACAACAGCAAAACAATTCTATTTCTTGACAGTGACACTTAGTATTAAATGATATGGGCTTCAGTGATAAAGTTGGTAAATTTACAGCCAGTCCAAATTGGCCCAGTGAATCCACATATATGTAATGAATGCTTCAAACAAACACGAGAAGTTAAATATAATATCGGAATAACATGCTGAATTTTATTGACTTGCATTACTTAGAAGATTGATAATACAATAATTTTTTTTCTTTTTGATTGTACCCTAAAAATACCAAAACGCTAATTGCAAGAAAACAGATATTCTCTCCCTCACTATTGAATGCTTTGTGATACAGTATTGCATAATACAAGCCATCAGAATGTAATGGGGTATCCGTTTTCTTGAAGAAGAAAAGATGACATTCTGATGCTTTTAGAGTTACTTAAACAGCAAAGAAAACCAGTTTTGTAAGAAATTCTACTGATGAATAAATCGTGCATGATATGTTCCAATCAGGGTGGAAAAATATATTCTTAGGAAAAAAGCTCATTGGTAGTCACAATGTGTTCTGAGTCATGTATTGTGTAGAAATTGGTCTGTCTCTAGCTTGTTATTAAAAGCAGAGAAAAAAAAAAGGAGGAAGTAAGTAAAAAACGTTTTTCAAGTGCTAGCAGCTGCAAAAAGTGGGTATTATCTCAAAGAATTTTAGACTGAAGCAAAATTTTAGCCTTTCATGGTGTTACACTGTCAGTCTGCTCTATGTAATGATATGCTGAAATGATTAAATGACAATTTCAAGACCTGATGCATGTTAACTTTTACATATAAGACCTTTATTAATTTACCTCAAATCTTTCCAGATGAAATGAAAGAATAACGTAAATCCCATGTTTACCCTTAGATAATAGCCTGGTACTGTCTCTGAACTCTCAGTGACTGAAATCTAGGGGACAATAGGCTTATTTTTATTTGAATAACTCTGCTGTTTGCAACGCATGAGGGGTAGATATTACCCTGTATTTTATGTGCACTATATTTGTCTATGACTGCTTCCTCTAATGCACAGTTGTGATTCTAGGTACAAGCTGTGATGCTGGTCTTGGACAGAGGACTGTCTTCTTCATCCTCTTTCAGGATAAAGTTCAAATGCCCAGGTTCACCAGATTTGTTGTACTCAATTTAGACAATATGAGGTAATGCACTCTCTCCTGTTATTCCATTCAGCTTCTCTTTTTTGCAAGGTTAGATACCTTAGACTTACTGTTTGGTAAGAGTATTCCTAAGTCAGATAAAATGATGTGTTTCAAGTTCAAATTCTAGCTTCTGTTAAGAGTTTCCTGCTCATGTGCTCTTAACTTTTGTCATTAGCGAGAACTTCATCTGTTAACACTAGTAGCTCCATTTGAGTCTATCTAGAGTATTAAATTTTGAAATTAAGCCTTCAATTCCATTGTTCCCTTAATTTTTATTGTGGTGTAAAAGCCTCACATTTTTAGGCCTCATCATGAAAAAAAAATCTGCTTATATACTTTGCAGTCCTTCATCCTCAGTAGCTCCTTCTGTGCAAAATCATTAAGAAGATTGTTGGAACAAGTAGGAGTGTAGACAGATAGCTTCTGCTTTATTTTCTAGATGGATATGAAGAAGATGTGAGTCTGGTAGGGCTGGGACATTCAGAGCAACACAAATTCCCAGTTGTCTGTTCCTGTAGGTAGGATCAGGCATTGGAGCTGAGGAAGAGTAGATAAGATATTCGAGTTATCTCAGAAGACTAAAATTGTGCTTTACAATCTTTTTTTGCCAAAGTGAAGCTGTCTGTTTTAAGAAAAAATTATGCATGAAGATGACTGGTGAAGCATATCACCATTAAAATCTAATATGAGAGTGCAAAAGCAGTTATCTACAAAACAAACTGAACTACTGCTCAAAGTGGAGAACTGAGACGAGTGATAGAGATGATTTCAAAACCAGAAGGGAGGAGCTGAGGCAAATTCACATGAGGCAGTGTAACAATGATTTTGAACGTGGCAAGGATAAACTAGAAACATATTGCTGAGAAAGAAGCATATTGCTAAAGGAAAAGGCTGTGGCTGAGATCATCTCAGCAGTGTCTCAGGCAGACTGATATTTAAAGTCTGGGGAGGTACTTCAAGCCAAGTACTTCAAATACTGTGCAATCAACAGTTTATTTTACCAACTAAGACAGATGTGCCTTGATAGAAAGTTTAGAGCCTGGCAAACTTGTTTGAACCTCTCCTGCAGCTGCTGGAGTTCTAAAGGGATGATCAAGCTGTAGACAACTCAAAGGCAGTTAATTTGTACCAAAGGTGCAGTGATAGCTTAACATGCCATCCATGTCAATGTCAGTTTTGTAGTAAAATAAACTACATGCTTTGGAGTTTTTTAATTTCAATGGATTAGAAATGAAAATAATCCCTGTTATTTTGTTGATTATAACTACCATTAAAAAAAACATGACATGAGGATATCTTTATCTAATTAATTTTTCAAATACATCCCAAAAATAATTTAATTTTTATTCAGGGATGCTCATAATTCTCATATCTGATGTTTAATAAGAAGGCCAGACCACTTTTCTGGGCAAAAAGAGCCTGCAGCATCAGCAGGTAATGCTGAGCCAAGACTCTGCTAAGGCAGCAAATGGTACAGGAGAACATGCCAAGGAATATGAACTTTCTAACAAAGTGCAGCAATCTTTTAACTGAATGTGTTAAAGTTGGCAATTTGCATACATATGACTATCCAAACTTACTTTTTCCCTTTTGCCTTTCATTCAGATCAAATGCCCTGTTCTGAATGAAGTGATGGACTACTGCATAAGCAATGCTAGTCACTGTGACAAACACAAGGGGAATTTGTACAGAACTGCCTCAAAAAGAAAGAATCTGTTGAAAGGGCAAGGCAGTATTAATTAACTGTGCGAGGAAAGAAAGGGCAAAGGAAATGAAAGAATGAGTTAAACCCAAATTAAGGACCAAGAAGGAACTCTATCAAATTTGGTGGAAGTTAATAATACATGACAAATTCTTAAATCAGGATCGATACAAGCTAAGTGGAAAAAGAAGCCAAAACCCCAGAACGACTAGAGGCAGAATTTTAGGCAGTTTATACTAGAAGTGCTGCAGCTACAGAAATGAGAGGGAAAGAAAAGGCAGCTATTTTTTGAGGATACTTAGACATGATTTATATGCATGTGGGAACATTAGAGAAGAAGTACAGATGGAAAAATCAGTGGTTCTACCTTGCTGTTACTTGAATTATGACCAAACTTCATCTGGTGATATGCATTAGACAGTGTTGCTCAATACTCACAGTGCCAATTTTACACTTTAGGAGAACTCAACCTTTATGATTCTTTTAGTCACTTATCAGTTTATTTCATCTTCCTGTTGGCTAGAGAATATGAAAACTTTATTTCAATTTTTCCTTTGGATAAGAAACTCTCCTCAATTTAGTACCAAACAAAACATTACGGTGCAAACATTCCATTCTGAAATACCTAAAATCATGAAGATTTTTAACTTGGAATGAGATACATTGATATTTTATAATCATAACTTTAAATTAACAGAAATTAGAAGAAAGGACATTTCTTTAACAGTTAATTATATCAGTATGACAACATTTCTCGAATTAGTGCCTTACAAATTTATCCTCTTCTTTTTTTTTATAAACTCATTTCATCTTGATTCTGATCATAATACATTTTAGTATTGCTGTAGATAGAGCTGAGATTTCAAAAATGTCCTCTGTAAAATAAAAATTCCATCAAGTGAATTTTAATTCTCTGGTTTTAGTACTTTTCAGTTAAAGAGAATTGCTATTCATTGTTTTCTCTGTTGTAACAACTCTCAGATTGCTTCCTTGAGGCACGTTTATCATGCTTTCAATGATCAGGTTCTTGAAATTCTTATACTGACCTTTCACAAGTAAATTAATCTTATTTTCAGGTACATGGTGGTTTTTAAAACCAGGTAGACCCACAAGTTTTTAAAGTGCTCCTATGAATCATATATGTATTTTCAAGTGTTCATTTCTTGGTAATATTTGTGGATCATTTTTTCCTTTGATATAAAACTTTAGAATTTTCTTCAGAAAATTTCAGTAGGGTTTCTTATAGGTTGGTCAGTAGAAAATAGAAAGAAGAATCAAGCACAGCAAAAAAAACTCCAAACAAAGGGGCAATCTGGCAAAAAGGGCAAAGAAAGCACACACACAAAAGTAAGAGCAGAATGATCTATTGCAATAGATTCTAAAAGTGGTCAAAGCATACAAAAGCAGAAAGCAAAAAAAAAAAAAGGTAAATACTCTTAAAAAAAAAAAATTGGAGAAGCTTACGATAGGTTTTAGATCCTCAGGAGGCATAAATTATTATTGCTCCATTTTATTTTCTGCAACAAGGCCTTCTAAATAATGTAAAAGACTCAGGATAGCCTTAACTGTGAATTGCAAATGAGAGCTCAATTCAACACACACATTTCAAATACGATAAAATACAGTCCAGGTTTGATTTGTTACTCATGCTTAAACACAAACTTTCATTTCGAAACATATTACTGGGCTGTCACACCTCTAGGATGCAAGACCACTTAAGGGATGAGGAACTCAGACATCCTTGGAAACTGTGTCTGTATAATAAATAACCTGGTGAAACCTTTTGAGAAGAGATTTCCACCAGAGGGGTCAAACAACACTGGCAGAGGAGATACAGCAGTTGTTTGGAAATTCTTTCAAGAAACTTTACGTCACCTTGCAAGGTAAAGGATAAAATTTTATCTGTCCATTTCTGAATGACATAGTTTAAAGGTAATGTATTTTGTCAGTGAAGCAAAAATCAGACTTCCTGTGGAACTCCTAGTCTTTTCTAGTTCTCTAGAATGATAAAGCTCTCTGCTCCAACTTGTTATGGAGAGAAATGACAGCACAGTTACCCTGCCAAGACAGCATTCTGTACCAGTGGGAAATTATCTGAAGAACATAGTAATAAATCTGATTTATTTTACCAAGTTATTTATTTGTATAACTGTACACTTGCATAATAATATGAAGGATAAATGAAAGCATGAGAGCAAAGCTCTGTTTAATGAAAGAGGTGAAAGAAGATAGCAGTCCAAGACACAAATCAATTATATCTGTGCATTAAATGATTTAAATGGAACTTGACAAGAGTAGCGACTAGGACTTAATCACATGGGGTTTTTTCATTTGTTTTGTTTCTTTTTTTAATTTTAAGTTTTAGTGGAGGTTGATGAAACCTGCCAGTGGATGTTTTTTAGTTCCTCAGCAGCATAATTTTTAGATTTTTTTTTTCTATGAATTAATCTACCTTGAGATAAAACATCTGGTCTTATAGGATCTTCAACATGGTTTAGTTTTTCAGTCAGTATAAAACATTCACCACTGTAGCACTGTTAGTCTTTTGTGTGTCAGCCTCTTAGAAGAATTCACTGTGTCTCCATAGAGCCTAAAATGTAGAGAGCTCATATGGGAGGGAAATATGGTTCTACTTCACCTTTACCTCCCACAGCTGTGAAAGCTGTCAGCTTCTAAAGCTGACAAATCGAGAATTCAGAATATCCTCGGAATAGTTCAGTTGTCTCACACCAGTGTTTCTTTCACTTGGAGAAAGGCAGGAACTTTTCTTATGGATTTTCCTTTTTCAGTAATGACAGCAAGATCAGCCTTCTCCCTACGCATATTATTTGGATATATCCTCTATATTTACTACAGCAGTTGTATAGCTATAAAGAATTATCTTTCAATACTCAGTTTATGTAAGTAACTGAGTCCTGAAATATCTTAAGAAATGTTTTAGTAGCCAGTAAGCATGAAAAAGCCTTTAAAGACTGGAATAGTTTCAAATACTGTTTGCTGTACTGCCAAAAATCACATTTTTAAATGTCTACACTTAGCCTTTATTTCACACACAGATATCTCTGGAGCTGTGCAAGATGCTACTTCTTATTTAGCCGAAAACTGGCATTTCAAAATTTGTCCTTTTTCCAAATCAAATAACTATTTTTCAGATCATTTCCCATGAAAAATGGGTTCTTTTAAATATCAGCAAATTTGGTTTTTTTGTTCTTCTATTGCTTGCATAATTTGACAGTATTTCATAGCATAGTGGGTTCCTATTATGAACTAATAATTCATAGAATCATAGAATATCTTGATTCAGAAGGGACTGACAAGGATCATTGAGTCAACTCCTGATTCCACACAGGTCAACCTAAATTAAATCATATATCTGAGAGCATTGTCCAAATGCTTCTTGAACATCAACAAGCTTGCAGCCATGATTACTTACCAATTAAACCAGTTAGCTATATTTTGCTTAATACATCTCCGGATACAGTACTTATCATGCTTCAATTTTAGTAGTTCATATTTTTAATTTTCATAAAAAGTGTGCAACATTTACACAAATTATGGGGTTTGTCTCATCTACATTTAGTTGCATAAAAATTAGGCAATTCATCGAAGTCAACTAGACTTTATAGTCAGTAGACAGAAACTGTGGCAGTGGACATACCCTATTTAGGATGGAAAAAGTCCTGTCAAAGATGGACTGGTGAAGGAAAGGAAGAAA
>JAWMRA010000001.1:69621147-69685550 GCA_035584735.1 Pseudotriccus pelzelni | reverse complement strand
TCTAACTTTTCTAACTTCTAAAATCTATACTGATTTTGAATAGTTTTATGTTTAACCGTTTACCTCATGACTTGCTCTGCTTCACATTTATGTACTGGCACTTGAGATGTATTGCAGCTCTGTCACTTGCTGAGGGGAAGTGTGAGAGCCTCCCCTACCGTGTTTCCCTAGATGTTTCAGCCCTGCACCCCACTCCTCCACTTTTCTGCAGTTTGGTTTTCATCCACCAACCAGCCCACTATAAATTCCTTATTTAAATATTTTTGTTAGCAAAATGGAATGCATTTAATATTTATTTTTCTTGGTTTTTAGAAAATTTTTAATTAGTATAAGCTAGCATTGATGTCTACAGAGCTATGACAATTTATACTATCTACATGGTGGTACACAGAATCATTTAAACTTTTAAATGTCATTTTAATACAGATCCCCTTGGATGTACCATGAGCTGGAGGTCCAAGACTCTTAAAAATAAATTTTTAGATGGATTTAGGAGACTTACTTTATATAAAATTTTGGTTATAAGTAACTCCTTATCCTTGTCCTTTGCATTTACATATAAATGCATTCACAGATCTTCCTTTGCAAATGTCTTATCTTTAAATTAAACCATTTAAACTATGTTGCAAACCATTAGTTGCAGAGATTTGATTTTGTAAATAACACTTATAATGTCATCATTTGCTGCCAGATGAACCCTATGAATGATTCTTTCAACAGTCTTAAGAATTTAGTAATCCTTGTGTGAAAAGAAGTCTGAAACACACAACAAAAACCTTCAGTTTTTAAAATTTGAGTAGATCAAAGAGTCTTGTTTTTCAGAATATTCAGCTTCTTTCCTTTTATATAACTTTCTTCACCTTACAAATCTGTCTCTACAATGATATCAAAATTGCAAACTCAAACTTTTAAACTTTAAACATTCCTTGTATTATGACAGATTGATTATATTAAAGATCAGAACAATGAGAGTGTTCATCTCAATCAGGTTTAGAATCTTTTGTTGTAGAAATAATCTATGTTTGAGCTATATCTCTGGATATACTTTATCATTAACTAAGACAAAAAGAATACTCTTGAACAGTTCATGTGGCCTATGTAAGGTATCTATTTTAGGAAGAAATAAACAACTCATGGAAGATAATATAGACTGTAAAGGGAATTGAAGGACGAAAAAAATCTTGACTATATGCAGATATTTATAGAGCAGATGACTAGTCTGACCAAGTCACTTTAGGCTTTTTTTCTGATTAATGAAGATCAAGAGGCAGTGGTACGTTGAAAGAAGTTTAAAGACAGTAAAAACAGCCCTCTGGGTCAAACAGATGTAGAGGATCATATCATCAATTCCACAGCCAGTGAGGATACAATGTCTGAATGAATCAGCTTGGCTCTTGGCCTCTGGGGCACTTACTGTGAAATAAAACCATATCAGGTAGTTGTAATATAAAGGCATATATATGTTATGTTTAGAACTGACCTTCTACTAAAATCCTTGCAAGGAAACAAAATGATCTTTGCCAATGTGTGTCTATGTTTAAGTCTTGTCTTACCTGTCCTGGGGTGAGAAATCTCCTTGGGGCATCTCATATAGTTTTAGCTCTTTGTGTTCAGGCAACTGAATTAAATTGTGAGGGTGAGATTTAATTCCAGAGAAAAGATTGGAAGTTAGATGACAATAAGTAGTTTAGGTGATTAATCTTTCTTTTCATATTTTTTTAATTAAAAGTGATTTAAAGAATATATCAATGAAACTTCTAAAGGTGCAATTCAGTAGCCTTAACACAGACATCAGGAGTCATTTATTATGCACAAAGACATCCATCCTGATTTGCAGTTGCTTCTCAGAGAGTATACAGGCCTACTATGTATCTTCATCACAGCTTCTGAGCCCATGTGTATTTCTTATATATGAGAAGCCATCTCGAAAGACCTTACAAACCTATGTTTGGTGAACCAAGCTCCTAATCTCTATTGACAATAGTGCAAATTTAGATACTTAGCTTAGAGTTTTAGTTCTCTATTAAAGACTGTCTTAATTGTAGACTGAAACTAATACTAAACTACTGGAATTTGCACATTTCTAAACCATGCCATTGATCACTTCTGTACTGACACAGTGTGCTGGTTTAAAAGTAAACCATTGGGAGAAACGAATCCGTCTCTAGAGAGATTATAAAGCAGAGTTACAATTTACTAAAAATAAATTACAACAGCTGCAACAATACAGAGAAAAACTGATTTTAACCAACAAAGACAGATGAATAACCCAGCCTCCTGGGAAAAGAACAGAACATCGTTTGTTGGCCCCTGTGCTGGGCCCCATGTGGCTCCCCTGAGTGCAAAGTAAAAAGAAAGGAAAACCTTTTGGTGGCAGTTCTGTTGAGGTAATTACTGCAGTCTTGTCAAGAGTGGCAGCGGCAGCCGTATTAGAGTTCTGGTTCTCCTCTCGACCCGATGAGTGGTATCACAAGTCCCCAAACCCCAAGACTATATGTGCTCAGGTTCAGGTGCGAATGTCCAGTTCCTCTGCCAGGGCAGGGAGTTTCACAATGAGTGATTTAATTCTGTGAGTCATGGGATATTTTTGGAGTTTTTGATGGTCTAGGTGTTGCAGCTGCCTATTATGTCAGTCCAGTATGGCACATTGTGGTGGGTTGACCTTGGCTGGACGCCAGGTGCCCACCCAGCCGCTCTATCACTCCCCTTCCCAAATGGACAGGGGAGAGAGTAAGGTGGAAAAAACAACTTGTGAGCTGGGATAAGGCAGTTTATTTAAAGCAAAAAATAAAGCTGAAGCTTGCATAGCAAAAGCAAAAGATAGCAGAGGTTATTCTCTACTGCCCATGAGCAGCAATGATCGGCCACTCCCGAGAAGCAGGGTTTCAGCACACGTAATGGTTCTTCAGCAGGCAATCACTGGAGACAATGAATACCCCACTTCCTGCTCCTTGCCTCAGATTTATATCTGAGCTGATGTCATATGGCCCTTTGGTCAGTTTGGGTCAGCTGGCTGCTTGGTTCCCCTCCCAGGATCTTGCCCTCAACTGAGAAAGGAATGTTACAGTGCCGATGCTGTGCTCAGCGGTAGCCAAAACACTGGTGTGTTGTCAACACCCTTCTAGCTGCCAGTGCAAAGCACAGCACTGTGAGGGCTGTTGTGGGGAAATGAACTCCAGATTAGCCAGACCCAATACACCCAGTAGCAGAAGTGACCCCTCAGGCTGGGTGTGAAGGTGCTAATTCCTCCCCTTTAGCTGAGTCTTTTGCTGTGCCCCGGGCAGCTTCTGCAAATGATCCATTATTAACAGTCCATCAGAAATTACATAGAGGGCATAGAATACACAGTTTTGATTATACCCATACAGTAATAAACTGCTCCTGGCCCCTGTAACTAGGACATTATCTACTCCATTTTCTATACCATCTATGTCATGGCCAAATTAATTTTAACTATATACATATATATATATATTTACATATATATATATATATATATATATATATACACAATAAAACATTACAGACCATTCTCACTCAGAATTAGGTCTCCTTATGGTACACAACATGTTTCTCCATCTTTCTGCATTACCCACCAAGTGGAACCAGGTTCCTAGGCAAAAACAATCCCACGGATGGTTTTGCCTTTACTTGTTTATAGAAGCTTATATGATGTAGTCGTCCCATATATTGACACTATAATCACTGTACAGCCAATGAAATTTCATGGAAGCGGCTAGCTCTCTCCAGTGCTTATAAATGAGACCCTGGATATTACTAATTTAGTAATTAGTTAAATTCCTTTAATTTTCCATTTAGTTCAAAAACAATCAAGGACAAAAAATTCTGTCCCTGTTTTCCACCTGTACAGTGCTTAGACCAACGAGGGCATTCCCATAGCACATCTAACAATAAATATATTTAATTTAACAAATAGACAAACTGAAACAATTTAATGCAAAAATTTTTATAAAGCCTTTTTTTAAAGATGTTTGAGGTTTATATATTTTTCTGCCACAAAATGGACTGCTGACTAGAGCTATCTTAAGAGTTCAAATTTGTTGGTAGGTTTGCATGAGTTACTGCAGAACTATTTAAGGTTACTAACTCACGGCATATAAACAGTCTAGTCAGGTCAACAGGGCCGTGTTTAGCCCAGAGCTGATACATTTCCAATTTCATAACTAGCTCCTTCATAACTAGCTGAGACATTTCTTCATAATACACAACGCTAGACTGGACATACCTGTAGGCTGTTAAACCCATGGTAAATCACATTTACTGAGTAACTGGCCTGATTTTCAGAGTGACTGAATTTCTTCAAATAAGGCTGTAGATTTCAAATAAAATTACAGAAATTTCAGGAATAAATATAGCTAGTTATAAATATGAATTTCCCTATATTATTCATTAAACAACTCTGGAGTAAATTCTGGTGGGTGTGAAGGTGTTGTTTGTTTTCTTTTAATTCCAAATACAATATTATTTTTTAAATCATAAAACAGTTATGCTACTGAGAAATTCAATAACAATAAGCCACATAAGAAATGTTAAAATATGGATCAAATTAATTAGACAGTTAACTTGTGCTTAAACTTCAGATGTCTAAATGGATTTTTTGCATTTAGTTGTGTTGGTTTTTTTTTTAATTTAGTGCTGTTTTCTTCATACAAAAATGAATTAATGGGATTGTCTTCGAGTCCTCCAGAGACACAAGTCTGTCTGTGAAACTAAGTTTAAGTACTTAAGTTAGACAGACTGGCTCTGTTCCATTCTTTCTGGGAAGCAGTGACAGACTATTCTTGTGATTTATATTCTAGTCATGTAAGTAATGTACTTTCATTATGCGGAATTTTTTTATTTTTTTAGCCATTCAGAATTTCAGTTTGCTTTCATTTAGAATTTGAAACAATTGGGACTTAAACTAAGTACTTGCATGCTTTGGCAAATAGTTTTACATCATCAGAATCACAAAGACCATATGGGTGCAATGAGAATTTTTTCAGAGACTTCAATTCAAGGAGATGCAAGACAGCTTGAATAGAATTGGCCCTTATTTGGTAATTCATCAGACAATGCTTTTGGTCTCTCATCAAGATATAATATAACAGAGTTTTATCCTGAAAAGGGAAATGAGAGAAAGACCAAATCAACTAATTAAAGTTCTTTGATTCATTACTAAAACCACTCCTACCAAAACCTATTAATCACAAAAGCCTCCTGAAGCATCATCCTTAGCTCTTCCAGGGTTTACTGAGATCCTGCTCCTTTGCAGATCAGTTTGTACAGGGAACAATATTTATTCGTGCTTTTAACTTTAAATATTTTAATTGCAATTTTCCCTTTTTTGTAATAGAACTTCCTAAGTATATCTACTATAATCTCAAGCATACTTTGTATTTTCACTATGTTGCCTTTGAAACAGAACACATACATTTATTTACAACTGATTTTCAAAGTTGTATCAGTTTTAAATACTTAATCAAGAACCTTTATCCACATTATTTAAGGCTATGACTTTGCCAAACAACTTGGAATAACAGCACCAGAAGTTAGATATATAGAGGATAATGTTATATGCAAATATATGTCTATTGGGTGCACACAAGATACACATAAACACATACAGATGATAGCTAGTATAATTTTTTGCAAAATTTCTCTTTACTTGGATAAAAAAGGTAATATGATACCTTACAGAAGCACAGGAGCAAATACTGTAAGTATTCAGGCATATTGGGAAGAGAGGAGAGGAGTTTCACACTGAATTTTCAGCTGAGTGCAATCCCAGACCATCCTGAAGTTAAGTGAAGAGCTACATTACATATCTAATAGAGACACGATAGTAAATAGCTACTACAAGTCTAGGTTCTTGATTTACAATTCTGTCACAGTTGTTAGGGTGTCTATTTCATTTAAGTACAAATCAGTAATATGTTGACAAAATAAGATGGCTGTATTTCTTAGATTGCACTTAGATATTTCCATTGGTACCTTTAAATGAGTTTAATAATCAACACATACAACAGGATACTTCTTTAAAATCATTACACAAAATCTTGCATATATTTAGGTGCTACTGTCAGGGAAAGAAATCTAACTGTTCTGAAGGCATGCAGAAAATATAAGCCCATGCAAAATAGTAGAAATGAGCCTTTCAGTTTGAGACTACTTATAGCATTATTTTCTAGTTTTGCTTTGCACATAAATCCAGACATCAGTTCTTATGCACAAAGATCTGTTTTTCCCATGAGGCAGTTATGTACTCTTGTATTGGGTTATCATGACAAGGTTTTAGGAACAGGAAAACTACAAGGGTGGCTGCTGTGAGAACCTGTCAGAAGCTTTCCTATGTCCAACAGAGCCAATGCTGGATGGCTCCAAAATAGGACCCACCACTGGCCAAGGCCAGGCCCATTAGCAATGGTGGTAGCACCTCTGGGATAACAGATTTAAGAAGAGGGGAAAGTTGGTGCACAAGAGCAATTGCTGCCAGAAAAACGAGTGAGAATATGTGAGAGAAACAACTCTGCAGGCACCAAGATCAGTTAAGAAGGAGGGGGAGGTGGTGCTCCAGGCACTAGAGCAGAGATTCCCCTGCAGCCTGCGGTGAAGACCATGGTGAGGCAACTGTGCCCCTTCAGCTCATGGAGGTCCATGGAGATCCACTTGCAGTCCATGAAGGACTACACCAGAGTATGTGGATGCCTTAAGGAGGCTGTGACCCCATGGGAAGACTGCACCAGAACAGGCTCCTGGCATGATCTGTGGACCTGTGGAGAGAAGAGCCCAAGCTGAAGCAGGTTTGTTGGCAGGACTTGACCCCATGGGGGACCATGCTGCAGCATTTTGTTTCTGAAGGACTACACTCCATGGAAAGGATCCATCTTGGAGTAGTTTGTGGAGGACTGTCTCCTGTGTATAGGACCCTACACTGGTCAATAGGTAGGACCCCACACTGAAGCAGAGGAAGAGTGTGAATGATTCTCCCCCTGAAGAAGAAGGAGTGGCAGGAACACGTGATGAACTGACCATAACCCCCATTTCCTGTTCCCTTGTGAAGCTGGCAGGAGGAGGTAGAAAATTAGGGAGTAAAGTTAAGCCTAGGAAGAAGAGAAGGGGAGGGTAAGGTTTGTTTTTAATATTTATTTCTCTTTATCCTACCCTGATTTGATTGGTAATAAATTAAACTAATTTCCCTAAGTGGAGTCTGTTTTGCCTGCCTGAGTGATCTCTCCCTGTCGCGACCCACAAGTCTGTCATTATATTTTTTCTCTCCTGTCCCACTGAGGAGGGTGAGTGACTGAGCAGCTTTGGTGGGTACCTGGTGTCCAAACTTCCACAACTCTCTTTCCTAATCAAACATGAAAAATATTCCTTTTCTAAGGGTATTTAATTTTTTCATTTAATTGTTCTTTTGGTCTTCAATCTTAATTTTCACTGTAATGTCCACATGTATAAATACTTTCTCAAGACTGACAGGGATATTCAACCTAAACGGACAGAGTTTTAATTGCAGGTTTGAGACAGCAAGGAGAACACTAAAACAGTGATCTGAACTTTTTTCACTGCATCTGAACATTTTTTCATGCCGTTTCCAGGACAGTTGCTTCAAGGCCACATGCCAGTTCCTTCCATCCACTCAGAAGATGTCACTTCCCATGCTATCATCTCACAGTTTCCTCTTAATTCCCACAGCCTGCTGCTGAGGCATAAGCACCATCCTGCACTGACATGCTCAGGTTGAAATCCATACACCTGGAAGAACCTTAGTGTGCAAATATCTTCCTGCTTTGGAGACATAACTGTAGAAACACACAGACACTGACACCGACACACACATACTCTCACACGTGAACTGTTGCTCTGAATGAAACAGGTTACTTTGAAAGGTAAGACAGTCTGAAAAGGAAAAAAAAATCTAAACAGAACCCTAGAAGAAATTACAAGCAAACCCCAAATGCAAAACTGCCAGATACTTATGCCAGTCCTACTGGTAGCATCTGAAGTCTTAAGTAGTGTCTGACTGTGTTAGCTGGCATAAATACATTTTGCAAATTATTTCTCTGATGAGATCCCAAATCCCATATTTTAACAGTCAAGAAGTCTTTTAATTGGGTGAATGGTTATTATAAATAAAATGTTATCTTTATGCTTCAATTCCTAAAGTCCATACAGATTCATACCAAAAAAAAACCCCAGATAATAATTATTTTCATCCCATAATGTCAAGAACATTTCATCAGTAAATAGGAGTCAAAGTGCTGTAATGAACTGCCCAAAATCATTCTTGAAAATATTGTATGCTTTATGATGTATTTTCATTGAGTTGATTTCTGAGAAAGTATAATAATGGCAAAAAAAGAAGAAGACATAATGCAAAATTTATGAAAAATTATGAAGTTATTTTTTAAAACAAAAATTTAATTCAAAATGCTTCCAGGTTTTTTAAGTATTTTAGAATATCAGTAGGATTTTATAGAACAAAAGACTCTCTTCTCTTATGTCTCTAGAGGGATCATCATCACAGTATGAATTTATTATATATTTGCATACATCACTATCTTCAAGATCTTACCACATGTCAGCTTGGTATAAAAACAGACTTAATTTGATAAACTGAAGTATTTGATACAGAAGCCTAGCTGTAGATAACTATATTAAACCGTGTTCAACTAACACGAGTTAAGTCTCTGAGACCTTCAAAGTGTTATGAGATCACACAAGACCTACAGAAGACTTTCACTGGCTGCTGGTGGGAAGAATATTATGCAGCATCACAAATGGTATTAGATTCCAATGTGTAGGCAACAGAATCAAACCCCTGATATGTAATCTGGAATGAGCTGAATTGTTCTCTAGGCATCAATGACTGTCCTGATTGGATTTCCATTGAAGTATAGTCTAAACTCAGACACCTGTCTGACATAAAGACACTTAGGTTTAGATACATAAAGACACCTGAGTGTAGACAGATAAATACACATAAATATTGCTGAGCTGAATCCTACCCTTGAAGATCATTAGAATTCAAGTTGAAATGTAGAAAACCACTTTCTTTTACTTTTTTCTTTACTGTTTTTTTTCTGCTAAATAAATGCTTTAATTTTAATTCATACTTTTAAATTCACCTTGTATGCATGTTTTATTTTTATACTCTCTTGTTAAAAGATAATAATTTATAAAGTATGACCAGTGTCGCATATTTTAATAAAAAGAACTATTTTTGCTGTTTATCCAGTTTGAACTTGTATCACTTCATGGTCTATTTCCCGTTAACATTTAATCCCATCCTGTTTCCTGGAAAGAAGGCATTCAGCTGCCATTACTGTCTTTGAAAAAAATCACTTCTCAACCCTTTCCTGCAGGGGTAGAATTCACAGTTAACTTGGTTTCTAATAAAATCTGACAATTAAAACTGGTGTGTTTTATTTTCTTTCCCATGAAAGCTAAATATATCATCATGCAGCCCAAATTCAGGATAAATAATAATTTGAATTATGTGCAGTCTTGTTCTAGTTATCTATTATGGTTTTAAGGATAAAGTAATTGTGGATTTTAGCAGAAGTGGTAATAATAATGTTATAAATATTTCAGAAGACTGTACCTCCTGTCTGTGTGATCTGACAACTAAAAACAATCAGTTCAAATCAAGAAAAGCCACATGTTTTACATTATAAGAAAAGCCTATGAGCATCAAATCCCTAGAGGTTTCTGAGATGTAAGTGATGGAGGTGTACTAATTTCAATAGCAGAACTCAACAAGGGTATGTCTTTCAAAGCGCATATTGTAGACAATATACCTTCATTTTTCAGCGACTTGTCATACAACTCAGAATCAGAATCTCTGATGTGACAATAACAAAACAAAACAAAGCAAAACATCATCAGCAACAACAAAAATCTCAAACAAACAAAAAAGCAACAAACATTAAAATGGGCCACAATTAGGACTGGGCTGTAAGTTTTGAAGATTTGTAATAGAACAAGATCTAACACCAGAACTATTCAGGAAAGGCTTGGATAACTTTAGGTCATCTTTACCCTGTCATAAGGGTATGTTACAGGTATACAAATGCTTCACAGAATCATAGAACTGTGTGTTTAGAAGTGACCTTCAGAGGTCATCTAGTTCCATCTCCTGTGCAGAGCAGCCAAAGCAGATTGCTCAGAGCTGTATGCAGTCAGGTTTTGAGCATATCCACAGGAAAACATCCCACAATTTCTCTGGGCAGCCTGTTCCAGCATTTGACCACTGTCACATTAGGTAATATTCACTTTTTTCTTGAATATCTCCTATACCTGTTCCCTTTTCAAGCACAGGAAATGACTGGGTTTTTTTCCATGTACACAAGCATTGAAAAACAAGGTCATTGAAAGTTACTGATTTAGGTGGCTCTTCATAACTATTCAGTGTCTTCATTCCATGCTATTAAAATCAGAATTACCTCAGGTGTATGGGGTATAATGCCTTCATGGAAAAAAAAGGCACTATTAGCATTGCAAACTCCAACAAATTAAGTTGACCAACTGGAACCTGAATCCTTAAATTTTTACACATGGCTGTCATTTTCTGCTTTCTTCTGGTGAAATTTTTTGAGTTAAGCTCTGGATGAATGCAAGACTGGGAAATCTGTGCCAGAGAAATGAAAAAACCAAAGGTGTGAAAATAGTCAGCAGATGTGCTTATATGCCTGATACCATCTAATGGCTCACTGCTTTGTTATACAAAAGAAAGCAAAAGGGAACAAGGGATTAAACTTGTAGTCTACTTTTTTTTTTATTTCTTTTTACCTTCAACTATTTTTCTTTCTTTTCTTTTTTCTTTCTCATCTGATTTAAAAATATAGATATTTATTTTATATTTGTGTATATTTGTTTATATATACTAAACCAAAATTAAACCAAACCAACCTTCTATTATTAATCTCCAATATTCTATTTTAAAGTTTTAAACAAGTTCAAGATGTGGGAAATGCAAGGCAAAGGTTAACATCTCTATTCTATTTTAGTTGTACTCACTTGAGACAAAGAAAGCATATCTTTTAACACTTTTCATTTTTCTTTTTTTGTTTTTTTTTCAGCTCACTAAGGTCCTTTTCCTTGGCTTTCAGTAATAAACTTGTTCAAACTCAGTGGATCCTCTGAAGATTTCTAAATGTAATATATTCTTCAAACACTGATACAGTTTAAACTGTGAGTTGCCTGAATCTTTTTTACTTTGCAATAAAGTAAATAAATTTTCCCCAAACTGATTTGTTTTGGTCCATGATGGTAAATGATAAGCAGTCTCCCTATCTTTATCTTGACCCATGAGTTTTTTCTTCCTATTTTCTCTTCCTGTCCACTTGAGGAGGGCAAGTAAGTGAAAGTCTGGGTGGACATCCAAGTAAGTGTGGTGGAGAGTGGTAGGGAAATGCCAGTTTTTGCCAGTGGGGGAACTAAATGGGGGAGTACCATTCCTAAACCACAACACTCAGTTTCCTTCACAACAAGTATTTGAATCTGATTGATATTGCAAGTATGAAATTTCTTTATTCAAATTCTCTTCAGACACACGTTACTGAGATTTGAAATACTTTTTTTTCCCCCCAAGTCAAAGTAATTAATTTAACTATCAGATCTTAAAATCATGTTAAAATGTTATGGCCTCTTATAAAGGTTTCTCTTAGTAATGCTGACAGAGCTAACTTCCCAATTAAATGTAGCATATCTATAGGAATGTAAAATTGTGGCTGAACTTATTAGTTAGGGAGAAGTGTAGTGAGTCTCACTCCAGTGCCACACTCAGGACTGCCCATGTTTTGAATCCTAGTCAACAACATGCATTGTGCTTCATTGACACACTAATTTTCTCACAGATCTCAAATATGAAACTACAGTGCACTTTTCAGACATGACCATTGTCTCTCTCAAGGAGTCTGGGCCAGGTTGCTTTTGCCTATCCCTTGTGTCAGAGAGAAAGCAGGCTTTAGACACACAAAGATGAGACGTATCTCGTAACTTATCATAACATATAAGGTTATGTGTATCTTATTTGCTCAACTCATCAGTGTTTAGTGAAAGACAAAATAGAAGAGCACCTACTTTAAAAAAAAACCCCACAACTATCCCTACACTACAAATTCCTATGAGATCTCAAGAAGAGCTGCTTTGTATGGTAATTTTTCAAAGTCTGCCTTTTTCCTTTCATTATCTGCATGGAAGCTATGGGTTGATGAACAGTATAAAGATGTGGTTCTTCATATTTGATGTTTAAATATTAATTTTTAAGCACTTAGACTTGATCGTTTTAGCTTCAAATACAGTTCTTCATTATCCTCAGATGCCTTTTTCTCATTACACCTCTCACAGAGTTGTTCTTGAATATAGCTAACACTATTTAAGTTTCAAGCCAGGTTACTTTATCACTTTTAAAACACCGTGACAGATGTGCAAATGCTTTAGCATTTTCAGGTTAACATTTATTTCTAAGGTATTTTCCATCAGTCTACCGTTATTTAACTATCTATGTGTGTTTTGTCTACTAAGAAAAGCTAGTGTGAGTTATCAGCACTGAAAATAGTACGCTTGGATATGTAAATAAGCCTGTGACATCAGTAGAACTCAATGAATAACAGTGTTTGTCACCTCTGTAGCTTATTCTAGCAAATTCTACAGGCTAATATGTCAGAAAGTTTCAAATTTAATCTAAAATTGTGGTTTATTTATAAGCAGTTCAGTGTATGATTTGCCCTTTGCTCCAGTCTGGTAGCCTTTCTATTCAAGAAAGAGGTAACAAAGAATTTAGCTAATTTAATCTGTTTTGATGTCATGGAAATGGAGAATTTATATGTTAAAATGTTTCTGAATTATGACTTCTTTCATATTATTTGATGTCGTTAATATAATGGCAGTAAAAGTCAATATTTACCCACTGAAAATTCGAACTTTTCCTTTTTGTGTGGTATAGCATGAACTAAAGTCATTCTCCCAGTCTCAAAATTTTAAATACTGCAGATATCCTCTCTATTTTCTGAAATATTTTGAAGAGTGAATTCATAGCAAATCATCATTCCCATTCCTCCCTTTAACAGAATGAAACCTAAGGATTTAGCCAAGTATTGGAATAACAGATCTTGAACAGCAAACTTGGAGTGGGAGTTGGTTTACTATCATACTCTTCACCTCCAGATACAGAGATTTAAAATATTAAACATCCTGGAAATTCTTCAATCTCCCCTGGCTTCTCTTGCATATGTTTCTTTTTGGAGTTTTATTGGAAATACAAGGACAGATTTATGTGAGGTGGAGAACAAAGGTCTTCAGTACAGCTTTTTGTGACTTCACCAAAACAACTAACTCTCCTTTCTTCCATTGAAAGAGTGTAATGGGGAATGCAGGTTGTGGTGCTGGTGTGGAATTCAAAACCTCTCCAACTGCTAAAGTTTAATCTTACAAAAAACCCAGTAGTATAAAAGATGGGAAATTACACTTACTATCTCTAAGCTAGAAGAAATACCAGTGTTAAATTCAACTGCCTATGTAAACACTATGATTATCATTCTAGACTCTTTGAGGTACCCAAAACTGGGTGACAGAGCCCCTAATTCTTTATTACTTTTTAGATCTCCATGCAGATACCTTGGATGCCACTGAACAAAAATAAACAATGCAGTCAAGCAACAAGAGTCTACGATAACACGTGTTTGTGAATGTGTTTGCACCTATATGAAGGAGTCAGTGACAAATGCAAAAGTGAATGATAGGTGGTTGTAATATGGGGTGGTATCGGGTTTCCATGGCCAATTTCTGGTAGTGGGTGGGGCTACAGGGTTGTCTTCTGTGAGAAGCTGCCAGGAGCTTCCCCCATGTCCAGTAGAGCCAATTCCAGTCAGCTCCAGGACAGAGCTGCTGCTGACCAAGGCCAAGCCAATCAGGAATGATAATAACACCTATATGGTAACATATTTAAGAGGGGAAAAAAAATTGTTTGGGAGATGAAAATTGCGACCACAGAAGAGTGGAGTGAGAACATGTGAACAACTCTACAGACACCAAGGTGGGTGGAGAAGGAGGAGGAGGAGGTGTTTCAGGCACTTAAGCTGCAGCTGAGATTCCCCTGCAGCTCGTGGTGGGGCTTCTCTGTGCAGTTGCAGTTGTGGTGGGTACCTGACATCCAGCCAGGGTCAACCCACTACTGTAGTGAAAGACATTGGTAAATCTCTTCAGTGGTAATGCATTCTTTGGAAATAAGCCAGTCATTGATGATAATTCATTGCAAGTATTTCTTAATCAGCTGTTTCCAGAACTTGGATTATATATTAAAGTCAGCGTCAATCCAAGAAAAAATGTAAACCATTGTATTATTCTTAGGAATTCTGAGACAAATACTTGCACTTTTGTGTTAAACAGTGCTTATTTCAGTGGTGACTGATTCTGCAGAAGTTTAAGCCTGTCTTGTAAGATTAATTTAGTACAATTTTTTTATTGCTTTGGTAGTTAACCTTGGCTAACAGGCGAACACCAACCCAGCCACTTGTTCACTCCCCTCCCTTAGTGAGACTGGGGGAGAGAAAACAGGATGAAAAAACTTATGGGCTGAGATAAGGACTGGGAGACTGTTTACAAAATACTGGGGGAAATTAATTTAATTTGTTGTCATTTAAAATAGATTTGGGTAGGGACAAAGCTGGACAAACATTAAAACAACACATTTCTTACCTACTCTCCCAAAATTAATTTCACACCTTCACTCCAGACTTTCTTACTCTCTCCCCGAGCAGCAGGATAAGATATAGAGGGAAATAGGTATTGGTGGCTCCTCTTCGCCACTCCTTCCTTCTTACAGATATCCCTTGCTCTGGTATGTGCTTTCCCATGGGATTTATTCAGTCCTTCTGGGAAAAAAAAAGTGTGTTCTCCCACAGACTACAGTTCCTTCAGGAAATACCCACCTGCTCTGGGCTGGGTCCTCTCTTTCTCCTCCTCCTCTCTCCTTTTCTCTTCCTCCTCTGCCTTACCCTCTGACCTTGGTATTTGATCTTCCTTTGTCTTCTGCCTGTCCAACCTTTTCTGTCCTTTCTTAAACATGTTTTCACAGAGATGCCTCAAGCATCCTGCAGTAGGTCCATTGTGCAGCCAGCTGGAACTAGCTCTGCCTGACACAGGGAAGCTCACCACATCTTCACACATGCCACTAAAAATATACTACATATACCTAATGATTTTGTACAGCAGAAAAAAAATCACTTGAGAACAAATGTTCATGTTTCCAGCTTAAGATCCTACTTCAACAGCCTCTAACACTTCTCCCATATTTGTCAAGCCTTTTGATAAAAGTAGTGGTTGAAGAGCAGTGATTTTTCTAGAGACCTTCCTACTCCAAATATGAGCCATGCTATTAATTCAGATGGTGCTTATTGGTTCTCTATTAGATTTCTCCTTGAAAATCTTAAGGTCTTATTTGCTTTCTTTCCTTTTTTTTTTTTCTTCTTTTGAAATCCTGATATTTTTTGAAAATTTTATGAAGAAAAAAATACTGATTTCTGGCCATGTTTGAGTTGGTTGTGGTTTTTTAGTCTGTTTTTTTCATTTGTTTCTTTGTTTCATTTGTTTGTTTGTTTTGTGGTTTTGTTGGGTTGGTTTGGTTTTTATTCTTTTTTAGAGGAACCATACAGCAAAGATCTTTTTACATTCATGGATATTCAGTAATAATTACTGTCTTTAGTTTCACATTGTGAATGTGAAACATGGTGCACATGGTGCACATTGGATCAGATTTTGGTGACTTTGTATTAGTTAATTTGGTGTTGAATTTCTAGACCAATTATGAAATAGTTAGGTAACATTTAATTTTTCATAACTATCATATTTCTCTGAATAGAGAACTAATGCTAATAAAATTCCAGTAAAGTATTACTGTACACATATAATGTACCTACATGCAATTTAATCTTTTTAACTCATTTGCTTGTCAGTGGATTTCACTTTTGAAGTACTTTGCAGCAAAGAAAGAGGAAAGATATTCTGTTCTGGTTTTTTCTTTGTTTCATTTTTGTCTTTCTATTTTTAAAACAAGACTATTTGGTAGCTTAAATTCCTTGAAGCATCAGTGTTAGTTCCTCTGTGTCACCAGCTGGTGGGAGCTTTGCATTTTAATTTGGTCAATAATTGCATAGTTGTTCTAGTGGTAGGTGAGGTGAACTATCAATCCATTAATTAAAAAAAAAATATTTATTTGAAAATTCTGTTCTCTATTTCACTGAGATATTTGGTGTCAGTATGGAAACAGCAGGATATTAAACTTCACAGCTTTTAAGTATTGGGAAGATTCTTAAGCTTACAGGCACTAGTTTCATTATGCTGTAATAAGCAACTAAAACTGGTTTTGCATTGTTCAGACTATTCATGAGTTTTACATAAAGGAATAACCAGATTAAAATAAAAATTAAAGAGGAAAAAAACCCAACTAAATAACTCAGGAAATCTGCTGAAGAAGTCAGTCTTCCCTCTCCCATTGCAATGGAAAAACATAACCACTAGGGCATGGCTTTTATCTATTCCTTATATGTCTCTGGATTTTGTTGTATAGCAAGTTAGTTTCAGTAGAAAGCATGTAGGACTTCCAGTGAGGTCCCTTTTCCCCAAAACTAACTATAGCATAGTAGTTTGGGGTTTTTTCTTAGATTTTTGTTTTGCAAGATGAGGAGCAAACTGAACCACAGTATTCTATGTTTTATTCAACATATTTCTTAAGCAGACTCCTAGCGACATAATATCAGTAAAATTCTCCTTGCATTACCTGTTTCTGTTGTTGCGTTTTAAGTGTACTTCATATACCACTACAAGCACCTACAAAGATCTTATACGGAGAAAGCTTTCAGGTTCTGGATATCAGTTCCAGGGGACTGCCCCTTAATCTACTATCTTCTTTGAGTTAAAGTGTCCAAAAAGACCCTTAGAAATAAAAAATATCCAAATAATAAAAAAATGTTTGATTACCTTTTATTTATCTTATACAAAAACATTTTCACCTTTCTGTTTAGTAGAGCACTAGCACTTTAGAGAGATAAAAATGTGTATTCTGACATGGTCTGTAACTGCTAAGAATCCAGCTATAGCATGTCTATTCTGAAATATTTTGTTTTGTATATAAAAAAATACAATTAAACAAAAATAAAAGGCAGATAAGCAAGTACACTGAATAGTTTAAGATCCAGAAACGAAGCAAGTAATAAACATTAGAGCAAAGTCTTCTTTCCTCTCAAAAATATAACAACATTTTTGAATATTTAACATTCTGTTGGTGCCTTTCTACCTGCACTAGAGCTATTAGTACTAACACAAATTGCAGCTTTTAAGCCTCAGATGTTACATTCAAGGCTCATTTTCTGATGTTATTAAAACATGGCTTTTTGGAAAAGGGATTTACTGTATTTTCTAAAGTGCTACTCACAAGGATGCTTTGACATAATTAAGTCAATAACATTACTTAGAACCTCCACATAAAAGTAATTATTTCATTGTCAAATATTATGCTGATGAATGTAGACTAACAATGTAATTTGCTATAACTACAGTTGTTTTCTAAATACTATGTTTCAACATATAACCCTGTAGCTCCATGGTTTGCTAAGGAACTGACTAACTATGCATCACCCCCATCTTGGGAAGGACACCTCCTTGCAGTTCCAAATGTTTTCCCTGCCTTTGCTCCACAAAATTAAGTAGAAAGCAAGCCACAAGCTCTTGTACTGTTTCACATGCTGAAATAAATATTCTACTTTAATTAAAGGGATATAACTCAGTCTTCTGGCCTCAACACCGTGCCTAGGCACTTAACAGAAAGAAGATGTTATACCTGAAATTTATTAATAGAAAAAGTGACAAGCTTTTGGCAGGTTTCAAGTGGGATTACAATGTGCCATGTGTAATGCTCTCCAAAATAACAGTATTACTGTCGTTCTGCTAGAGGTGCTTAAAAATCTTAAACTGACAAGTCCTAGAGCTGATCCCAACTTCAGCTGTTCACTCTTTGTGTAGCTTCTAATTAAGCTACTGTGGCATTAAATTTGCCTATATTTTTTTCTTCTTTTACCTTGAAGCATATTACATGAATATGGATATGTGTAGACTTATTTTATACTCTTCGCTTTCCCTGGTGGTCCCTAGCACCAGAAGAGCCCTGTCAGGGTCAGAATAAGCCTCTCTTGGGGTTCTGGCCAGTTGGAGCTGGTTGGAGATGGCTGGAGCTGGTCCCCCCAACCCTGGTCAATAGCCTGAGAGACATCTGGGGTGGGGGGAACAACAACTTTGTGTCTCCGGGGCTGGTGGGGAAATTTTCATCTCTCCTGCAGGGCTCCTGGTGGCAGCCAGCATGTACTGGGGTAAGTGAGTGAGAGATGCACCCTTGAAGGAGGTTAGTCAGGGACCTGTGACACCCGAAAAGAGTGACGTGTGCTAATGATGGCTTCTGTCTGGAAGCAGGAGGGGTAGAAGAATCAATGAGGATGAAGGAGCAATAAAAACCTTTTATAAGGACTCACACAATGATGGTAAAAGCCACCATTTTCTTTATACCTCTTAGAATATGATTTTATAGTTTATTTGATTTTCTGACGTCAGTGGCTGAAGCTGAGGTAAAAATACAACCAACACTCTTCTGAAATAAATGCAGAGCCAGAAACCAGGAGAGAGCAGTCAGACACTTTCCCAGATACTGCTCACAGACTATTTCAGGTAACGCAGCAGTACAGCTACATTCAGACCCTCATTACAAAAATAAGTGGATAGAAGCGTTCTTTCAAGAACTATACGGGCTTGCTATTTGCCTTCTGAAATGCAGTTGTCAAAGAACAGATTGGAAAGACTCTGATGGTTCTGCAGCTTATCTGTTACCTGATATCTGCTGCTGAGAGATTAGACCACGTTCCAGTTAAGTAAAAGGAAACCAAAATGCCAGACACTTTCCAGCAAAGGATTTGTAAAACCTCACATTTGTATTTCACGTATTGCCATAATTCCTAGTTAGGAAGACCTTGCTGTTAAAGGTTAGGATTCTAAAAAAGTAGAATTTGAAGAATCAGAAAGCAGTTTTCAGATTTCAGTCCACATTGCTGAACAGCTCGAGGAACAGATAGTTAAATGGCAACTAAATAGCAATCTTGTACTGCCTAAAGGGTACAGAAAGGTGTTGGATTCCTTTTGTGGGTGCACAGTGGAAGAACAGGAGATAGTGGACCACTGTCAAGGTGTACAAAGGGAAATTCTGATAAAATATAAGAGTGGGGGCAAGAAAGCAAAAAAACCGCGATAAGAAAAGTTAAGCATTAGAACAGTTTGTCTAGAGATACTGTGAAATCTCCATCTTTGAAGGTGTTCAACACACAATGAGGTAAGACTGGGTAATCTGATCTAACCTTAAGGTTAGCTGGGTTTTGAACAGGAGGTTCGAACAGGTAGCTGCTTTCAGTAGACCGCTTCAGACAGGTTTGTTTTTTGTGTGTGATTTCATAATTCAATATTTTTTCAGTAGATTTAACTTAAATTATAGATAAGGGCAGCAAAAAAATGGCAGTGGGGGAAAAAATGTCTGGGCTGCAGAAGTAAGATCAATAATCATAAATTTCTTAATACATGTTCATAGGAAGTGAGGTAATAATGTTGGTACAGATACTAGATAAAAAGGCATAAGAAATGCATTAATAATTCACTAGACATATGCAAATAGTACATTTATTCTGTGGCCAAAAAAAATTGTAAATTTGGTAAAAATTATTTTAGATGTATATTTAACTGGATGAATGTAAACATTCTGAAAGTAGAAAAAACCCCAAACACCCAGACCACTAACCACAAAGACTATTAAAAGAATATATCAATGGAAAATATTTATAAGGATGACTGATACAAGCTTTAAAAAACAGGCAGTCTATTGAAAAGCAGACGTAATTCAGTCTATGTAACTTAACGAAAGTGACTTTGTCATAATCCGAATGTGTTAATAAAGAAGAGATTCCTTACTCTTGCTACAATAGAAGAATGAAAGTTTTCATGAAGAAGGGATTTACTATTTCCTAATCATAATTCACCAAAGAATCAGGAGATGGGGCTGCTACTGTCTAATTTGCAGGCAAATGTGGGACTCAAGGTATGTTTTACTTTGTCCCTATATGTGATTTAAATTTAAAGCTGCTGGTACAATGTAGATTGTGTTTTGTGATAGTGGTGCATATCTGAGTTAAAAAAAAAAAACCTGACAGCTGCTGTTAGAGGTGCAATTTTGATAGAGAAGTGCATATGTGATACTCAGTCTATACAGTGGAAGTTTAAAGTAGGGGATCCTTGGAGTCACTCTTAGAATTCCACTTTTCAGTTCCACTTCTGAAATTTGTTTTATCTCAATCTATTACTTAAATAAGGAGAAACTATTCAAAAAATACAAAAAATAAATTCATTACTATGAAGCTCTGTAGCAGACCCATAAAAGACTGAAGACTGTGAGCCTTATCCTAAAGTATACTAAGGATATAATAAAATATAAGATTTACAATAGGAAGAGTAAGTGATTGTGTAGAATTATGCGGGGAGTACATTTTGTTATGTAACATGAAATGTGTCTGAATCAGCCCTTCTTATTAAGTCATATTCTGTATGATAGAAGAAGTGCTTCAGAAATTCAGAAGGTGATTTAGTATTTACTTCAACAGGAGGAAGTCTGTAATTTTTATGCAGAAATGAATAAAAAAATTGAAGCAGTTATTTTATTATATATATTTTTAGTATATTTAAATGGCTGATTAAAAGGCAATAGAAATGTTCAATAATATTCTTAAAGATCCCTTGCAGATGATCTAGAAGAAAGAGTGATTCATTGCCCAGAAGAATTAATAAAGTCCTGTAAATGCGTATGCATTCTGTCGCGATGTTGAAGCATTCAGCATTATCCAAAAAACAGTTTGAATAGAAGTACAAATGTCAAAAACAACACCCTTGAGGAACAATCCTTTTACTTTTAAAAGATTGTTTTGAAATGCTTGTTAGACACCAGATCATTTATTATTGGGTCAGAAGCACCTTGTGGGGACTGTGTGTGTGTGTGTGGAGGGGGAAGGGATGGGTTGAACCTCACGGGGGTGGGGTGGCACCGTATCCCTCATTGTAGCCCCTGGAGCTCACATGGGGAAGGCCTGGAGCTGCCAGTCACCAAGAGCACCAAGAGGAAAACTATAATACAGCACACCTCCTGCAGCCTCTCACCCAGCTCAGATTGGCAGGGACAGTGAGGACACGGCCCCTCACCCGACCTGGAACCCCAGAGTGGCTGGGGGGTCAGAGATCCTACCTGGAGGGGTTGGCCATAGGGACCAGACTAGATAAAACCAAAGGCACGTGTTTGCCTCCTGTTCCGGCTGACAGCTGGTCTCCTACAAGGCTTCAGTCGTAGCTACATGATCTGTCTCTCTCTCTCTTTCTCCTTCTCTCTTCTTTCTCCCTCTGCTTCTCTTTCTTTGCTCCTTTTCGATGCTTGGGGTGGTTTGGAGCTGAAAGATTGAATCTTGATTTAGGTGTGTGAAATTGGTTGGATTTTGCCTTGACTGTTGATTGCCTTGAGTGTTGTGGGTTAATAGTATATGTTGAATCAGTATTGTGGTGGAACATTTTTGTCTAGTTTGTGTGATGTCCTTTTGAACTGTGGCCAAATCTCGTTATTTACTCCTCTAAACTATAAAGAAATTCCTTGGGAACAAGCCCATGGTTTATTCTCTTGGCGCTATCTCAAGGTATTAAAGATCCCTATATCTACATATTAAAGTAAAACTCTTAGCCAGTCCTGTGAGCCAGCAGCTCCTGGGGCTGGAGTCTTACAGTGTTAGGGAGTACAAAGCAAAAAAACATTCACATTGCTCTTGTTGCCAATTTATATTATTACTGAAATCAACAAAAATTTATCTTATAGTTAGTTTATAGAAAACAATGTAGCAGTTTCATTAAAATGGCATAAACTCAAAATAATGCTAATTTAAACATAATAGGTCTTCACTGTCTGTTCAAATGTAAACTTGGTTTTATAATTGATGATGTTCGTTGAGCTGTAAATTGATAATTTGACCTGCTGTCTTAGTTACGCTAATGATTTTGTAGCAATGACAGAGGTACAAAAAATCTTGCTTTGGCATGGAATAGTTAAAATACACCCATAGGGCTAACATTCTAGATGTTTAAAGTACTTACGTAGAAAAACAATAATTTAGAGGGCAGAAATGGCAAAATTGCCTTTTCTGTCATCTGAATAATATAGTATGACTCAAGCACGCAAGAAGATTGTGTAAAGATGACAGAGCAGTGTAAGTGGTCCCACTTTAAGTTCTTTAGGGTAATAATTAATTCATAAAAAGATGTGCTACCATTGTTATAAAATGATGAGCTGAAAGAATTTTTGACATTTCGTTAAGTTAGAAGCAGCAGACAGCTATCTTATAAAACGCCTTTAAATAAAATTAAAGTGTGGATATGAAAAATGAATGGAAACAAACTAAAAGTATAATTTATGAATGGAGATTTTTCTGTATATTCTACATTTTTATCTGGAAAAGGTGGGAAGAATGACTGTGTTCCCCTACAATCATATGTCTTGGTTGATCAGTTTTTTTGCTTGCAGAAAAGTTACAATAAACGTCCTCAGTAAAAAATTTTATGAAGTCACATCATGGCTATAAAATCCCTAAAATCACTACAAAAACTCTACTAATCTAGGTAAAAACATACGTAAATTTTTTAACTGTCATGTCATTTCAGTAGGATCATTTTTGTCAGGTACGTAGGGGGATGGTTTTCCTAAAATATCTTTTGAGAGGAGGTTAATTAAAGGCATGCTGTGCACAAACTGCATAGTGCAGTACATCCAGTCCTGTAGACAATCAAATGGTTTAACTAAGTTAATAATTTATTAATGGTTATTAATCTTTGCACCAACAGGAAAACAATGAATTAGTATTCCCAGGTGGTTGGATCTATGCCTGAATCCTGAGAAGTGAAAGAAGCAGACTATTGTCATATTTCCTTGACTCTTCTTGGATTTCCTTGGTCCAGATCTCTACTGAACATGAAGAAAACATCAGGTATGAAAGAAAAAAACAACTTCATCCTGGATGAAATCTGGAAATCTGAGTAAAGAAGATTTAAAAAGCAGTTCACCCCAAATCCAGAAACATTAGCAAAAAAAGAAATTCAGAAGCAACCATTCTAGCAAAATGAGATGATTTAGGGATATTAGAGATTTTCAGTTAACTGAGAGCATCACTGTGATGTTTCATGAAGGTCCTGTTTAACAAGATAAAGGTATTTAACATACTTTTAATGAAATTTGAAAGAAAGAGACATTCACACACACCTTTAATAGTATCAGACCTTTAAGATGATGGCTTATGGCTGATCATTTTGAAAAAGACCTGTAGATGGTTATGTACACATAGCCTGAGAGACACTTTTGTTAGTCAACTTGTGAAAAATGTCATTGTATTTTCTTAATGGATCTATTTTTTAAAAAAATTTCGGTTTTTATTAAAACTTATTTATTGTATGAAAGTAGTTTGAGGGAATGTATATTTAAGATCCTCTCTAGAGTAATTTAGAAGTAGTTGTTATGTAATGTGAGTGCTCACGTGTGATCCCATGCTGATCATCCAAAACAAAAACACTTGACAAAATTTATTTCCCTAAAGATCATGGTGATCAGTTCTAAGAAAGGGAAAAAATCATATCCTGCTATGATTGGACCATAATCCTATCTTGTGCCTCAAAGGCACACACCTGTGCAAGGCAGTTGTAATCTATTTCATCTGTGTGGTTACTCATTGTGAAGATTTATATTCATCTAGAAAGCACCCAGTGAGGGATAGACACCTAAAAAATATACCTACATTTAACAACACTTTAAAATATGTGGGCATTGCATTAGGAAGAGGCTTCTATACTCTCAAATGGTAAGAGAAAGAGGAAAAGAGATGGGAAGGTGCTGACTGTGATTACACCATTCTGAAATAGCTCCCCTCATCTGTATTTGTGGCGTTTTGTGGTTTGACAGAGTTGCCAGTTTGGGATTGATTTGCAAAATAGAAAAAAATATTTTTTTCTTTTTGGTCTTCAGGGGAATAAAATACAATATGAGAAATGAGAAATGCCTTCATGTATGATGAAATTATTCTGTATAAATTGCAATTGTTTGTGACAGTTAGAAATTCTTATTGTCAATAGAATTGCTAATAGTATTACAATAATTAATAGATCCCTCTTTCATTCACTGGGAAATCTTGATTAAAATTTTTTTTTAATGTGACATAATGCCAAGAATTGACAAATAAATAGAAGAAACTGCAAACACAGTGCAACTTGGCACGTAAGGGAAAGGTTTGATGAGAAAGAACAGCATTACTACCATAGCAACAATCTGTCGTGTGCGGAGTTTCCTAAGTTTAAATGCAGCTTTATCAATTTAGTTGGTGAGGAAGGTGCCCAGCTGTAGTATTTTTATATCTAAATCTTAAGCTTCGGCATCCAGCACTGAAGACATTTTTTTCCTGGTATTAAATCTGTTCTGCTGAAGGGATGTTAAATTGGTTCACTGTACTCTAATAAAACAGGTGGATTTAGGCAGTGAAAAATTACAATGTAATTGAGACCAATTACTGATAAAAAGAAAAAAATGGCTGTGTTGTCATAATAGTAGCTAAAAGAAGTGAACATTTAGTGTATGAAAGATTAAAATGGGATCTAATCTCATAAGAGATTAAATGAAGGGCAGAAACAATCACAAACCCCAAGGTGGGAAAGGGTTATGGGTGATTGCACCTGAGTCACATGAATGCATACATGAAGCTTTGATATTTCTGTCTATAAAGCTCCATTAAAAATGTGTATCCATGTTATTAATGCATATGCTGTATAACTTCCTCAACAGTGAACCTGAAATAGAGAATATGCTATAATTGTAAAACATTCTAGAGAACTACAAGTCAGTTCTGCAGATCATATAATACATCAGAAGAGTATCAGAGTTGCTATGCTGGGGCAATCCAAATTCACTTGGAATTTATAGTACTCTAAACACATTCCCAATGCATCAACACATTGAACTCACTGAATTTATGCTGTGCTTTTCTCATAATTGGAAGTTTCAGTAAAATTAGTTTAGCTTCTAGACACAAGATTAAATATCACCTTTCACAACATTATCTTCATTCTTCCACGAACCTGTTGATTGCTGAGTGTTGAATAGAAAATTAATGCTTTGGTCATGACACTAGTCAAGAAGACATTCAAAATCTCATATGTGACAAGTCTGAGCCTTCACTTTAGGATAAAAAATTGCCAGAACGAAGTCTTACTCTTATGCTGTGTACCTTGGTGTGTGCCTACCTGTGTGTATGTGTGTACGCACTGGCATCTGTATGTATAAATTAAATGACATAGAGGACTGCTTTGTGTGACTATTTTGTGATAAAATTGCAAGGCAACATTCTAAATTGAAGTGACAACAGATTTTTTTAGAAGAGAGCAAATCAAAACCACAGATGGAACCTGTACCATTTTTTAAAGCATTACATTTGAGCTAAAAGACAGCTTTGACTTCTTGTAAGATACAGGCCAATTTGCCTTGCAAGGCCAAGTAAGTATTTTTAATCATAAAATCTGCTATGAGAAAGAAATAGTTTCCTCTAGTTCTTCTCTCCCTCTATATTATAAATAAAAGTGAAGGAAATAGACCTTGATTTTGATCCCCTTTCTGCTACTGAAATAATTTTTATAAAGATTAAATATTTCTGTGGCATAATAGTCCCCATACTTTTTAAAAAAGTTCATTCTTTCAGAATAAAAGATTAATCTATTATGTACATTGAGCACTTACCTTTGATCTACAGAATACTCTTACAAAACCATGAAACTTGTGATGGTTCATACACAGAAAAAGGTACGTGTAGATTCATTGGTATACAGAGCACATTGATGATATTGTGAAATTATCTTGGCTTGCTTTCTATAGCAGAATGTAGTAATCTTTGTACAAAGTTGATTTCTTGTACAAAATAATATGGTCCTTCTTTAAGTCCATATATGTAGTTTTCCTTTGTAATTTTCCTTATGTAATTACGCTGTACATAAATAATTGTAATGTTATACATTCTTAGATCGATGCCACTTTTAAGTGGCATTATTATTTTAAGTTTATTAGTAGTAATATGAAATCACTACTGCATTTTTTTTTAATGACTGAATAGGGATTTGTTTATTTTTTTTCAGAAGTTAACTTTTTTCATCCTGCAGAGCTGCAATATTGATCTTCTGGCAATGAATGAAAACACAGTGTATCCTTCAATACCTTTAGTAGAAGGTTTGTTTGTGTGGTTGTCTTTACTATTAACTTTATTGTATATCCTAAAAATATGATGGACAACTGTCAGTGTATGAGACTCTTCCTATAGGCCATTGCATTGTGTTTGCACAGCCCGGTTTGGTAGCAGGATGGGGGGAGCTGCCAGGGATGGCTTATGTGAGAAGCTGCTGGGAGCTTCCCCCATGTCTGACAGAGTCAATACCAGCCAGCTCTGATGGACCTGACTCTCTGCAAAGGGAAGCCAATCTGTGATAACATATTTAAGTTGGTAGTAATACCTCTGTGGTAACATATTTAAGAAGGCGGGGGGGCAAGGGGGGAAAGGTGTTACACAGAAGTAATTGCATCCAGAAAAGAGTGCAGTGAGCTTATGTGAGGAACAGCTCTGCAGACACAAAGGTCAGTGGAGAAGGAGAGGGAGGAGGTGCTCCAGGCACCCAAGCCAGAGCTGAGATTCCCCTGCAGCCCATGCTAGAACAGGTTCCTGGTAGGACTTGTGACCCTGTGGGAGACCGTGTTGGAGGAGGCTGTTCTTAAAGGGCTTCAATCCCATGAAAGGGACTCATGTTGGAGCAGTTCATGAAGAACTGTAGAACATAAAGGACTGATGGAGACGTTCATGGAGAACTGTCTTCTGCAAGAGGGACCCCACGCAGAACAGGGGAAGGACTCCTCTCCCTGAACAGCAGCAGAAACAACCCCCTTTCCCCATCTCCCTGCACTGCTGAGGTAGTGGAGGCAGAACCTGGGAAAGAGAGGTGGGTGGATGGAAGATTTGTTTTACTTCTCGTTATCCTTGTCTGATTTTGGTTGGTAATAAAATCAGTTAATATCCCCAAGTCAAGTCTGTTTTGCCTGTGATGGTAACCAGTGAGTGATCTCCCCTCATCCATATCTCAACCCATGAAATCCTTTGCTATAATTTGTCCCCCCTGTCCAGTTGAGGAGGGGAGCAGCTTTGTAGGGTACCTTGCATCCAGCCAGAGTCAACCCACCGCAACCATATGACTCCAAATCCAATTATATTAGGTTTTGTGAGAACTCAGGAATTAATTGCCTATTTATTTTCCCAGGTTGTGTTTTAAACAAATATCTATAGGTTTTTTGGTTACAATGATACTCTCACTTTGACCATTACACCATAACTCTGCTTGGTTAGAGATAAATTCATTAAGCTCAGTTTCTGTAAGTTATCTTTAAGAAATACATACTTCTCTGAGCAATCCAATTATTTCTGTAAGATAACTGGAATAACAGGGTATAACCAATGCAAAATTAAACAAATGATAAAATAATAACAGAACTATGCCAAATAATAAAAAATAATTGTAAAGTTATATAAAAATAAAATAATGTAGAAGTACTGTATCAATCCTGCTTTTATCTCACTGGCTTTATTTTCTGACTCAGTTGTCTTTACTTGTACATATCAAAGTCAGAGTGCTACACTTCATCTTGTGGGATGCGTGACAATTTTAAACTTGACACTGCAGCTGAGTTCTTATATCACTGTTACATTCACATTACCATATGTTCTTTATTGTATACTATATTCTGTTGGATTTTCTCCCGTGCAACTCTATATGATATGCACAGTCTGGCCCTTAAGTTACTCTGTTAAATATATTTCTCTCTCTTCCTCTCTCTCTCTTTTTCTCTCTCTCTCTAGAACGTTGACATTTACTCTTTTCTAGACTTGTTCTCAAATATCCATTCTGAAGCTCGTGGAGCAGATTTGATGGGTCTTTCTGATGTCCTATCCTACTGGGATATTTTGGGACACAAACCCCAGTTGCATGGTGTATTTGTCTGTGATCTGTTTGACCAAAGAATATATCTAATTCAGGCACCATTTCCTTTCTGTGCCAGGTGGAAAGAGGGAACCTCATAGGCACATTACATTTCAATTTTCAGGCAAAATATGAATAAAAAGAAAGAAATGAGAGTAATAATGTAGATAAAGCTGTAGAATTTCAACAGATTCCAAAAATCTTAGAACATTGCTGCTGTATTTCTTATGTATTGCCATTTCCACTGACTGTCAATTTCCTTTTTATGGTGCTGTTCATTAACACTTCATACGGCACTAGTCATCATCCTATCCAGCTATTGCAGGAGATAGATATTCGGGTTCTGTTGAAAACCCATAGAAAAAACGTTGCTTCCATTAAGTGGAATTTCAATTCTCTATAAAAGGTATAATATTAAGAAAATGTACTGATTATTAGAATGCTCGTTAGTGGAGTTTAGTTAAATAGGAAAAGAATCAGGAAAGCACATCAAGGCATAAACAGAGAGTGAAGTAATTTCTAATAATTTGAACAAGTTCCCTCTTTGGATTCTTGGTTTAGTAAAATATAAAATGGAAAAGCTAATTGAAGTCACTAGGGTTAATCTTCATGCAGCCTGTGACAGTGATGTATGTCAGAAGTACTCCTGGATAGAAAGTCAAAGGAAGAAAAAAAAAGAAAAAAATAGGAATATAGAGCAGAAGTAGCAAAACACAACAAGCTGCAAAGCATCATAAATTACTTCTAGGATAAAGGAGGAGAAAATGAAATATCTTTTCCTGCTTCTATTCAAACACTAGCAAGGTGAAACATAACTTCTGGAAACTCATTTGAGACTGCTAAAATATTTTCACTTTTACCAGACATGTATTATGTCTGCCTACTGGAATATGGACAGCTACTTACTACATTGTAACTTCTTTCACTCCCCAAAATTCATTCTAAATAACAATATATTCTACACACATCTCTGTTGTGACACCCAGAAAGAAAAAATGGAAACAGAAGAGGGCAGAATATCAACTTTTTTTTTCATAATCTCAAGAGATTTCCTCTTTTTGCAGAAACTCCCAAATTGCTCCAGAAAACTGGGAGAAAAAGGGATAAGGAAAAATAAGTGTCCCTGTTCCTTGTCATGGATGCATTTCCACAGTGAAGGAGGTATTCCATATTCTGGATGTCCAATGCCAAGCCATTTCCCACAGTAGTGGTTCAAGGGAGCAGAAGAAAAAATGAGTGATAGAAGTTAAAGTGGGCTATCTAGTATGGATTTTCATTTGTTGAGTCCAGAGGCATCCTGATTTCCTTTCAGTGGGAAACCCAGGGGTGCATTGTCTTATCACCTTCTTAGGTTCAACTAGAAGGGACAAAAAAGGACAAGAAGGTGGGAACTGTGATGTGTACACAGCCCTCCCCATCCAGAGGATCAGGGACCAGGACTACAATGGAGTATGCATGACCTGCAGTTAGGATGCAACCAAAGAGTTGTAAAAACTGTTAATGTCTCTGAAGATTGGACAAAGGCTACAAATTCCTCCATCTAATGAATGATACTGCTAAGAAATTTTGCCTCAAAAGAAATAACATATCCCAGAAGGCAAATATGTATGAGAGAAAGAAAAATCTACATTTATATTATTTGGCTTCTACAAGTTTCTATATATGTGAAAGAGAATAATTTCCTATGCTGGATAATTATCTTAATTAAAGTGTGTAGAAAAAATGAATGGAAGCAAATGCACCACAGTGTCTTTTTAAGAATACAGACGTAAAAAACATCAACTTGTTCTTAATGTGAACTACCCAGTGTTATGACTCACATTATGATTCATGCACAGCTTATTATATAAGACTGTTTATACTCTCTTCCAAACCTTTGTTACTTCTTTCATGGCCTTTTATTTGGCCTACACCCTTAAAAAAACTTCTGTATTTTATATTGTAAAACGTTCTAGTTGAGGGAACCAATTTAATGTAACATGCTAAATCTCCCTTGGTCTATTTATTTATGTAGGGATTGACTGATTCGAAATATATGGAGAAATGTTGAATTGACCCTACAGCTCTTTGCTCCCAAGCAAATAGTGTAGTTATTTTTCAGTAATGCAATCTTACTAATTTCATACAACTCCTGCATTCCTGACTGTATAGTGACCCAGTTTCATACAGAGGAAATAGTAGCACCTTTTCCCAGAATGCCTTGTAGTCTAATGGTTTAGAACATTTTCTGGACTTGAGGCAGGTTGAATTTTCCTCAGGTTTTGGAGAAAAAGAGAACTGAGGTTTCACATTTCTAATCACAGGACCCTAGCAACTGTCTATTATATAACTAATGGATACCAGCACTGGCTACCTTTGATAAATGCACACATTCAGTTCAGTGCCTACTGAAGGACACTCTTCAGTATCGAACATTTCTTTGGGCTAGCTCTAGGCAGTGCTTCAGTGAGCACACAGACTGTTTGGCTTATGCTTTGCATTAGTCTAACTTCATGGACTATCAAGGGAACACAGGTGCATTCAGCTTACGAAGTGTCACATATCTCATGTGCTCAAATATGAAATCAAGGCTAATTATCCTTTTAAGCAAAAGATAAAATCAGTGTTTCCAGAGAAAAAATAATTCCATCATAAAATCACTATCCAAAGTAATTCAGAGAAGTATGTCTCTGTAAAAACTCTTTTGTAGCTATCCAAAATTAACAGCCATGAATTGTTTGGTTTGGGTGATTTGGCTTTTTTTTTTTTTGAAGTACAGTGTCTAACTTGCATGATCCAAAACTTGAATCAAAGTATTATTTAACTAATCTCAAACTTTAAAACAAAATTTATGAGAAGCCAATATTGATTAGCAAGATCCAGTATAATTTGTTATACAAGATACATGAATGTATTTCCAGCTTAAATAAAACAGAGTAATAGGGGAGAGATATAGTTTAAATACCTGCTTGTTCATAACCTCAGGTCTTGTGAGACATGTGAGACACAAACCTCCAGTTTTTAAATCTCCTGTAGTTTGCAGAGTGCTCAGTACCCATTTGCCCATGCTCAGATTTTCCTTGTTATTTTTGGCTTCTAAATTTTAATATTATTAGTGTATTGTTGACTGTATTTCAAAATCTGTCTTATGAATGGCTTCAGGTTGAACTGGCTTCTGTTTGGTTAGTTGCTACTTTCCTGACTAAACTATATATCTATGGCATCTCGTCTCTAGTTTACTTACTGTATCAGCCACGTCCTCATTTTATTTTGTCTCACAACATTTTACAGTATTCATCAACAGAAATCGAGTGCCTGATCAAATCTGCATCTCTTTGTTTCAAAATTATTGTGGTTGGTTATTGAAAGGGAGGGCTAAGAAACAGAAAGAATCTAGTATGTGGTTTTCTCTTCTTAGGAAAATGGAGTTTCAACAAGCAAAGTTGTTTTACTTTAACATTATTCTAGCACAAAGAACTTGCAATTTTATTACAAAAAGCAAATACTGTTGTTTATGCATTAAATAGGTGGTTTTTTTACACTGATAAGTTTAAAGGATTGTTTCGTTTCAGATTTGTATGCATGAAGTAGCAGGCAGCTTTCATTTCAGCTATTAACATGGTTTATAATTACCTTTTGACAAGAAGAAAATTTTTCTTACAGTCGTGACTCTGTTTCAAACTTATGATATTTATCCCTACTCACTGACAAAACAGCTAGGTATACAAAATAAAAACTGATCTTTTGTGGAATTGTATGATTTTACTTTTAAGCTGCTTACATTAGATTACAAAACACACATTTATTTTCGTTTGTTTGTTTAAAACACCCCAAATTTTATGTGCAAATAGACTTGGGTAAAGGGAAAAAATTAGATAACTTGGGTTTTATGCTTATAGTTAAAGGCAGTTATAATATATATATATATATACAAAGTATATTTTTGTTTAGTCTTTTAATTGCCTTAATGCTTTTTTTTCTGAATCAATGCAGTTATTAAAGATACTACTACAATCTTTTAATGAAGAAGTAATTGTACAGATGTTACTACAGTCTTTTAACAAAGATGGCATTGTAACACCTTCAAGAGCGTGAAAGTTTCTCCACAACAAATGTCCTTCGATTTTCATTTACCTATCATTATTACTTTGAAAGGTATGTAATTTGTTGTGCTATGATATGGAACCCTCATCACCTTTACCCTTGGTAAAAGGAAAACCAGGTTGCAGCTCTTTTGATCTAGTCCATTTAACAGACAGTATTTTCCTCTTGAACTTGATGGTTCTCTTCATTCTTTATACCTGCCCTGAAGACTGACACTTTTGCTATATTCCTAATTCTATCTCATGACTTTCTCATTAAAAGAAGAAAAAAAAAATCCTGTAAAGCATTTTTCTGACACAATTACAATTACAATTGCAATTAGTTTCGCAACTAAAACCCAATGGGATAACACCTGTTTTACCAGTATGTGAGCTGTTGCTACTGCACACACTGGAAAAGTTTCTGACAATTGCGAGGGCTGAGAGAAAGAAAAGAAGAAAAAAATTAGAAAACTGCTATATACTAACTTCATTTTCTGGTTATGATAAGGGAGGGAGAGTCCAGAAAAATGCATTTGAAACAGAGAAATGATTTGTCATTGAGTTCCGAAGTAGTCATTCTCCTTGCTTTTCATGTCTGGTCAGTGTATGGAGTGATGTAAACTCTAATTTATTTCTTATGATTTTTTTTGTGTCCACCATTGTCCTCTTTACAGTCTTTTTGTGGATTTTTTTATTTCCTCATGTCCTACTGAAGGCACTTGATTTACATGAAGTCTTCTGAATCTGCTCGAACTTTAACTTATATTATTTGCACATGGAGAAACATCTCCTTTTCTACATTTAAGTTTGGTTCATAGGATTTTAAAGGAAACTTCTGCAGCAGTAGTTTACTTCTGTCTGCAGCAGAGTTTGCCTCTTTTTTATTCTTACTGCAGCAATATTTCTGACGTATCAGACAGGTAGAAGATATGCACACATTACCACTGTAGTTATAAATGAAGAAAAACAATAGAAGTTACAATTAACTTCGCAGTTTTACTACTTTCTGGCTAGAATTGGTATGTACTTTCCATGTTATTAATAGTAGAGTAGGATTGAATGCATAAGAAATAAGAAAAATGAAAATTCTGTAGTGTTGCTTCACAAGCAAACCTAACATTTCAACATTACAGAGATTCGTGTGTGGCTGGAGACACAATTTAAAGGTAATTCAATCTTGGTATATTCATTAAAATCACATCATCTTCATTTTTCATAAATTTTATTTCAGCCTGAGTTTTCTCTGCAGAAACAATCTGAAAGAAATCTTACAGGTTCTGTATAATCTAAACCATGCCTCAATACCTTTTATTTCTTTGGAGCTGACAGCTCCTATTCACCAGTGAAGTGACTCTAGGTAGCCTTGCTAGTTCTACATCCATACAGTGCAATTTTTCACTGGCTAAAGAAGAAAGTAAGCAGAGAAAAAATTTAGTTTGTCATAAATTAAGGAATATAGAATTTAAGCCAGAGCAAGTTATCTTAAGTTCTCCATATAGTCAATAGAAACAGGCACCTTCAGAATACGACTCATCTCATTCTATCTACCTAATACAGATTAAAAGACTCACTCCCAGGAGATGGGAATTTCTTTTTTAATCACAGCTATTCTGCTGCCTGGAGGTTCACAGAATTTTAAAAATGTAGAAGAAACAAGCAAACTTTTAGAAAAAGATATCTGTACATCCCTTTTCTTTTTGATTGATAGACTCTTTACCAAACAATTAAAGACTTTACAGATGAGATTCAATTTTAAAAAAACCTACATCCTAAACTACTTTGGATATTACTGAGCTTCCAAGATAACGTGTTTAGGATTTGTAGATAAGACACAGGACCCAAAGGAGATCTATCCCCTTCTGAAATGATAACTGGACAAAGGTGGGACAACTTTGAGCCTATTAAATTACATTAGATATCTATGATTAGGCATCTGGTGGGACTCAGCTTGCCATAACTTCATGTGTCTACAGTGAGGGTGCCTTTATGTGAACTAGTTACTTGAGGTCCCACTGGGCTCAACAAAGACTAAGAAATCACCCATAAGCATTTAACATCCTTTTAGATGTTCTAGTATATAAAAGATACCTTTTGACCTGTGTGCCATCTTGCTGGCACAGGTTTTAAGAGTTTTTGAGTGACAAGATAATCTAGAATACCTGAAATGGAACTGAAATAATATGTCATTAGTTTAAGCTATTAATCTTTATGCACTGTGTATGTGTGCATGTATATATGTTTGTATATACACTCACATGTACGGATGTGCTCTTGGAATAAGTAGAAATATTTTATAATTAAAAAAATACAGGAAGAAATTAAAAAAAATATATGTGAATAGGCATTCCTTTATGTTTGCAGAAAAATGGAAAAATATATATGAAGAAAAAATATTTAAAATTACAGAGATACTGAAATATTAATGGTTAATGACTCAAACAATCAACTCTTTGCAAAAGTAGCTGGTTGCTTTGCTGAGACCAGGTTTGCATCCCTCTCTCAACTAAAGGGGAGGAGAAAGTTCTTTGTATGTGTTGTCAAAACCTCTGATCTGCATAAGACAAAGGGGGTGTGCACCCACCACCAGAGGCTGCAAGCTGCAATTTGAGCCAGATAAGGGAGGAGGCCGATAAGAATCAGACCCTGCTGAGGCAAGGTAGTGCTTTTTATCCTCCCTTACACAACTGGCTCAGTTGTAAAATTCCCCCCCCCAGGGGAGCTATAGGGACATTCACATGCAGACTGACAGTATTCATCCCTTCTCATGGGGTATAATTGGCTCAACTATAGTGACATGACAGTCATGTCTTAGAAGGTGTCAGAAACCATCAAAGAACCCCAAAGCGCCCCTAGACTTATTTCTCTGGCCTTTCACCAGAGGACTGTGAAAGATTCACAGTGTTGCAACAAACCCACAATCTTGCATCAGAAAGTGTAAAACCTCCACCCCCTCCCCTTCACCCCCCCCTCCCCGGAGGTATCTGAGCATTCCCACATTCCCACTAAGCATATATTAACACATTGACCTTTGTATTTCAGAAGCTTCCCCACTTCCAATGGATCAAGGCTGCGACCATCACTTTGACCAACAGACATGGAAATAGCAACATTGCTGGATTGATGGGTAGTGATATTTTTCTACTCTTTTCATTCTTTCTTTTCCTTATACATTTTCTAAATGTTATTTTTATGCTTTTATATTGCTATATATCTATAGGTAATAACCAAAATGGCTACATACCTCCTTTCCATTGTTCTAAACTAAATCCTACATATATATTTATAAACACTGATCATTCAGTGTCATTTCTTTCTAATCTGCGCCAAGGGATCTGTTAACAAGAACCTCAGTTACCCTTGCCTTCAGGGGTGGATTGTAAAACACTGTACCTTAAATTTACATAAGGGATTATTCTTACACTTTCCTCCCTTTTTTTCCTGCTACATTTGAACCCATTTAGGAAATAATTTCTTCAGTGCAGTATCCATGTTTGAGGAAAGTACTAATCATACCCATGGGTAATATGAATAATAAATAACAGCCCTCATGGTCTTGAGTGGAAAACAGTTATACTGCTGAATATGTAATTCTCAAATAATTTTGTGGAAGCAAGACAATAGAAATTAGATTTCTAATTTCTATAGAAATACTGAAATCCTTTGTCACATTCAGGAAGAACATAAAGGGCTTATGTAAAAGAAAAAGACCAGAGACCCTTTTGGAGACTTGTAGACCGTTGATATGATTTGAAATGCTCAGTATGTCAAACATATTGATCAAAACATCCTAAACAACTATTACATTCTTTGAAAATAACACAAAGACCTTGGTAAAATGCATCGACTGACCTCTTTTACTTTGAAGTCACAGACTGCTTCCTCATGGTGCATTGGCTTGCCATTTATTTTTCCTTGTAAGACATATTGACAACAAACATTAGCTCGTCAGGAACTGGCTAGTGATACTGCAGTAGAAAGAAAACACAAATCTTTTATTCTACCAGCCTGTGAAGTATGTGTGTATTTTTACATGTATCCATGTGTCTCTCTGTACTCATGTATTGTCCCTTTTGAAATGCTTTCTAGCAATATTAGCAATGTCAGATTCTCTTTAGTTGTGCTTTGTATTATGCATTCTCCCATTCTGCCACAGCTGAGACTCAGCACTGCTCTTGGTTTTAACAGAGATCTTTGTCATAACAACAACTCTTCTTGGTTTCTACACAACTGATCTGCTAAGCTGTTAAGAGCAGTCCTCTAGGTTCCCCCCATAGGCACTATAAGTAGACAAAGTCCTCTAAGACAATTTATCCAATAAAATTATGGTTCAGAGTTTTGTGACCTCCCACCCTTAAAGGGAAGGAAGAACTCAAGATTTGTAGATGCTCATGATCAAAAGCAATGACAAGTTAGAGCTCCGCAGAAACTCCCAAAATTTTTAGTAAATTACATACTTGGCATAGAATTGGTATGTTAGTCTCTGCCAGCAAGGAGATCACCAATCCTGGTTCCAGCATCAATCCAACTGATGGGATGTCCAGGGTCTTGGGGTGCCACCCAGCCTTGGTGGGGGTACTTTTTCTAGAAGGGTTTTTCCCAGCCCAGAGAAGTTTCTCACTTTCAATGCAAATTATTTAACAGGTGCAGCCTGTTCTTTCAGACCTTTCTGGAAGTGGCTTGTAAGGTTTCAGGGGTCTTTGGTGATCTTGATCCACCCATACAGTCCATGCCCTTTTCCCAGCCTCATTCCTATGCTTGTGCTGTACTGCATTGTGCGTATGTCCAGCAACAAGTACAAGGATGTATGTCCAGGAAAAACGCTGCTCTGCCCCCTTTTCCAGACACATCTTGTTCTGTCTCACAGTGTGTTACTACCAACAATCCTTCATTGGCTCCACAGTCACCCAGCTCTCAGCCCCTTTTCTTCTGGCATTCTACAAGGTTGATCTCCATTCTCTCTCTTTACAGTGACTTCACTAAAATTTCCCTATGGAAATTTATGGATGAAAATGGCAGATTGCTGCTGTAACTTCTAATTAATGTGATGGCATCACAAAGAGTACTTTAATGACACAAGACATTAAGATGCAGACCGTGGTATCTGCTGAGCTTTTTTTTGTACGAATCTAGACATGATGGAGCCATGTCTAGCTTTAACCACTCTGTCATTGTTTCTTGCAAAGTTAAGAATAAAATATACTCACTTGACTCTTTAAATTTATTTAAATTTTAATTTCTTTTGGCTTAAATCTGTGAGTCTTTTATCATTACTTTTTGCACAATAAATCAATACACAAGAATATTTTAAAATCACCAAGGCATTTTGGAGAGTCTAGATTCTCAATAGAGGTTGCCTTCCCCAGGTAGTCTGTTAATTTCTTATCTCAACATTTATAGATAATCTGTCTTTAGGATCATAGTAGTTTTTGTCTTTGTTTGTTTGTAGTATGTTTATATTTGAAATGTGTCATCGCAGCATCATTAAATACTCAGTTTAGACATCTTTCTATGCCATAGACATTTACACACATGAAACTGCAGCTTGACAAAATCTGCTGGATTTTAAACTAAACATACAGACAAAAATTCTGCAAGTTATTTAACTAAATGCTTTGCTTTTTCTCCATGTTAAAATGCAAAGATTTAACTTCTTTTCTCTACTGGTACAATGATGAAGGAGATTATTTTGAAAAACACAGTTAGTAGTGAAGTGCCATTAACAGCAAAATACCATAAGTAGAAGTATCTTTCCCTTGTGTTAACCTTTGGTTTATTTCTGAAATTCTGGAATCCTTCTTCAATATAGGCTATCGGTGCGAACCACATCAAAGCTGCAGAGATTTTTTTTCTCTTTTTTCTTCCCCTATCATGACCTGTCTTCTTCAACAGAACAGATTTTTATAAGCAGGACTTATATAATTATTTTCATTTTTGATAGCTACACATATTGTTTAATGTTACACCATCAGCATTAAGAGAACCACACATGCTTTCAGTGCATAGAAAAAGTGAGAAATTACTTCAGAATGAGAGACACATGCAGCAATAGAGTCAAAATGACAAAAATTGTAATTTTGTATTGTAGGAGATATGTTTCCACTTAGAAAATAAATCTTAACATATTAAGTCTACAAAGATATTCTACTGCTTTGTGACAGCTGGGTGCAGCCAAGGTATTACTGTCTAAAATTCACTTCATGTAAGAATCTGATGATTCTTTTGCATTTTGCAGTAGCAGATAGATTTGGAAAATGATGAAGAGGACTCCTTTAAGGGAGGTTATAAGTGTATTTTGTAAGTTGCAGCTTTTTGAGAGAGCTGTGTTTGATTTTCTGTTATTACTTGTTATTTACATTTCCACATAAGCTATAAGAACAGGACAGAGAATCAAACCAAGGGTCACCAATATACAAGTTACATAGCAGGAGCTACAGACAGATCCTTAAGGAAAATCAAGAACAACAAAAGCAGAGGTGATATTCCCCCTAATATTCTTCTATTTTAACTCTCATTTTCAGTTAAGATGATTTCTTGAGTTGAATCTTGTTTTTCACATTTTGTTTCCCTCAGTGTTGGTTTTTCTGTTGTTTTTTTTTTTGATCCAATACAGTCTTTTTAAATGTACATCATTTGTTGCATCCACATGGAATTCTTTCTAAGGAATTCATAGGATTACTATATATTAACCGAAGAATCAATATTTCTTTTTATTTATTTAAATGACACTGAAGAGTTTTAAATGTCTCTTTTTGGTATACCAGCATATGGCATTCTGCTTCCTTGCATCATGGAGCCATTTCTGAGGAAACTTACTGAAGCTCAGCTGGTACATCTCAGTGTCAGCTGATTTCAGAATGTAGCCTAAATGTTTCAGTTTTTTTCCATTTCAAATTTTTGTTCATTGTGTGGGGAATATTTCTATTTCAATTTTTAATTATTCATTGGCTGTGCATTTTTGGTCACTTTTGCAGAGAATATTTAAAATCCTCAATATGAAAATCAGCTGCTACCAAAGTGGTTATATTTTTCCTTCTGGGATGCTCTCACAGCTTTGGCTGGCAGAGTTACTGAGAATATATCCTCCTATGCATATTGAGTCACAGCAAATTTTCTTACATGTGGCTCAGTAAAGCCTTAATTTAAAAGGGAGTAAGCTATCAGTGGAGTGTGCTCAGTAAGAATACCTCAGTTCTCAAACAGATTGGAAAAATTCTCTTTAGTGTTCTTTAGAAGAAGCTGTTAGAGAACCTATTACTACAGGCTTCCATTCAGGAGAAGCTGTGATGAGAATTGACCTTGGGAGCCAGTGCTAAAGATACTGTCACTCTTTGTTAACTTTATATTCTCTTGTTCTAGGTTAACTTCCATGAAGTGCTTTCTATGTTGTTTTTTATCTCGTTAAAATAATAAATTTCCATGAAGCTTTAAGATCTACAACTTAAATCCACAGTGGATTTTATGCACCTACTTCCCATTGTTTTTAATAGATGCAGATTTCTCAATCTGATTGGCTATATATTACTAAAGCACTTGATAAAAATCACTAATATCTGGCTGTCGAAGGACTGAGCTTCCCTTTTCATGGGGAAGGGTATGTACCGATACTATATGTGATTTCAATACTTTAAGTGCAGGTTGTTACAATTTCAATTTAATGGCCATCATTGGCTGTGGTAAAAAAGATTCCATGTTAGTCTTCAAGATGCACTTTAAAACTTTAAGAAATTTTAAAGGAGTAAATGAACTGTAAAATGTGAATATCTGTTAACCCTGGATTATGCTGCTTGATTAAACTGTTAATAACTGCTGCTCATTTTGAGGTAAAAGCAGCATCATCACTTCAGGTGTATGGAAAGTCAAAAAATGGTGCTTAGTTCCTTTAGTATCCAAAAGGTATAATAAAGGATCTTAATTGATGGTAATTGTGTTTGACTCTAAAAGACTTTTGTAATTTCTGTATTGATTAAAAATATGTCTTTTTCTTCCTTTACTTCTGTGTTCATTGCTCCAAAGTGATGTCAACAATTATAGCATCCATGTACCTCTCCAACAGTGGCTTTTAGCCTCCTTCAGTCTACAGATCCTGACATAATTTCAACTAGACCCTTTATAAAAGAGTTAAACCAATTGACAGTCGGATTAGTGGATTGTTTTTGTTACTTGCCTTTCAGAGACTCCTTTGATATACTTCATAAGCCCTTACAGATCCATGTAGCATTATTTTTAAAAGCATTATTGATATTGTCCACAACCAGCTGAACCAAATAACTTAATCCAATTCTTGATCAAAATTTCAATTGCTCTTTCCGTGTCTGGGGACATGGAATGCAGTCTAATCCCTTTCATCTGAGTCACAGTTTGGAATAAAGGCCTGAATTCACCATCTGCACCTTCTATTAGCTATTTATACATGCACCTCCCATCACCATCTAGGCTTGATGCTAGACCAGCATCATTCTGGTCTAATTTTTCATAGGATAATAAAGTTATTAGAGCAAAATGCAGTCTTGGCAAAGAATTGCCTTGTACCACAGAAATGTCTCAGTTTATATTGAGCAAGAACTGAAGGTATCTGAAAATAGCTAAAGATCTCTAGATAGCCTTTTCCAGTGTGTGATAGTAACTTTGCTGATGTAGGTTTTGTGAGTGGGCCAGTGCCAAGTGTGGCCCATACACAAGTGACACAAGCTCTTGCAGAACTTCCTGCTTTCCGTTGCCCAAGGATTTCAGAGATAACGTGGCCACCATGAAGATTGTGTCTGAGCTGCCAGCCTCAGTCAGAAGGAGACTGTATGAAATGGCCCACAATGAGACAACTAAATCCTGACACTTGTTTAGGCACAAAAGATTAGCATCAGATAATAGGGACACTGACTAATGTGCTGGAGTGGGAGGATCATTAGAACCAGCGTGGTGTCTAGTGGGCTGGAAACACGCTGATGAGAAGACATGATGTTACTTTGATCATTTGGCGGGTTCTTATGCAAGAAAAAGTTTTAATTTATATTTTATTTCATTGTATTATATTGTCTTCTATTATATTTTCTATCATTTTACCTTACTGTCTTTTTTCTGTCTTTCCTCTCTTTCTCACATTTACCCTCAAACAATAATTTACCTTCAGAGAAAATAGAAGCAGTTTCCTGTAAAATTGATAAAATATTGGATTATTTGACCAGATTTGGTTTGAGGCAGTGCTTTATTATTAAAAAGAAGGAAAAACCCCCAAAATATAAAACTTAATACACAAAAAATATCTTAAACAAGAACACAGATTTCAGAAATCTAAAGGTGCTATATCCAAAACTGCAATCTGAAAAACCCACAGGATTTCACATTTTCATAACTTCCATGTATAATCCTTGGGATGCGCAGAAAACAGGCAATTGAGCATGTTTCAGTCTTCTGGAAGTAAAAGTCCTGGCATTCATTTCACTCTGTCAAAAAAGCTTTCATATTTTTAAACCCATCTCCATTTCACAACAGAATATCGAAACCATTCTGAGAACATTGAAAAGAATTCACGTTTGGCATTGTGCAGTATATAATACATGCTTACTGTAGGCCTGTAAACTTTTCAATGAGACAGATGTGTTCTGGTTTATACTGTTTTCTGCAGCGTGTAGAACACACCACTGGGTCACCAGCTGCCTGCATCAGTGTCCTAAGATCGATCTAGAATGACTTAGCCCACTCTAGTCTTTTTCTACTCCCTACAGAAAGATCCCATCCATCCGTTCAAATGAATGAATAAATAAATAAATAAATGGATGCAATGAATCTACCTTACAGGGATATGCTTATCGTTGAAGGAAATCTTCCAACATTATTTCTTAAGTGAGTTCTTCTACATCTCTACACTAAATGTGTAGGAATATTCTCATGTATTACAGTGTTTGAAATCTCTTCTGAAGGGCTCATTTCTGAGTAACTCTGTGTACATTACAAAGCACGTGGATACCTTACTCATGGCTCTGGTTTCAACTTTGGTGACAACTGTTAGAAGTTGCAGTGCCTGTATTTTGATACCTAAATATTATTGGCTCTTTCTATCCAATAAATGGATAAATTGGATAATTGGATAAAAAAATGGACCCTATTCAGAAGCATAACTTTTCTTCTGATTGCTGGTAGAATTTCTGGGGGTTCTATCATATATATCCAAATGCAATATTAATGCACCAAAAATATATATAGTACAGATAATATAATTTATTAATGTGCAAGATGTTTTTTAAGCTCAGGTAACAGGTGACAGTCGGATTTCCTCCGTTTTTTCGTGGAGAAATTACCAGACTGCTGCTGCTATATCCCATAATGTTATGATAACTACATGAAAGAAAATTGTCCTGGGATGTGTATTTATCTTTTACAGTCAAATACATTTGTTATCCTGTTATGTGCTTAGAAATTCCTCTATTATGTTACTTAACAGAATCATGAGACCTTAATAATTTATTCATGAACAATAGGAAACATTTCAGGGATGTTTATCAATGGTAATTAAAAAGTAACATGTATTTTTCATGTCTACATGATCGATAAAAGTCCAGGCCAGGAGCAACATGTAGTTATCCAAAAGTACTCATGCTTTAATGAGAGTCCTCTGTTACTGCAGCACTGCTAGCAAGATAAACGGGAAGGCAGGGATGGGACAAAGACAGAAAAAAAGTAATTCTGGTTATTCTACTATTTCTTCACATCAGACTGTGGAAACCACAGCTCAGCCTGTGGAAAGCACTAATAAATGTTTGTTCTCCTTCCTCACAGAGAGCTAAACAGAGACCAGGAGAGAGAAAACCAGAAAACCACAAATCATCCCTCATATTTTTTGGCCCAGTCCTAATGCAAATTGGAATGATTAAAAAAAAAAAAAAAAAAAAAAAAAAGAACATTTCTAACATTTATTTTCAGGGATTAAGCAGTGTTCTTCACACATCGTCTGTTCCTCTTTCTTCTAGATGCCCCTTCAGACTGGGTAGAAAGATGAAAGCAAAGGAACAATTTATGCTGGTTTAGAGCTCTGGTGTTAAAACTTCTACTGCCCTTATTCTGTTCAGGCGTCATGCCCAAAGTTACTGTACACAAACTTTGTGACTTTTAAAAAGTCAGAACTAGACACAGAGACTGACAAAACCTGGGGGTCTCCATTCTGGAGTCTCTTTGCAGCACTTTTAAAGCCATTAACTCTTTTTGTTGTCTTAGTTTTGAAACAGATTTCTTAGATGGTGAAATAGCAGTGTAGCATGAAGTCTGTAAAGAGCAATACCAATGTTATAATTTCAGCTTTAGAAGCTTCTTGGAACTATATTTGGATGGAAAATATATCTTAAAACAGTTAGCAGTTCAGAGATATCTAAGTATTTAGTCTTCAATTTATTTTTTTTCATGCTATGTAGCTACAGCAAAATTACTATAAAGTCTTTTTTCTTCCAGTTTGAGTAATACCATAGGGACTTAATAAGATGAAAAAATTTAAAGGCTGATCCATCCGATATTAGAACATATATTTTAGGTTCTGTTTATCATGGGACAAACACGATCCCTGGTAAACCTTGAAGGCTTTTTCCCAGTTTCTTGGACAAGGAAATTTGTTAGACAGTCTGTCAGTTCTCATGCACGGATTTTATTTCAGAGAACAGAGAATGTTTATTGCTCACTGCCAAACTGCCTGTTATCTGTTAATGACCGTGATCTGCCTAGAGAATTGTATTTGCTTTTATCTTCTTTCTATTTCAAACAAAGGTTACAGTAATTATTCCTAAAAAAGTGACTTTTTAAAATTATTGCCCTTTTACCTTCATAAATTATAGAAGATATATATAGAAAGGATCTGTATTTTTGTGATTTTTTCAAACAAGTCTATAACTAGTAATAATTTTTATTGTCTTACTGATGAATTTTCTAACGTGTTAAATTCAGTAACCAAAGAATACTCAACAGATCCACTAGTCATCTTAAAATAGAAGCAATGGATTCCCAATCACTGAAACTTGTAAAATATGTGAACTTAAAGAAAAGACTACAGGTAAAAATCAACCACAACATGTATTTTTTTTGTACCAATGTCTAGATAATTAATTGCCACAGGGAATGTTATAGTAACTGCAGTTATAAATTCTGTAACATACTGGCTTAATGGCAATGAACTTTTTCTGCTCTGATTAGAGACATGCTTCTGCCACCAGCTGAACATTTTTTTGCTAACAAACTGATGCTTTTCTCTTCTGTTTAGAGAAAGATCGGAGATGTAAATATTGACAATTCAAAACTGGTTTGAGTATTGAATCTAATCTCTTCTGCAGAAAAGGTATCTGCACAAGGAAATCTTATTGGTATGTTTATTGTTATAGTCAATGAATGAAAGACTTTTTTTTTTTTTTTCTTCTGATTCTGCATCAATAGATTTTAAAATATCTGACTTTGGAAGTTTACTTTCAATCCATAGTTTTTGTAGGTCTTTGATAAACTGGACCTCTCCTAATTTGTGTTAAAACAATTTGAGCTGATAGCAGTTATACATACATCACATGGCATTAATCACTGCTTCATTACAGCAGTTCATTATAGCTGATTTATTGCAGGGAATATGGCCATCAGCCCATTTAACTAGGAGCTTGCCAAATAAAATGCAAAATTATATGGTGTCCTGGTGAGGGCAGCAAAACATTCAACATACATGCTCTTAATAAGCCAGTTGCTGTTCTATGCAAACTAATTCTGAAATTGCAAATGAGAGGAATGTGTGCTTTTTGATTAAGCAGTTTAAGCTAGGAAGGTGCATTTTTCCATTTTTTTTCGATCACTCTCTGTGTCTGTCTAATATTAATGATAAACCTTATTATTATAATTTTTTTCAGACTTACATCCCAAATTAAACAGAATGAAACAGATTCAGTATTAATCTCAAAGGACAGTGAGAAAGGTGGAAACAACCTGATTTTTTTTTCCTTCTTATGTCTTGATATATACTTTAAGAAAATACTTGGAACTATGTTTGGCTATCTCCTATGAAAGCACATTATATATTCCTGACTTACTGTTTCAGTAATTCTTTGAAAAATAATTATGATTGCCTGATGTTTCTGGAAAATATAAAATGAGGAAGCATGTTAAAAGTAAATCTCATGAACTAAATATCTTCAAATAAGTTATGAAAAATTTGCACATCTTCCCTCTAGGATGAAAATTCTCCTTTTTAGCAATTCTTTCAAAAACCTCAATCATAGCTTTTCATTTTTGGTAGAAACAACTATCCAAAATGGAAGTCATCTATCAATTGACATGTATTTACTCTTATGCAAGACTAAAATGAATAGTTGCTCCTTTTTTTTTTGTTCCTTTTGAAATGGAAAAGCAAGGATCTATATACTCAGACTTTGTAAATATCTATGTATTCTGCTCACATGCTCTAAAGTTGCCTTCCTTTTTGCCTGATTTATGTCAGAATCTGTGATACATATAATGGAAAGGACGGTTTACATTATGTGCTTTTGTCAAATGGAAAATAATGTTATGTTTCATGCTGAGCGATAAGCAGAGAACATTTTTAGAGAAAACATGGACTGCAATTATTGTTAAACATGTTTGTTAGGTTTATATTTGGAATTATTTCCAACATTCAGTCTCAAACTAACCTTGAATAAAAATTGCACTTTATATTTCAAATCTATCTGTTGCTCTGTGTGATGTAAACGTTCTGAATTTTTTATGATGTGCATTTTGTTTAGGAGGAAAAGAAAGCAGTTCAGATTTTAACAGTTTGGGCTTTTTTAATAAAAATTATAAGCTTTGGTTTCACAAATAAAATAATAAGTAATTTAAAATTATACATGATTATTCAGTTCTTAAAATGTCACTGTGCAGAGGATTATTTGAATGTGTTTTGCAAAGTTACTTCTCTCTCCTCTTTTTTTTTTGTGTATATAATATTATAAAAATTAAGTATTACATAACTCTCTTGAGGCTATTGTTTGTAAGGATGGAAAGGAATAACCAAAATATATTTTTAAATGTACGCAGGTGCAAAGGTGCAAATCTTGATAAGCTCTGTGTTCTTTCAAAGTTACTTTTGAATTACTACACAATATACTTCTTAAAGAAGTATATTCATATTATTTGAAAAATAAAGATACTAACATTATACATGTAAAAATTAATAAATAAATAACCTGATGTAAGAAAGATCAAGTTTTGACTCATGTGGGTCAATCTGCTGTCTTTCAAAATAAGTGGCAGGTAAACAGCTGCAGATTAGTTGCTTCTCATCATGTATATATATAAAAAAAAGTTGTATTTGTTTTCTGACTGCTTTTCTAATCAGTGATTAAAAATCTCTAACTATGGGATTATTCTTTAATATTAAAAAGATTATATATTTTTAAATACATTAAAAAATATTAAGAGATATCATGCACACAGTTGTATAACCTCACAGAAGGGCAAAGTTCTCTTAGGAAGTCTCATTCATCCTCCTGCTCAGACTATGATCACTGATAGTTGTCCTTTCTCTCACAGAATGAAGAGCAAAAGTTAAAATGGACTTCAGGACAGCCTATGCATTAGAATTTCTTTGTGGAAAAGAAGATGAACACTTGGAAGAGGATTTTTCGAGGTGGTGCTGCTATGTGTGTTTCAGTGAAGGGTTTCAGAGAGGTGAGGGTACTAAAGAGATCAAGATGTGGTAAGAGAGGGCAGAAACTTTGTGCTGGAGGGCTTGTTTGCTCTTTGATTTTTTATTTATTTATTTTTTTATTATTATTTTTCTTTTTTTTTTGAAGGAAAGGGAAATTCTGCTAATGAAATCAGAGTTTCTATTTGTGAGAAGTATTAAATCTCCTTTTACCCTCCAGTCCTTTCTTTTCTTTTTTTTTTTTCCTATGAAGGTCAGTGGTCAAGACTGCAGGCTACCTTTTTAGTCATTGTGGAACCTAAGAGAAAAAAAAGAATTTGATTATTCCTATCCAACCTAAAGAAGAGAGTGAAAAGTATAAAAAGACATACAAAGCTTCCTTCCTTCCTTCCTTCCTGCCTTCCTGCCTTCCTTCTTCCTTCCTTCCTTCCTTCCTTCCTTCCTTCCTTCCTTCCTTCCTTCCTCCCTTCCTCCCTCCCTCCCACCCTCCCGCCCTCCCTTCCTTCCAATTTGGAAGGGTCTGTAGGCAAACCAAGCTGCAGTCATGATACATATATCTTCACTGATAAGCACAGGACATATATTTACAGCCATGAGAATTACATGCATAGCTATCCCATTTCTCCTTCCAGAATGCAAACCTCTTTTTTAAGACCTCTGGAACTGCCTCAGGCTGGGATTTGTGGATGATATGTACAGTGAGAGATGTCAGAAGTCGTAACCCTATAATTCATTTTGGGATTTTACTTTCTGTCTATGTCCCTCTCAACAAGGTTAAGTTGAGCATGCTCAGCTAGACGGAACTGGAGGTAAAAGCTAGAGCACAGCAATTACTGTTCTATGGCCTGTATGATGCTAACTAACCTCGTTAGCAACAATGGCACATGCTCTTGAAGTCTACTCAACAGAATAGTTGTGATCACAAGAGAATGAAAACAAAAGGATGCTCTAGGCAGGTAAGTCCTTTTATTGAAATAATTTGCACATCTCTTTACTTCAGAGTCCCCAGGTAGCATAATATCTATATTTAGGTTTTCATTAACATCCTTGGGGAAGTAAATATCCCTCCAACTCAGCTGACTAATCTCTGCTTGTTTTCTGCCTACCTTCTCATTCTACTTTTTAATAAAAAATCCCCAGCTTAATTTTGATCAGATTTCATACTTTCCACTTCAGTAATTTGCTAATAATAAGGAATGTTTGTCTTTCTCCCAGCCCTCCTATCTTTACATTGATGAGTGGTGTTTTATACATCTTTTTGCTATCATTTGCACTGAAAGATAAGGGTTTTACCTTCAAATCTAAGTTTGTGTATAATCAGTTCCTTGCATTTTCCTTAACTTCTAAAAATTCATTTTACTGTACAACTGTGTGTTGCTGTGCATATAAAATGAAGCAAATGCATCCACACACTGTCATGTAGAAAAAAACCCAAAAAACGGAAGGAAGTGTAATTAAACACTTAGAGTTGAGTACTGTACCTTTAGATTTAAAAATACGTACATCCCCTCTGAAAATCACATCCAAAGCGTCCAAATTATTCTGGGTGAATATTTTTACAGGGTCATGAGGGAGAAGAGCGTATCGTATTCCCACAGGAAACAGATATATGCATAGATGTTATGTTACCTAGCAACATAGGGCCCAATCTGTTATTTACTCCGTTTGTCGGATCTTACTATCAATACACGGGGGGAAAAAATGACACACATTAGGTGTACTGAGTCCTCAGTCTCTGGTTCAGCAGGTCCGAAAAGAAATGGAAAATGCGTAGTTGTATATTTAGTTCTGGATAAATATCATGAAAGGTTTATCCCCCAGCACATGGTAAGAACCAGTCCCTATTATTAGCTAGTACTTCACTGAAGTCAGAAATTTTCTTTACAGGTTACAAGAAGAAGAAGAAAAAAGCCAAAGCAAAAATATTTTTAAACCTTGCAACCCCAACCGTTGTAATTAAAGTGAGATATGAAAGGCTCTGCTGAAGTGACAGCATGGTATAATAGTGTCCTTTATTCAGTCTTACATACAATGAGTGTCATAAGGAATACACTTGTAAGAAAAGCTGTTAATGTGCCTAAATGTTTACCAGCACAGAAGGGTTTTTTCATAAAAAGGTTAGGAAACTTGTCAGAGAGTTGTAACAGTCACAAATAGGAAAAAAATATGCCCACATTTTTTCTTTCCTAGATAGAGATATACTTTTTATTTCAGCCCTAGCTCTGACATTGTACGGTTTCTTTCTACTGTAAGATCAATCACTAACCTGTAAGAAAGAGAGTACAAAAAGGTTATGATCCAAAACTTTTTCAAATAAAGCCTGTTCTGTTAGTTGACTAGGATAGACTTGGTGTAGAGTTCCAGGAAATTCTGATTTATCCATTCCCACTGTATCTGTAGCTACCTTGTGGATATCAGGAGTTTTTTTCATGCTGAAAAAGAGGATCAATCCCTCTGTTATATTGGGTCTTCCAAGGATACTGATGTGATTTTTGTGGGCTTTCAGAGAATCTTGGAAACTCTCGAGTCTTTTATAAACTAGGAAACTCTCCACACTCAGAGACTTCTGTCTAATTGTAGAATCTGCCATTAGCAGAGCAATCCCTGTGACTGTGTGTGTGTACGGGTGTGTATGTGCATTTAGGGCCTGATCTGTCATCCATGTGAATTTTCTGGTTAGGACTCTTGTTTTTGCTGCTACTGCTGAACAGAACAGACTAGAGGGTGATCTGGCTGTTCCTCAGGTATCAGGTAGAGCAGCATACTGATAAATGTCTCTTTTTTGAGTCCTGACCCAGGCATGATTAATCAGTACAAGGGTTAAAATTTAATGGTTGCACTGGGCTATTTAGGGTCTTTAATCCTCTCAAAGGCACTACAGTAATCACTGGTATATTTTATAGTCTCTTATGCAGCAAAACAAATCTGAAGCTGGAAATACATGATGAGGTTCAAGTGCTGAAGAAAACATGGGGCTCACTGAACTTGAGGAACACCTTAGGAATAATTCACTACTCGACCCTGAGAAAGGACAACTACCAGCAGGAGGTTTGCAGAAACTTTAATAGGAGATCAGAACAGCTTTGTCACGTTGGTAGATGATGCTGAACATAAGAGAAAAGGGGTTATTCTTGAGACCAGCAAAAGCACTGGCCAGACCAATGCACAAAATGGATTGCCTGCTGTAGTCCTTTGTAGTCTTTTAATTCTTGTGTGTGTTTCTATCTCAAGTTTAAACTTTTCATTGTGAAATCTCAAACTAGGATTTTCAAGTTTAAAAGACTGATCCTCCAACACCTTTCTATTTCCTCTAAATGAAATACTGCATGAATCAAAAGGATCAGTTAATTATTTCTGTTGTTAAATTGGCATTTTCTTGCGGATCTAATTGTGAGAAACTGAGTTTTTGGGTGTGGCACACTGTTTGCAGGGCACTTCAGGAAGCAATGGTATCTGACTCCTATCACTGCTGCTTTCTTGTAAATGAAAACCCTAAGTACTCAAGATTAAAACTGGTTAAAACTACTGAAAATGGCTATTACCTGCATCACAGGCCTTCACAGCCTTAGCTTTTAACAGTAATGTCTTCCCTACTCCTTTTCTTCCTTTCTTGTTATTATATCTTACTTCACTCATCAGTGCAAAAAAACAAGGAAGATAATTCTGCCAGGTACCAAATGCCTTTGATTCACATTAAATTTAAGAAAAGGAGATCACATTACAAATCTCTTGAACAGCTACTGGAGAGACACAGAGGTCCTGTACTCTGGAGGTACTTTGGGAAGTCAAGCATTGATGAAGCTGCAATTGTATGTCTCGTTTTCTGACACACAAGTTTTCAGATCAGGAGGAACAGTGTCAGTAAGATCTTGCTTTGCTGTATCTCTTCAGCTCCACCAATGCCTGCAATCAGGGCAATTTACGAGTAAAAAACTTAAGGCTGAGTGACAACACTTCAGTTCTTCTTTTATGCAGTGGAGTTTAGCAGCCCCAGGGATTGAGTCCCCTGGCATTTATTTGTATTACTAAATAAATAAATAAATAAATAAACAAACCACTCCACACTATGTATGATATATTTTATGATATATATGTATGTATGTATATATGTGTATATATATATATGTGATATATCATATGTATGATATATAATATGATACATTATTTCCTAGTATTAGAAAGGTTTTGCTTGCTGCCTTTGATCTTTTAATTTATTTTTTTAATTAGTATTTCATGTAATCTGTTTCCTTTTTCTTAAGTGTTGTGGATTACAGCTGCAAAAATGCCTCCTGTAGCAGTGTGCTACTGATCAGTAGCCCATGTAAGATGCAGCTTAGCAGAAGCAGTCAAAATTCCTATAATCCAGGAAATAGAACCTGAACCAAATGTACTCCAGAATCCACAGTGGCAATTAGAGAAGATGACAATAAAAGGCAACAATATGAATATCTGTATCGCTGTATATGCCTAAATTTTTATCAGCTATATTTTATTTGTTTTAGTTAAATATTTTGGTAAATTCTTACTGCATTAGAAGGATAAGACTTTCTGTAAGGTCATTTTCTTCTCAATTATTTTGTAAAGAGACTATTATGTGGAGTGGACTGTTAATTAAAACTGATTGAAAATTATATTTAATTCTCAGGAATTATGACATTTAAAAGAACATGCACTCTGGTTATTCTGGAAATATGAAGCCTAACAGTAGCCTCAGTAAAAGTAATGTCAGTTCTTACATTATGATGAATTATTGTCCAATGTTTCAGATAAAGATCAGCTAGCAAACTATTTTAATTGTACAATATTACTGAGCAACATTTACCATAGCCCTGGAAAACAAAAGAAATCAATAATCTCTATGCGGGTAGCTGGTAAAAGCTGGAAGTATGTGAGGCTGTGTTCAGCCCTAGTCAGTGAAGAAAATCTTTTGTGGATATTGCCTTCTTAATACTACTGTTACCAATATTGATCTCAGCTAACCACGGAGTACACTGAGATCAATTCAGCTATATTCCTTGGAGTCACCTAAAACTAGAGCACTCCATTGTTGAATCAAGTCCTTTGACTTGAAATAGCTCTATTTGTAGTAGAATGTTAACAAGACATGGAGCTATCCCTTGAATGTTAATACAACACAGAGAAAAATAGGGGTATTGCCCCCTCTCAAGACTCAGAAGCCTGCAGAAAAGAATCTGGTGGGGTTTGTGCTGAAAATAATAGGAACTGAAAGAAAATAAATCCTTTCCTCTATGTAGTTTCCTTTATATTCTAGAGAGCAGAGGGAATGGGAATATATAGTCAACATATGAACTGATTTAATTGTGGAAGTATCATCAGTAACCTGAACCAGCCCTGGCTGTGTGTGGATTTGGTGTGACTTGCTTGACAGAGATGTGCTATTTTAGTTAAGATGGCTCATACGCACACAGTGTATTTTGCAGGTGAAGATCTAAAACATCCAGTGTGTGAGCATCCAGTGAGTATGTGTTGCCGTGATATTAGAACATCAGGCATGACCACCACATGTCCTATCTCTCTGTTCACAAGTGCAGTTTGAACGTTGCAGCTGTTGAACGTAGCGGTAGTAAGAGTGGTGACTGTTAAGGAATCGTTGTAAAGCGTTTGCTTTGGACTGGTCTAGCTATTAAACAATTATGCATATGATTGTCTATACTGCCTTCTATACTTTGCAAATGAATCAAACTGTCAGATAAAAAAATGGCATAGCCCTAAGTCCCTATTCATATGCCAGAAATTAACCTCATGTATTTACTTCTAGTAAAACAATAAAGATCAGCCTTCACTAAAATTTGATGGTGTAGAGTTGATGTACATTTTTATCTCCGTATAGAAGATGTGTTCTTTTGGACAAGTAAGGTTTCGTCTAAGGTAGAGTTGTTTGAGGGACTATTCTTTATGCTTTTTTATTTTATTAACCTACATATATTCATATAATATTTTTCATTATTATAAATTTGCATGTATAAGCTGCTTGAATATACATGTGTATACATAAATACATACAAAAATGCAAATACATACATAGATGTATATAACTAGATATATGCATTTATACAAAAGAGAATCTAGTGAGTTTCTATCTGGCATGCTAACAAATATTTTTAGTTGCATTTTTCCTCAAATAGCATAATTTCATTTCTTCTGCTGTGCCAAGATCCTTCCTTCCTTCATTCACTAATCCACCTTTATCTATGTCTTAAATCCAACAGGATGTAAAGCATATTGTACTGGAAATAATGCAGACTACAGAATTAAACCACACCTAAAAAAAAGAAAACACAGTTGTCTTGGATAAAACCAGCCTTCATGGATGAATGCTCTTTTTTTTCTTTAGTTGTCCCACTTGAGTGTCTGCTAAATGCCTTTAGTGCACATCCTGTATTTGATGTATCAAAATTAGTTAATACTTTTGCAATGGGATCTTTAATCTTTCAGAGTCCAAAACCACAACTTTGTTCTTCTTCTACAGTGTACATAAAGGATGCCAAAGCACCTCTAATTTCTAAGGATGAGTTTCACTGCAGTTTAAAGCAAAGTTCCTTTCTAAACAGAATATTATTAAACAGGTCTAGTGGTACAAATCTTCATTTTAACAGCATGTTCTTTCAGGCTGAATACATTGTTCCCTTCTCCTCTTCTGTGTTTTAGGGTCTTTGAGTTAGGTCATGACTATCAAAGGCACATCCACCCCAAGTCTTAAAGTGATTTGCTGTCTTCCTGATCTGGACCAATTTCTGCCCCTTTGTACTGGGACATTCACTGCCATTACAGAGAATGGGATCACCTGACACCAAAGTAGTCCTCAGAGTAAGAATCAAGCCTCCAAGATGTCTCTAGGTTGCAAAACGTTAAAACTCCAAGTAATTTTAAATTCCAGCTTGACACCACTGAGATACGGAATTCTGCCTGTATCTTGTAACTGATAAACCATTGTTAACTTGTTTATTGATAAGTGCCAAATTATTTTGATTACATCTGATGGGATAATATTGTTTAACTTTGTTATTTGCGTGTTAATATTAACCAGAGACATCAAAGTTACTTCACATCTGTTATCAAACCGAGAGGAAGACTGGCTTTCTTCTATGCAGATAAACAGACAGGATTCTTATGCTGCTAGCAAGTATGTTTTTTTGTTACTTACATATATATTATTCCCAGGCAACATTGGTACTAAGAATTCCTTTGAAAATATTTTCCTTTTACACATTTTAGTCTTTAAAAAAATTTATATTAATTGTGCAAGGCAGTGAATACAGTGGACTTATTCCTGGGGGACAAAAAAAAAAAAAAAAGAAGCATTACTAAAGGCAAAATATTCGTTCTTTCTAGTATTATTTCCCTAGTTAATCTAATTCTTGACCTAAAGACACTGCTGCCTAAGCTATATCTCAGTTGTTTTACAAATGGATGAGCAAGACAATGATTCATGTATTTAAAATTGTATTAGATTAATATTACTGTCCCAAAGAATATTTTTTTATATTGTTGGTTCTTTGGTTTTCCTTCCCTACTTCCCCACTTCCCTTCTTCCCCCTCTGTCTTACCTCCTCTCTCACTTTCTCTCACACCTACTCACTTTCTCTCCTTAACAGACAGAAGGTCACAGCAAGAGGAAAAGTGACAAGCAAAACTCCCACCCAGTCAAAGTCTGTCCCCTGTGATTTGAGTTTTAGTTTACTTTTCATATGGATTTTTGGTTCATTTTTAATACTATCAGTAGTTTTTTTAGCAATCGGTTATGCCAAATGCTTAAGAAGAAACTGAAGGAGGAATTATTTTGCAGTATTTTGGATCTTGGATTCAAGTAAGTTATCTTTGAATCATAGGAGACAGCACATGTCTAAATGACTTTAGAATGTATTATCTTAACATTTGAAATCCCAAAAAAAAGCAGTGTAGGCCAATAGCAGGTTCTTAAATACAGTAACAGAAGACAAATACCAAATTAACAATTTATGAAACAAATATATAAAGGTCAAGCCACACTCCTGTCTGAAAAGTGCTGTTCTAGCAATTATTCTGAATTTAGCTTTCAAACTGCTACCTGAACTGAAGATGGCATCACAAAGCCAGAAAAGTCCTACAGGCCTTTTTTCACATTACACAGAAATTCTAAAAAAAACTGAAACAAACAAACCAAACCTTCATATAGCTCTGTATTAGTTTGACTCTTCAAAGTACTGAATATCTCCGTTTTACCAAGAATTCTCTGGGAATTGTGAATACTTCATGTCTTTTGAGATTGTCTTCCATATTAGTAATGCTACAAAATTACCTCCCACACCACCCAAAAGAAAACCTCACATCAAACCCTGAAACAAACACCAAAACTCCAATCAAGGACATGTTTAAAGACTTGTAAACAGTTGCAAGAAACTACAGTGTTGTTTGGGGATTATTTTTACCACCTAGAGAAGCTGCATTTGTAAAAGGATGTATGTTATATAAAGTCTGTGGTTATGTATGTATATAGATGAATGATGGATAGATAAGGTTACCGGGTTTTAAATCTTTATCAGTAGTACATCGATACTGGTTTTGATATCAAGAAAGCTTGTCCAGAGAGTCCTAAGGCTACCTAAGTTCTTTGCAAATACAATATTATTGCCCTTAACTACATACAAAGATCACAAATCACTTTTAAAATATCAGTAAAATAAATATCACATTGCAGCCTTTCAGTATGTAGAGAGGGCCAGCAAGAAAGCTGGAGGGGAATTTTTACAAGGACGTGTAGTAGGACATTACAAGGGATAATGACTTTCAACAGAAAGAGGGTAGGTTTAGATTAGATGTTAGCAAGAAATTCTTTACTGTGAAGGTGGTAAGACTGGAACGGGTTGCCCAGTAAAGTTGTGGATGCCTGAAAGTGTTCAAGGCCAGGTTGGATGGAACCCTTGGTCAACCTGGTCTAGTGAAAGATGTCCCTGCCCTTGGCAGGGGGGTTGGAAGGTCCCTTCCAATCCAAACCTTTGTATGATTCTAAGATCTAACATGGTTTTGCAATAAGTCCTAATTTTCAGGGTTTTTACACCTTTATCAAACTGAAACCATTAGCTGTTAATTTTTATCAGTTGTTGGACTGGATATTTGGAGAATAAAAATACACCATAAAAAAAGAAGTCAAGAATTTCTAGTCTGTTGAAGAAAAATGTGAAATTTTCCAAGGAGGCCTTCCTGAGCAACATTTTGCTTCTCAATTTCTTTGTGAAACCTGCAGAGCTTCAAAGCTGTAACAAAATCCCATTATATCTACTGAGCTAGGTAGTCATAGCTAAATTATCGTTTTGTATTACATGCAGACTGGACAGAAGACCATAATAAACATTGTGCTTTATTGGATAAATTGTCCATCTAACCCAATATTTTTTTCCTCTCAATGACCAATGTTAATTAAGGTGGCTTTTTGCCGCACCAAGAAGGTGTAGCTTGAAAGGTAATAGGAATAATTGAAAGATTGGCCTATTTTTTGTCCCCTGTCATATGTGTGAGTTTTTGCTGCTACTTAATCAGATTATGTGTTGGATGTTTCTACACAAACTTACTAAAAGGTTGACATTTTAGTTGTTTATTTATTAATCAACTTTTAATTAAGAAAAAGGACACATTAATCTCATAAACAGTAGCTGGAATCTCCTAGCAACAGCAATGTCATTAAATGTATTTTTTTCATCATTACTGTTTTAAATACGCTTGACTCTTTACAATGTCTGAATTTGAAAAAAAGATTGATTTCCTTGATGTCAACAAGATTATGCTAACTTACAAAACAGGTAATATTTCAAATGTTTGTAATAAATAGTGTATGGAAGAAAATACTCCTAAGGATTCACATAAAATCATAAATTTAATGAGTTTTGCAATAATTAGGAAAATTGCTTCCCAAGCATAATTTTTATGAGTCAAGATTCAGAACAATAAAGCTACTGATATACATAATATAGACAATAAAATCCAGCTTTTATGACAATCATCAGCATAGCACTCTTTCTTTTCACCCCTCATTTCTCTTTGATATGTTGGTAGAGATGTAAAAGAAAAAAATAAGAGAACAGCCCTCAGCAATACCAAAAGGCAAGAAATAATAGTGTAACATGCCTTTTGTACATTTATCCTTTCAAAGGAAATTTTGAAGATACAACACAATGACTTCAGTTTTACTTCAAAAAATAATTTCCTATTTTATATTGAATAACTTACTACACCTAGATGACAACTTTCTGTTCAGCTATTCTTGAAATACACTAATGAACAAAAACAGTGCAACTGTTCTGTCTGTTAAAAAATGACTAAAAAAGCATATTTTAAAAAATTAAAGTGTCTATATTTTTTCAATAAAATATTATTTTTTTATAAATATGCTCCATGTCAGTTAATCAATTGAATGAGATTAACCTCATCTAGATACAGTCATCTAAAAGTTGGCTAGTTCTAGTATTAATTTAATGTAAACGGTTAGGGGTCTTTGAAATAAAGTGCCACAAATAATACTTTCCCAGCACAATTTATTCTACTTGTTTTGTACATATTCTAGAACAAGCTGAATGGGTGATTCCTCTCCACTGACTGTAAAGATGCATAGGAGGATATCTCAGACTAAATGCTACAAGCTAAAGCTATCACCAGACTGCTGAAGTGTTCCATCATAGATTTACTTTGGTTTCACATTTAAAAGCTAAGCTAAAAAAAATCAAAATATTTAAATTATTTAAATTATTTAAATATTTAATTATAACAAAAATATTTTATAAGCTCTGCCCACTGTCCTTTAAAAAAAAATGGTGGAAACTATAATAATAAAGGAGAAAAAAAAAAGGTTTAATCCAAACATCAATTTTTTTTTTATATCCTGGCAGTGACCTAAAAAGAAATAAATCAATTTCTCAGAGAAATGCATCTCTACCGTTCAATCTCTTTAGATTTTGAGAAATCCACCATAAGAAGCAGCTGTTACTCCGAGTCCTCAGACAAAAAAGGCTTATATTTTCAGTTGTTCTCCTTTTTGCGTTGCTTTGGCTTTGCTTTACCTTTAGTTGACCTTCCATAATTAAAATGAAAGTATACAATTTACTGAGTCAGTCCCCAATAACTTGAACTTTCATGATGAGTGGTATGGGGAAGGAAAATGAAGAAGGGTGTCAGAGAGAAGTGAAGTGGTCCTTCAGCACTGACCCCATGTGACCTCCTACAGGTATTTCCCAGCTGTGGCCCTGAAGTCCTTTAGCAATGTTTTCCATGTCCGTAGAGAGGTCAGTGCTAGTAAATTTTTGTGATGCTACTCAAAGCCAGATGCTATAAAAATGAAAAAATGCATTGGTTCTATTGCTGGAGGGGTATATTTGGACTATGGTATATCTGTGCTGCCTTCACAGAAGGGTTAGGCCACTTAATTTCTTTTGGAATTAATATACCTTTGTAAGGGTTCATCAGGTGGCACAAACTGCTTGTGTGCAGGGGTTTATGCAGGTTTGTGATGTCTGCTTATCTAAACAAGGCTCACTAATGTGGTGCTGCACGGCAAATACTGCACCCTGTGCACCAAAAAAATTATCTTTCTGAGATCCAAGCACATGAGTCCTGCAGGACCATATAATGCAGACCTGAAGCTCTAGAATGTAAATAAATATTCATGTGAATCACGGTAAAACAGTAAAAATGAACATTATTTGAATTATGTGGTTAACTATCCTGATTTTTTTTAATCTCTCCAAATGAGAACATGCCAGAAAGTCCAGAGAAGCCCTTGTACTTCAGAGTAAGCAAGGAACTTCCATTTAAAGGAGAGAGTACAAACCTACTTAATAAACAGTGGCCCAATTCTTACTGCAAGTACTGCAAGCAAACCTGAAGTAAGCTATTTTAAAGTAACTTGTGCAGAAGTAATGACAAAAAATTTAAGAATTTTAAACAGCTACGTAGCTTATGGAATAGCTTATGGAGTGAGTATTTACGTTGCTTAAATAAAAGTCTTGCTGACAAAGCAGTGGCCTGTTGCGCCCATAAAGTTGAAAAAGATTGAAGAGGGCATATATGGTGTTTGTTTGCCTAGAATCTAAACATAAGCATGACTATTTGTGAGACTGTACATTTTGTGAAGCGATTAATGGCATAACCAGCAACAATGTCTGAGCACTTGGGCACAGCTAACTCTCCATTTAAAGGTAATATGTAACTGTAAGAGACAAAAGGAGGCTTCTGTGATGTAACTGCACCAACAGAGAACAATAAAATTCATGTACAAGGCATAAACTGTAAAATATGACCAGTGGATATAGAACAAGCAGGAAACATGCCTGGGAAAATGAACAAGTTCTGCTCCTGGAAATAAGATAATCTGTTTTGGGAACAGATGAGATGCAGTCTTTCTTTTGGGGAGATTGTAAGGATCATAAAAGTATCATAGACATGAGGGAAAAAAAAAAAAGAGAATGATGACTCTTGATATGGAGCCCAGCTTACCTCTTCAAAGAGATCTCAAAGCTGATCTTCAAACCTGACTGCAGCCACCCCTGCTAACTACATGGCATCAGCTCTATGGTATTGAATGCACATAGCCAATGTAGGAGACAGTTATTAAGAATTGTTTGAAAGTGCAGTACTTTTAATTCATAATATATAAAATTACCATTGGAAAATGTACATTGTTAGTGAATGCCAGTCTAGTAAAACACCACTTTGAAATTGGCCTTATTTCTCTCTTTTAAATACTCCCATCACCATCACACCCAACTCCCCAATATATATGTACATCAATATCTGTACACAGACACATATACTTGCAAGAGTCTCAAGTGATATTGCATTTTACATTCTGTATATTTTATATAATAATTTAAAGATATTAAGGTCCAGATTCATCCAAGCGAGGTTTTTGTGAGGGCTAAGTCCTGGACCACAGTATGTATTCATTGCCACCTCAGCAGCAATTCTGATTTGATTCTTTCATCAACTTAGGAAGGACAGAATTGTTTGTGAACTGCAATATGAACTGGATCAATAAAATTATCTTAGTTAAATAAAAAGCCCCAAAAAGTTAAAATTAGTGGCTAGAGGCTAGTGAAGCCAGTAAGGGATTTCTCATATCATCTTTGCCATGGAGAAAAAAAATAACCAACTGCATCCTGAGACACTACTGCAGTACTCTAGCTTTACATCAGAGTAATACATTTGAAATCATTTGGGATGCTGTGATGTAAAATCGAGCAGTACAATGATTAATCGGGTCACCAGCCTCTTCTCTCTTATGTCTCTAAAATGTTATTTAATTAAAACTAAAATGCCATGTGGGATTGGTCCCAAGGTATGTTTTTTTAGCGCTGCATAAATATGAAGAAAGTATTATTTTATTGTTAATAATGTTTCATCTGTTCAGTCTTTCTCCAGTCTGCTGACACAGAGCAAGTCTGCTTTTAATATGCAGACATCACTGGATACTGTCCTAACAGATAGTTTCAGAAAAGTTTTCAGAAACTTTCTGTCGGAAAATTCCAATTGAAATTAATCAAAGCAAAGGAAAAAAAAACTTTGACAAAATACGATTGGGAAAAAACCCCAAGATTGTGGAAGGCAATGAGAGATCAAATTCTGATTTCTGATATTCCATTCTGATTTTCTAGTTCAAAACATGCTTTATTTTATGTTAGAAAGAAACAAGAAACAAAGGTCCCACCAAACAAAATGTTTCATATTTTAATCAAATCAAATGGTTTGTTTCAGGTTTCTATTTTGAACTACACTGAAATTTATTATTTTGTTTCGCATCTCTACCTGTTTTTTTGCTTTTATTTTCATGTTGTTTTATAGCAGAATAGTGGACTTCCTGGAAACAAAACCACTTCTTCACAGTTCTCTGATTAAACTGGGGGTTTAATTTTTTTTCTGAAATGTTTTTCAGATAAGAGGTAGTTTGTATTTCAAATAGCTTAGCATTTGCCTCTGAAATCCCTGATTTTGAAACCTGAAGTCTAAGTCAGGAAAAGTCTGAAGAATGAAAATGTTCTGTCTCTCCATTTAAAATAATTGCATTACAGAGAATTAAGATGTGTATTAATAAGAAAACCAAAGCTTGGTATTACTGTCACACCACATAACTACATTAGGCCTCCAGAAAGAAAATGACTGGCATATGAAACCTTTGATGCATAAAATCAAGTCTGAGAGAGGAGGAGAAGGAGGCAGAAGCCTTTAGATTTTTTTATTTTAAGAGGTTTTTTCTATAAATCGGTAGTTCTGCATCTCTGAAATACCAGGGTATAAGGCAGAGCTGAGCCTTTTGAGACTTGGGTCTATTTCTAGCGCTATCAATTCCTTGATATGTGACCTTCCCAAGGTCAGTGCTTCTGTTTTCCAATCTGTTGAACAAATAAAATTATATTGTATTCTCCTGTAAAAGCCTCTGAGATGGGTTGACAAAAAGAGAAAGAACTGGGTATTACTCTTACATAAGATTTGACTTTTTGTGTTGCACCCCTGAGTAATGATGATAATTATTTCAGTCACCATGTTTTTTCATCACAGATATCAAAGCACTTTTGGGCTGTACAATACCTTGCACTTCCTCAAACTAGGAAACTGAGGCATGGGAAAGAGAGATGAGTTGCCCAGAGACACGTCAGCAAACTATTGGTGGAGGCAAGTCTTTGCCTCAGTCTGCAGTCTGAGCATTTCCCTCTTCATTATCCAGTGATAGAAATAAGTTATAGTTTGAGAGAGCAGAGACATAAACTCTTATCTACTTTTGTTCATTTAAATGATCCTTATGTTGCTCTGAGACTGTGCCATGAAAATGGATAAGAAAATAATTAATTATTGAAAACATACCATAGATCTATTATTCAAGCTGATGTGAGTCAGTGGGATTACTCGTGTAAGCAATAGACTGAAAGTTTGGACAGTTTTTTTTTTTTTTTCCTTGGGTTTTCCTTTTTTTTTTTTTTTTTTTTTTTTTGGGTGAGGAAGATACTTTTTAACGGCTTGCATATCTCTAAAAAACACTCTGGTTTGTGTTGTATGAACTAACTTACTCTTTTACTGTCTCTTCATTAAAGTTTCCATAAGAGGATGAAAGTAATTTTTAACTTTCTTTAAACTGTATGAACACTTGTTACCAAACTGCCTCAGTCGGCTGAATATGCTGCACAGTGACCAGCTGTTTCAGCCTTTTGCTTCTTTTCAGTCAGGCAAGGGACACATTGCAGGAAAGAATGAAATAAGCAAGCAATCAAAACTACAAAAGGGTCACATTAGCAAAAGTGCAGTACTATATTGTGTATTGATCACACTACATGGGAGTCATGTCTTGCAGGATGTGGAGAACTGTTGTAACAAGTACTTAAAATGATAACGCTGGAATCTGTTAAAAAATTCTGCTGAGGTAAGATTATGGGTGCAAATGTTATCACTTCTTATTAAAGGCTTTAACATTTTACTAGTACATGCCCTGCAATAGCCGCCTAAAAGAACAAATATTTCTTACAGCTCCAGTTAATTTAATTGTAATGTTTTTCCCCAGCCTAAATGTATGTATTTTATCATAAAGAAAAAAAATATTCTGCGTACTTCAGTGCTGCAGTGCTGAATGATGCAATGCCAAACTTAGGAAACTGAAGCCTGGAGTGAAAAAATGGTCCCCAAGTCAGGCAATCAACCATCTCACGTATTGCTCTGGGAAAGGCAGAAACCAGGCCTTCATGTCAGGACTGAGAGCATGGAAGATATAGCTGGGAAGACATTTCAAGTGAAATGCTGCAGTGAAATCTCAGTTCACATTCTGGGGTCAGGGCTGCAGCAGAACTATCTCTCTACATCTGTGCTTCACAACTTGAAATTCTCTCATGAAAACAGACAGCCCACTTCTGTTGTGTCAAACTTTCAAAGTGTGTGTGTGTGTTTATGTGTGAGAGTGAGTTTTGGGATGAGAGGAATAAAAGGAGGTGGGTGACTCAGCCCAACTCCCTATCTCTCTCCTTCTAACCAACAGCACAGTGGGCAGAATATGCTTACCCAGTGAAGACACAGGGTCAATTCACTAAATTGGAAGTGGCTTAATTCTGTCCCTTACATTTCAAAAACAAAAGGCCACTCCAGAGAACTATAGGCTGCAGGAAAATAAAGAGAAAAAGAAAATAAAAAAGTGAAAGGAACAGAGAGATAAGGATAAAACATAAATGTTTGTCTGAATTCAGTCCTTCATCAAACACTTATTCAGTAGTTGTGGGGCTCAGTCCTGTCCTAAGAACTGCTCAGGTGCTCTAGTGATTTTAATGCAAGCAATCATAGTGGAAACTGGGTCAGAAATCCAGATCAATATAAAGAAGAAATTCTGGTCAGGACCTTGGCCTGGCCTACTCGCTAAATACATTTCTTGCTTCTGTATCATCAGAATTTCAAAATGAAATGACTACATAGGTTTTATGGCAGACTACACAACAGGATGTATGCAAAAGCTGTCCACCTTTCTAACTCCTATTCCTTTTTCTGACACCTAGTGTTTGAAGATTTTAAGATTAACCCTGAGGCCTATTCAGCCAATGTTTCCAATGCAAAATTATTTCAAGGTCTGATGACTGGAGAAGATTATCTGTGGGTTTTGCTACCAGGTCTGAGGTCTGAACATTTTATGTGTGAAGTCTATTAGGTCAAGCTCAGTCTCACACAATGCAAGTAAGTCCTTCCAGAGCTCTGCATGCCCTGAGGGTGTTGTAACTCCTGCTGGCCTAGTGTGTTTCTCTAGTTCAAGGGGATGTCAAAATTATTTTTCTTGCAAAGTAGAACAGCTGCAGCAAGAAGGTTGGTAGCCCGGTGGTTGAGGGTATGAGCCAAGAAAGAGGAACATGTGGGCTGGCTTTTACACTGCAAAAGATAGAGAATTTTTTATTTTCTCATCCTGAGCTAGTCTCCTACTCACTAGATACAAGTAGGCAAACCACCTCTCTAACTTTCTTTTCTTTTTTTCTTTTTTTTTTTTTTTTGTTTTAGTCATCATCACCCGCCACTGCATCATTTTGCAAAGCTCCGTCTGGTGAATATATTGCAGGGAGACTTGGAACATGCTCACATGCCATTACCCTTAGCAAAACAAAAAATGAAGAAGAAAACTATCCAGTTTTGGAAACCTTGTTACATCTAATTGCCGTTTAGCCAGAAGCCCAGTAGCTTAGTGAAAACTGGCCTATAAAATATACTGAGATAGAAAATCCTGTGAGATACTGATATTAGGTTAGCCCCTTCTACCCCTAGTTAAAACTGGATAATCTCAACTGATTTAAAGTCATTGTATACACTGGGAAACATAGTTTTGGTGGGAGTTGCATTGACATATAGAGACATCTGTAGATGTTTATATATGTATGTATATACGTATGTGTGTGTGCATCAACACATAACATGTCCCCAGTGTACAATGTCTTTTTTTTTGTGCTATATCTCTACAGAAGGGGGAGCCCCTGGTGGCCTAGTGGTTAGATCGCAGGACCTTCACCGCCAAGGCCTGGGTTCGATTCCAGCCAGGGACACTCCCC
>JAWMRA010000001.1:69572263-69618386 GCA_035584735.1 Pseudotriccus pelzelni | reverse complement strand
AATCTCTTTTGTCAGAAGGGTAGGAGCTGGAAAGGGCGGCGGGGGGCGGGGGGGGGGGGGGTGGGAGGGGGAGGGGAGGTGCGGCAGAGAGGGAGGGGGCCAGGGTGGGAAGTAGGAGGGGGTCGAGAGAAACAGGCGTTTGATTTCCACAGAGAGTATATTAGGAGCATCCCTAGAAAAATATCTGTGAGTGGACATACGTGCACCTCTAGATTTTTATACAGAGATAAGAATAACTGTTAGTTTCTACCCTCTCCTCCCCTCTTTAAGGGAGACACTGTACTCTGTGGGAACAGGTAGTGTGAACTGCTAGCAGTGCAGCAATCCCCTCCCCCCTACTTACCCTCTTCTCTGTGATCGTCTAAATTATGAAAAATAGAGAGAGAAAATGCATTAATCCGCGGTTCGACATTGCATAGAGAACACCAGCAAGCGGCAAAATCCAGCATGAAACATCCTAGACTGCAGGGGAGGACGAAACGCTTTTAAAGCAACGATAAAAATGGCGTGCAGAATAATTACCTCAAATTGCTATTCGCTTGACACCCTGACACTAATTCTGTTCAAGCCATTGGGAAATACAATAAGGCAAACGCGCCTTCCTCTCCTGCTTGTGCAGGTGTGAGTGTGTGCGAATGGGGGACATAAGGAACCTGTCGGGAGGAAGGGAATGCTAAACTTTCCATCTTAAAAGAAAAGAAATAAATTAAATAATCCATTTACGAGAAAGCATCTAAATAGATCGACAGCTTTTAATGCCAACGTTTTTAACGCTTGCCCTGTACGTGGATTGATTTTTTTTTCCTCTCCAGCATTCCCTCAGCAGATGGATTTTTGCCACTGCAGCTCAGCAGAGGGTGTCAGATCTTTCAGTGTGCACCAGGTTGAAACGAGCAGAGCCTCTTAGCAACTCTCCCTCTGCGTGCATGTGAGTGTGTGCGAGCGTGCGGCTCGGCAGCAGCGGAAGAAAAAGGAAAGAAGAGCGAGCGAGGAGGGGAGGCAGCGCGGCCGGCAGGGCGAGGCGAGGCGAGGCGCGGCGCGGGCAGGCGGGAGGCCCTGGCCCCTCGGCGGGCTCCGGCCGCCGGCGGGCATGGGCAGCAGCGCACCGCAGCAGCGGGGGCAGGAGCCGCGCAGCGCCTGGGCTGGGGCGGGCAGCGCCTAGGCTGGGGCGAGCAGCGCCGAGGCTGGGGCGAGCAGCGCTGAGGTTGGGGCGGGCTCTTTCAGCACCGCGGCGCTGGACAGCGCCCGGCGGGCGGCGGGCGAGGAGCGCGGCTCCGCGGCCGCCCGGCAAGGTCAGTCCGCGCGGAGCCGCGCACGGCGCAGCCTCCGCGGCCACCGCCGCGCTCCCGCCCGCACCTCTCTAACATGCAGCGGCGGCCGGGGGCCAGCAGCACCGTGCCGGTGAGCCAGCCCGGCCGGCAGACCTACACTTAGCTGCCCGGGAGGCGTCAGGGAGGGCGAGCGAGGAGGCGATTTTTTTTTGTACTACTTTTTTTTTTGTCTTTTTTTTTTTTTTTTTTTTTTTGCCTGCCTTGCAGTACGTGCCTGGATAGTTTGTGGATATAATTACTGACTGGAATCTGGGCTGTTGCAGTTGTACGTGGGGGGGGAGAGGGGAGAAAAAAAGCATCCCCCCCTCCACCGACCCTCCCTGCTCTCTCCCCCCCCCATTTTTTTTTTCTCCCCCTTTGGTGGTGGTTCGGACATTTAATGTCTTGAATGAACTGGAATTGCTTTCCGTGTGAGGACGATGGTTGCTGTTACTTTGTGATGAGATCGGGAATGAATTGCTCGGTTTAAAAATGCTGCTTTGGATTCTGTTGCTGGAGACGTCTCTTTGTTTTGCTGCTGGAAACGTTACAGGGGACGTTTGCAAAGAGAAGATCTGTGCCTGCAACGAGATAGAAGGGGATTTGCACGTAGACTGTGAGAAAAAGGGATTTACCAGCCTGCAACATTTCAGCGCCCCAACTTCCCAGTTTTACCATTTATTCCTGCATGGCAATTCCCTGACTCGACTTTTCCCTAATGAGTTTGCTAACTTTTACAATGCGGTCAGTTTGCACATGGAAAACAACGGTTTGCATGAGATTGTTCCTGGGGCTTTCCTTGGGCTGCAGCTGGTGAAACGCTTGCACATAAACAACAACAAGATCAAATCGTTCAGGAAGCAGACTTTCCTGGGGCTGGACGATCTGGAATACCTCCAGGCAGATTTTAATCTATTGCGGGATATTGACCCGGGAGCATTTAGGGACTTAAACAAGCTAGAGGTGCTGATTTTAAATGACAATCTCATCAGCACCTTGCCCCCGAACGTATTTCAGTACGTGCCGATCACCCACCTCGACCTGCGGGGAAACCGTCTTAAAACCTTGCCTTACGAGGAGGTCCTGGAGCAGATCCCAGGCATTGCTGAAATCCTGCTAGAGGATAACCCCTGGGACTGCACTTGCGATCTTCTGTCATTGAAAGAATGGCTGGAAAACATACCTAAAAACGCTTTGATCGGCAGAGTGATTTGTGAGGCTCCCACTAGGTTGCAGGGCAAAGATTTAAATGAGACCACAGAGCAAGAGCTGTGCAAAAAGAACAGAGTAGATTCTAGCCTAGCTGCTCCCCCTGCCGAAGAAGAAACCTGCGATCCTGGTCCCATTCCAACCCCCTTTAAAATACATGGCAAAGAAGACCCTGCCACGCCAGGATCTGCTCCAAATGGAGGTACAAAGATTCCTGTCAACTGGCAAATCAAGACCAGACCCACTGCTGCTGTGTCGACAGTGAGTGCGAAGAGCAAGCTACCAGCTACTGTGTCCTGCCCACACATCTGCAGCTGCGATCAGATCCCTGGCTCGGGTTTAAAGGTTAATTGCAATGACAGGAATGTGAGCAGCTTGGTGGATTTGAAGCCCAAGCCATCCAATGTGCAGGAGCTGTTTCTGAGAGACAACAAAATACACACCATCAGGAAATCCCACTTTCTGGATTACCGGAAACTTAATTTACTTGATCTGGGCAACAACAACATCGCCACGGTCGAGAACAACACCTTCAAGAACCTCTTTGATCTCCGATGGCTCTACATGGACAGCAACTACTTAGACACACTGTCCCGGGAGAAATTCGCTGGGCTGCAAAACCTGGAGTATCTGAACGTGGAGTTTAATGGGATCCAGATGATCATGCCTGGCACCTTCAACGCAATGCCCAAACTGAGAGTCCTCATCCTCAACAACAATCTACTGAGGTCTCTCCCAGTAGACGTGTTTGCCGGGGTCTCGCTTTCCAAGCTGAGCATACACAACAATTATTTTATGTACCTCCCAGTGGCAGGGGTGCTGGACCAGCTCACCTCCATCACCCAAATTGACCTGCACGGCAACCCATGGGACTGTACTTGCCCTATTGTGCCTTTCAAACAGTGGGCGGAGATGCTGCGCCCCAAGGTGATTATGAGCGACCTGAGGTGCGAATCCCCTGAAGATTTCTTCAAGGAGGATTTTGAATCTCTCTCCAATGATGTGATTTGCCCTCAGTTAAAAATCTTGCCCACATTAACTTCTACAAACAAAAACAGCACCGGGCTGACAGAGACAGGTACTCACTCTAACTCTTACTTGGAGACCAGCCGGGTCTCTATTTCGGTGCTAGTGCCAGGGCTCCTGCTGGTTTTTGTGACCTCTGCCTTCACGGTGGTTGGCATGCTGGTGTTCATCCTGAGGAACAGAAAACGGTCCAAGAGGAGGGACGCCAACTCCTCTGCATCCGAAATCAACTCCTTGCAGACGGTCTGCGACTCGTCCTACTGGCACAACGGGCCCTACAGCGCCGACGGGGCCCACAGGGTGTACGACTGCGGCTCCCACTCCCTGTCGGACTGAGGCTGCGGGCAGGGCGGGGGCGGCCACGACCCGGGACCGGCCCTTCACGCTCCGGCCGGGGACGGCTCTGCACCTCCGCTGCTACCTTTTGTGAGAAACGAATCACACAGACACACGCACGCCCTTCCTCACAACCCCCATAGCAAGGGCCGAGGCCCAGTGGGCGGCGGGGGGAGCTCGGCGCCGGGGCGCATCCCTGCAGTACCGCGCAGCCCGGCGCGGTGGGTGCATCCCCCACCCGTGCGCGGCCGGGACAGCGACAGACGGGCAAGGAACCGCTTCCTTAGGCTCCGGCAGGGCGAAGCACGGCTCTTGGATTTAGAGCTTTTGTTCCATTGGGGTTTGTTTTGGTTTTTTGCCCTCTTCCTTTGTGGACCGACCCCTTTCCGAGAGGCCGGGAAAAAGAGGGGGCGGAGGACAGGCTGGTGTCGGCCTCCTCCTGACAGCAAAACAGGAGTGGAAAGTTGCACGAAGGCATGAATGTAATGTAAATAAATGACTCCGACTCCGAAAAAAATAGACAAATGGACAAAAAAAAAAAAAAAAAAAGTGCTGCATGGCTCGCATGGATACAACGCACCCCAGGGACGCTCCAGCCCCCAACTGGAAACAGCGTCTAGTTCACGCCATCATCCCTCTTACCTGATAAGTCCCTTCGTATCAAACCTTCTATATACGAAATACAGTATAATAATAAAAAGTGCCATTTCGCCAGTTTTTTTTTTGTGTGATCAATAGACAGTAGAGTTCGTACTTTTACCGTGGAAAAAAATGTAAAGGTTTTATTTAAGACATAGTTGCATGAATATTCTCATTGGATTTTTTTTTTTTTAGGTGGGAATTACTTTGGTGGGAGAGATTTGCTTTGTTAATAGTGGGTTGTGTTTCATTTTTCGGGGGCAGGGACGGGGAGGCTTTGATTTTATTTCCTCTCTCTTCTTTTTCAATATACATATTTAGTATTGCCTTTCCATCTGAATGTAAAAATTAGTACCCTTGATTTCTATTATGGTAACAGTGTAAACATACAAAAAAAAAAAATCCAAGGCAGTTAAGCATGACCAATTAATGTCACTCTAGTGCTTAGGCTGCAAAGTTTAATGGTAGAAAATTCTGTGCTGTTGTAAATCTTAGTATAACTTGAGGAAAACAGAACTGAGGAAGCAAGTGAAACTTACTAATTCTATTCGAGGATTTTATAATGGCATATTTTTTCAGTATTAAAGTGAAAATGTTTTCAACTCCGGGTCCTTACCATTTTTCCAACATCTAATTCTTGCAAATGGGTTACTTGAGTTTAGGGGACAGAGCCTCCTTTCAGTGCTCTCTGTGTGTGTCTCTCTCCCTCCCTCCCTCTCTCTCTTTCCCTCCTTCCCTCCCTTCCTCTTTCTCATTCATTGACAGGCAGAGACACAAACACCCTTCCTTCCCCCCTTTCCCAACGTAAATAACACACAGAAGTTTCCTGCCTCCTCCCCTAGCCTCCGTTTTTTTATCCTTTTTTTTTTTTTAATAAGGAGGCAATGAATCCCTTTATTAATACTGTGAATCTCTCGCTGCTGCCGCTGCTGTCACCGCCTCTGCTGCACACACTGCAGATATTTTAGAGATGTTAGTGGGAATTTGCTTTAAGTGCCACTGCGCAGCTCGGGCTCATTAAGCTCAAGTCCAATTTCCGCGGTCCAGCATTCCCGCCCTGGAGCAGATTGCCCGGTGGGGCTGCTGCGGGCGGCCGGGCTCCAGCAGCTGCCGCCAGTGGGAAAAAGAATTAGTGCAGGGATTTTCCCGTTCCTGCACTGGCTACCTCCACCCTTTGATATTAAATGCTGAAAAAAAACACAAGCCACCACGGCGCAGTGCTGCAGTTGGACTTCAGGCAGCTCGCGTTTGATCCCGTTTCTGTACCGGGAAAGTGCCCCTAAACTCAGTCAAACTTGTAAAGGCAAAAGTCCCTGCAAATCACTTGTAACTCACAGCTCAAGTCCCAGTGGAGATATGGAGAATTTCAGTCACGTTGCTCCTGGCTTTCTCCAGGCAGAGAATCCTTTTAAAGAGTAAAACACCATAAGGGATTTGCTAAACTTCAAATACTGATTCGGTTTGCTTTATAGAAAATGCCCACCTTTGGGAGCTGCGAGGAGAAAACAGACATACATTCATACACATTGCAATAGGTACACTCTTGAAAATTAGGCAGAAGCCTGGTCACGGGTGTTCATGAAGTATTAAACGTGGGGAATATATCATTCCTCCAGAATCCTGTATCACAGTGGAAAAATCTGCAGACTCCTAGAAAATACCTTGAAGTTTGGTTGTGCAGCTTTGAAAATGGCATGACCTGCTTAACTATACACACCAATCCTGTTTCAAGGCTCCTTCTTTATTCCACCTTGCTGCTTCATTGGACTGGTTTTTCTGCCAAGACATTCTGTGTAAGACAAAGTGATGGCAGTAGAGGCACTAGTTTGCCATTGTGCAATCTACATTGTGCAGATTGAGAAGAAAAAGCAAATGTATTTACATGTGAACCAGTATTTCTTCCTTGGGAGGCCATGAACTTTAGCTTAGAAATAGTCCAAAATAGGCCAAAATAACCTGTTTAAGTATAAGCCAGTGCACCCCTAGATGACTATCTAAGTCTTCCTGCCTTCTTCACGATATTGTGGTGATAAAATTGAGCAACTGAGAAAACATGCTAAAAAAAAAGAAATCATAACTATGCTACAAGCACTGGAAATCACTGACTGAGATCAGGCATGCATGCATTTCGGAGAATATAATGCTAAATATATGTAATTCTAATTTGTCACCATTGAGAAGTAGCATAAAGTTACAACTTTGCTCATTTACTTTCCTTAATATGCTAGTTCATTGGCACACCTAAATAGAAACGTCCATTCATTTGAAGAGTTGAAGTCATGCATTTATCATCTTGTTTCTAGGTTGCTGGTGGTGGGGAATAACAAAATGGACCTTTTTCTTTCTATGTAATTTTCTGATTTTAACATTCCACAGGATTCTTTCTTCCATCTTGCAGACACTTGCCCTTAAGACACATAAATCACACAACTCTCTGAGATGATATAATAATTACCAGACCTTGAATTGCAATGTTTATCTTATTTGTATGTTTAGCATGATTACTTTTATCAAAACAAAACACTCAACCAAAGAGAAACATAAGGGAAAGAAAAGGGATGATTGAGGATGTACTGAAGAGGAATGAAGTGCAAATATGTTAAATATGTTCAGCTGTACTGCATTAACAACAATAACAAAATAGCAAATGTTTTATTTGTTTGATAAAGTCTGTCATAATATTTCGAACACTGGAACCCTATATAATATCCATGTTGTGTCAAAACGTGATTTTTTTTCTGCTAACTTTAGAATCTCATAACTTCAACCATAACTTATATCACATTAAATTGCTACTTATTCCTTCTTAATCATTACAGCAAAGAGATTTCTGCTCTTTCAGAAAAGACAGAAAAGTAACAGATGTATTGTTCAGTTAGTTTAACAAAAAAAAGGTTGTGGTGTTTAGTTTTTGTTGTTTGGTTGTTTTTTTTTTCTTCAAACACTTCATTTAAGAATAGCCTCCAATTTAAACTGTTGCCATAGAAATCTATGCCTGTATAGATGGTAGCCTCTTGCATGCCACTGCAGAAGAATAAATGGAACTCTAGGAGCAACATGATCAAATTTTAAAATCATACCCATAGGTGATGTGTATCATTTTAAGCAGAATTGTACTGTTGGAGCTGCACAGGAATGCATTATTATCTTGCTTTACTAAATGTATTGGTTGTGCCAGGTTATTTTATAGCTTCAGTACAGTTGCATTGAAATTACACTGTTTCAGATCTGCTTGCAAACTAAGGTGATGTAAACTTTGTTTGATTTGGGTTGCAGTTGTTTTGTTTAGTTGTGAGTTTTTTATTTTGGTTTGTTTATTTTAGCAAGAGTGGGGGCAGATGTTATCTGACGGAGAAGAAAAGGCTTTGTGTACTAGTCTTTACTCAGGTAGAAAAGCCATTAATTACACAAGGTGAACATTTCACACTTTTTTTTTTAAGGTGGTGCAAAGCTCATTAGGGTGAAAGTTAGGGCAGCAAAAGGCTGCAAAATGCTTCTCCTTTCCAACAGAATAATCTCCACCTTCCATTACCCATAAGAAGTCTGTAGGACTCCCAGATTTGAAAGTCTCCCAAAGAAAAGTAGCTCTTAGTAAAGAGACAACCTTTTTCCCTTTGTATTTTTGTCAGTGGCTAGTTCAGGAGCAAAACAAAGCAGGGATTTGTTGGAGATGAAATGAAAGACTTTTAAATTGCTCTTTCTATCCTGTGTAACTTTCTCCAAGACAAAGCTACATCTGGGGACTTTCTTGGAAACTGGTGCACAAGATATGTGCAAATCTCTAATGCCCTTGTTTTTTCTTAGATTTGGAGTTTGAATCTGCATTTCAGTTGTTTTATTGTATACCTGACTTTCTAGTTGTCTATACTATTTGGATCAGGCAGAATGGATTTGGCTGCATTTTTATTCACATGTGATCAAAAGTGAGCAGTCTTAGATGTTAAAGGACTTCATTAGATAGATTCTTCTGTATTTAGGAAAGTTTGCATAGATATATATATGAAGTAGGACAATTTCTGTGTCTGAATATTATTGTGTGTTTGTGGAGTTCAAATTCGTGGGACTTAATGCTACAGAAATTTCCAGGCAATGGGCAGGAGTGTATGGCTGCTGGACAAATACCTTTTTTGGCATTTGGGAACAAGTCAGAAGGGAGAGAATTAATAGGTTGTGTTCATAAGCTATGGCTGCCCTAAGACCACACAGATACTTGTGTAATCTGTTTAAAATTAATAATCTGTTTAAACTGTATTAAGAGTGTGGACAGATCAGAAGAATAATATTATTTTACTCAGCTTTTCCCAGAGGAATATAAGCAGTGGAAAAAATCTGGACTACAACTGTTGCAAGCATTGTATTATATTACACTATATTCATTATGAGTATGTTTAGCAATGATACCTTAATGGATTACCTTGTAACAGAAGTTGATATTCAACATAAATGTCTGTGAGTTTCAGAAACTTTAATAATTTTATCCTTTTGGGTTAAGAAATATAAATGAGATCTAGCAGTATTACTCCTCCAAGATTAATTACCAGGTTAATTGACATATTGTTGTGCTGAATGATTCCATTTACCAGCGAAAGTTTCTGAATCAATTTCTGTATATACTTCTATATACATTCTTCAGTTATGTGAGAGAGGAACAAAGTCAGCAGAAAGTCCCCTGGAAGGAAATAGTAGTCTCCTGCATCATACACTTGACTGCTAAGATTGAAAATTCACAGCAAACAATGGACCAAAAAAGTCCATTGTAGAACACAGAGCTGACTTACACTGAGTGCTTTAACTGCCATTATTTTAGGGGTATCAGTGACACAAAGCGCTCTTGGCAGAAAGTATTGCCTACCTAGAGATATTGGTGCCAGCAGAACTCCTTCTTTATCTTTCTCCCTTTCCATTAGGTAGCCAGATTGATCCCCCTCAGCGAGTTTCCAAGTAAGCCAGTGGAACAAACTCTTTTAACTCTTAATGACTTTAGATGATGTCATGACCATTCAGACAGACCCCTCAAGCTTTGCTCTCAAATCATGTCTAACCATTGGTTCTCATGTTTGGTTTGTGTTACTTTGTCCTTCCTGAATTAACTACATCTGTTGCAAGTGGGAAGTTGAGCAAACAAGGTGCTATGAAGAAATTAAACAGGAGTATGGTCTGGTGGAAAAAAATAGGGAATACGACTCATTTTCTGTATTTGCTATCTAACCTGGAATGTAGGTATTTGTCTCACCTAACTGGACGGGCCTCAGTGAGATGCCCTGGCACAAGTCAGTAGTGTCCTAGGAGATGTCCCAGAGTATCTGAGGTATTTGAATGAGTCTGGTAGATACAAAATGAGGACTAGGGTACACTCATATATTTCTGCAGTGGCAGCTGGACTCTGAATGGGAGGCATTAGGGCATCTGAATAGAAGTAGACACTCATGTGGGAACAATTGAATTGAATTCTTGATCTATACTGAGAGCCTGGTGGTTTGGTTCACTTGAGTCACCTAAGTGATTTGAATTGTCTTGGTGTCTGAGCTGTCTGCATGGTGCTGACAGAAAAGACTCAAGGCTTTTGGGACATATGGTCAGCTGGTGCCCAGGAAAGGTACTGTAAGACACCACAAATGGTGCTGCATCTCTGTGAATGGGCAAAGGAGTTGAACCCTAAATGTAGCTCAGTTATGTACAGCTACACTGCAGATAATTAGATGCATGTGATAATTAAATAAAACCCTTGAAACTACATTAAATAAGTTATATCAGAGATGGTTAACTGAGGCATGATAATTTTTAAAGAACAACTGCTAGATTTTAGAGGTTATCAATAGAAGTCATGTATATAACACACACTTTTTTCGTCTGTTCTCCTAACTTGGATTTTATTTTTGTCTTTTCAAATTGATAGGTCTATGACTTGGGGATTGCATCCTAATGATTACTTTTGGATAGGATTCCTATTTTAGCCGATGCCTTTAGAAATAGCTACAGTACATAATAACTATAATAGTAACATCATAAAGTAATATAGGGCTCAGGAAACAGAAATGTAACAACAACAAAGAAATCCTGACAGTTATTGCTGATACCATAATAATAAATAACTGTTTCTTGGGTTAAGCTTGAAATATAAATGAGGAATACAATCCTCCAGGGTTGTAGTCATTATTGAAGTCATTAAGCTGATCACAATGAAAGGTAAGTGCTACAAATGGATGAGAAAACGCAGTGGAAAGTGTTTCAGAAAAAGAAAAAAAGGTTTGGTTTATGAAAAGAAAGTGCAAAACTGGTAAAAGGGTTTGTCACAGGAGGTTTAAAAAGGAAAAAAATATAATTTAATTATGGACACACAGTAACAACTTATTCACATGAGATATCTTAAAGGGAAGACAGATGGTAGGAAATATTTAAGTGCAGGATGTAGAATATGTAGCTAGACCCTAGAGACAATTAGTCAGTTGCCCAGGATAAAAATGGCACAATAAAATTGGCACTATTTTGTACTGGGCATTTCACAAGGAATATGGACTTTTAGAGAGAAGAGTCAGAACTTAACTTAGGCATGAATGGGGAGAATGGAAGCATAAAAATAATATGGAATTTTTCCTCATTGTTACAGTTCAGGAAGCAAATGTTTTGAAATGAGTTAGTATGGTTATAAAGGTTATTTTATCATGTGTCTTTAATGTGGTAGTGTCTTTATTTTAGTTAGCTTGGTTAGAAGATTTTGACAAACAGGGTGTACTCAAAATATAAGCATAGAACTAATTTTTTGATGTGTGGTTACGGTCATGGTAGTTGAAAAAAAAAAGCATGAGAATGAAAAGGCATTCCTTTCCTGGAAAAGCTAGGTCAACAGATACCTATAAACCACTGAAATAGAAACAATTTTCCAAATTTGGGGGTGTATTTTCACTGTTGCAATAACCTTATATCCCTATCAGAAATTGTCTTCTTTCCTATGACATTATGTGTAGCAGAGAATAATAGTATTAATAGACATAAAAATAATAAAGATAGCTTTATTATTTAAGGTTTTTATTAGCTTGGTTTGGTTTGGTTTATTTTTGGTTTTGTTTGGGACGTTGAGTGTTTATTTTGGTTGTTGGGGTTTGCTTGTTTTATCTCTACCTTTTTTTCTTTCAGAATTTTTTTCTTTTTGTTTTTTGTGCTTTAATTTAGATATACGCATTTTTGAACATGATGCAGAAGCAAAACACAACAGTGTAAGGATGAACAGAAAGAATGCACTAAATAAAGTGCTAGTCCCTGCAGATTTGCTGCAATTATTCAGGAAGGAGAATTGTGAGTCTGAACAACAAAGTGAAAGATGTTACTGACATTGGCTAAAGATACTCATGGGAAAAGGAAACACTTAACATTTTTGAAAGGTCTTTCTATGACTATGCTGTTATTAATGAAAGATGATCTTAACTAACTAAAATTTTAGTATAAGACAATACTCCTCTGTAACCAAATAAATGAGAAGGTATATTTAGAATGATGATTAGGCTGTTGATTTGGGCCTTACAATAAGGCAATATTGAAATGAAGCTGAGGAGGAAGTGGTTCTTACTACAGAATCATAAGCTGATATCTGCCCAAACTTATTAACTCAGTTGCAGACGTATATTAAATTAAGCATATTTGTCCTTTGAACAAATTCATAGTATTCATAAATCCCAATCTGAATAATAAATTCAAGGACTCTTGGCTTCATTCTTACTGTACCTGAGCATGCCCATTATGTTATATGGAAAAATTAGGAATGGAACAAAAGTAAAGGAAAAAAAGTATTAATAAGGTTTCAAAATAGTTTGCACGTTTTAAAAGATCAGTTCTGGTTAGAAGTGTTACATCATTAGCAGAGTACTGGTCAGATAATGTAATATTCATTTACATAGATTTTATTTGTATAGTTGGTTTTTTGAAAGCAATAAATTTCTGATTATAAATCAACAAACTTATGATACAAACATTTAATAAAGAATGTTAAATTTAAAATAATTGCTAGAGAAGGGTTTATAGTACTAGTATCAATGGAACCTTAATTATATCTCAATCATCTAGAAATGGAAATTATCAAAATATGTGTTTCATCAGATCATATATTTTTTTAGAATAAATCCCATTCATTTTAAGTTTCTGTAGTTTTCAGTGCATTAATACTGTTTTTCCAAATGTCAAGGTTTATGAAATTCAGAAAAAATTACTCTTCTTCAGAGAAGAAAGCTAGTTGCAAATCTTTATTATGCCTTGATTTATGAGGAATCAATCTTTATGTTTCACACAGGACCAAATTTTCAAACAACAGTGGAAGACGAAGAAAACTTAGAAAACAAAATTGTGTGTCATAGATCCTTTTGCATTGGACTGAGTGGTCCATAACTCTGACTGGAATGGGATCCTTTATTCTGCTAAATTAATGAAACCAGAATGTGAGTGAACTCAAGCACTGGGAGCTATAATCCATAATAGATAATACATAGTGGAGAATCCCTGCTGAATAACTGTTATGTCATAACCTAGCTCTTTTCCACAGTTCTCAAATAGCTCTGTCCAAGACAAAATTGCTGCAGAAGGGACAAGCCCTTGGCAATGTGAACGTGAGCCAATTTGTACTTGGAATTTGAGCCTATGATTTAATTCTGTTTCTTGCTCATTTAGAAGTGTGAATATTCACAGTGTATCTCCTGTGGGCTCAGCATTTGGCCCAGAGATTCATAGATGGACTCAAAAATTGTTGTGGTTTTTTTTATTTTGTTTGCTTGATTTTTTGTTGTGTGGTTTTTGTTGCTGTTGTTGTTTTTTGGCTTTGTTTTTTCTTTTTGCTTGTCATTGTTACATTCCCCTTCCTGCTTCCTGCTCTCTTTAGCATGATTATGCAATTCCTTCTCAGAAATCCTGTTAGACTTCTAGAACCACCTTTGATGTCCCTGCCTTTGGCTTTCACTGACATTAATTGACTGAACAAGCCTACTAGAATATAGCTATGAATGTTTTCATGAATTAAAAAAAATTAAAAATAGATTTTTTTTTTTGTAATGTGGATGAATATTTTACATTAAAACTACTAGGGTGGCTTGACAGCATTAATTAAAAGTGCTGTAGTTATGATCAATGGCATTCGGCTATAATTCTGTCCTCACTGAATTCAAGGTAGATGTTTGGGACTGGATTTTAAAAAGAGTTTAAATATCATTTGAGATATGCATGCTTAGATGCAATATAAGGCATCCCAGGGTACCGAAGATATCTACACAAGTTTAATATATTTTCTTTTCTGGGCTGGCAGCTGGAATTCAGGCAAGATATTTTAGCATACCTTAAGTGTTACAGATGATTATGTTAAAGCCTCTTAAGTGTTCCCCAGTTGAAATGTAACAGCTGTATTGTGAGCACATGAATTTGCACATCTCTGTCTGTAACTGAATTGTAGCTTCCAAGGTTGGGTGAGCTAAATCACAGCTAAGCTATTTGACTTTTATATTGCTAAAGATAAGTGTGATGAATCTCACACTTGTGAATAACATCCTCAGGATGGAACTTTCAATTAAAAATAAGAATACACACATATAAGAGGGCAGCTGAAGAGTACTCTTTAACTATTTTTCCAGTCAGATCACAGTTTGTTAAAAGAAAACCAAAATATTACAGACAGTACATACAATTGATTATTCTGGGGGATGTTTGTTGTAACATTAGGACACAGAGAGATAAATATTTGCTTGTAAAACTTTTACACCATATTAATATTTAAACTTACATTAATTTAAATCAAAAAGTAGGCTAATATTCCAGTAATATAGCAACTACAGCAAAAATAAAAATGAGGCTTTTTATTTTTCTGCTCCCCAAGAGTGTCCCTCTGTTGGCTTTAGGAAAGCATCCTCGATTTTATATAATAGAAATGAATCAGAATAAACCAAAGAATATCAGCCAACTTATTTTCACAATATCATAGTATAATAATTAAGAAATAAAATAAAAAAGTATGTAATATTTCCACCAATAAATATGGATTTTTTTTCATTTTTCTAACATTAGACCAAAAAAAAAAAACCAACAAAACTCACAGAAAAACACTAAATAAAGGAGAAAGACAAAACCAACTAAGACTGACTCCTTCTTAGAAAAATAGCCTTAATATCTGATTTAGTAGTAACTGAAAGTTAGAAGCCATGGACTTTGCTGTAGTACCTGAGTTTGTAGAATGAGTCTGATTCTAGTTAAAATACATAAAGTACACAGATCAATATAACCACAATTGACACTAATTGACAAGATAAATTGACAGTGTTAGGGCAGAAGCCAAGAAACCAGATACTAAAACCTTTATTTTTTTTCCCCTTCCCTCACTATGATGGCTGAGTTCTGACAAAAGATCTAACTTTCTGAAAACGTATAGGCTATATTAATAGATATGTCTGTTAAGATTTTTGTCTTCATTCAGTTAGGAAGGTGAATTTCAATGTACTCATTCTGCTGAATTTCTCACACTTGCAGTGTAGAGTTCTCCTGCTGAGCAAGTCACCTTTGTCTTTATGTACAGTCAATGGGGAGAAATGGGAACTGCTCAGGTTCATGTGACATTTTGGGATGACAAGAACAGTTCAACTATATACTTAGGCACCAAATTTAGATAACTGAATATTGTCATATGGATATCAACTGTGTGTCTAAACTCTTATAGTCATCAAAGGTCCAGCCAGTACAGAGAACAGAAAGTGTCTCAACTCAGTTCAAACAGACACTTAACAGAGAACTCAGCTTTTAAACGTAGTATTGAGTGTCCTGGGATATCCCACCTGGCCTCTAGCTGCCACTTGAGAAGGTTGTAGTTCTTTTACTGGTCCTGGGTTATACATGTGAACTCCATGAGTGTCCTGGATGTCTGAAATATCCTAAGGCATCAAATGTACCAGCCATTTATGCTTTGGCCAACATAAAGTTTTCATTGATTGTACATGGAACTTAGATACTTAGTTCACATTTGGACACCTATGCTTGGAAGTCTGAATTTCTAAATAAGCCTTATCCATATTTAGAAAGAGATAAAGCATGTTTTAAAAGTTTTATTTCTTTCCATTCACTCTAACAGGAATCTAGGGCACCTAGTCTAAATATATAACTACAACTATAAACAGCTGCATTTCCTCAAATTAATTCCACACTTTGAGTCTTTCACTTGGACTGTCTATTTCTTTGCCATAAAATAGCATAGTATCATTGACCTACCTGAATGGAGAGGCAAGGATTCAGGTGTCTGGCATGTCCCTCTTACCCCTTGCTTCAGGAGTCTGCAATTCCAGAAAATACCAGCCTCATAATACATCTAACTCTCAGATTCCAAAGGGGTCTGCCCCCTCATTTCAAGGAGTCTGACTGCATGAAGAAAGGGCCCTATTGAGCACAGATATCTTTGCTCTAGACTGGGGAGAAGGAGGGAAGGTGGGAAGAGGGAGGAATAGAGAGGTTTTATCTCTGAATATCTCAGCGATATTAAAAGAGAAATTAAAACATAAAAATACGTGGAAGTAGTTTCCTGTCTCAGGAAGAGTCTTGTATGCAGAAAAGCCATATTAATTCCAAAGAAATCATACTGATGGCTGATAATGAAAGTATCCTTTTCCTCCTTTCACACATCCATGGAGTATTTATTGAACAAAATTATGTACTATTACCCAAAAGTCCACGGTGAAGAAAAGTTTGAACATTCCCTCTGAAAATAATTTTGAACCTCTGAAAAGGATTGGTGGACATCTTGGTACACTTAAGCACAAATTGTTAAGAGCAGTCAAAACTAATATGAAAGTTTCCTTGCATGGATCAGAAACAAATTGTGAGATACATTGGTAAGTCAGTGTTGCTAGAAATATTTTTGGATTTATAGTAATTAACTATATGGTGTGTTATCTTCAGTTAGATTTAAAAGATCACAAGAAACGGAACTGAAATGAGAATAAATTGGCCTAAGTTACTTAGTTTCAGAAACACTAGTGATTATTTTAAATAAAGTCAATGTTGTCATTTGCCTTCTGTTTCTCATGAACAAGGCTGTACAACATAACCACTATACATAATTCATAGAAAATTATTTGGAAAAAAAAATCAACTCCTCAAAAGTCTCCATTGAAACAGAATTTTCATTTGAAGACATGTCTGAGAAGAGTGAAGCATAATGAGGAATTTCATGCTGGATTTTTAACCATATCAGGCAGCCTGTGTGTGACAAACAAAAACAGCTCAACTTTTCACTCCTAATTGACTCCGATTCCTCGTAAATTATGCATATGAACATAGTTCTGTAAGCAAGTTTTAATTATTTTTCATTTTAATATAATACTTCAAGGCAGATATTGTGCATGACTATTATGTTCATCATCACGCAATCTTGCTCATCGGGTTCAGTGTGTTATTAAAATTTTCATTGAATTGTCCTACAGAATAGTAGAACAGTTTCAGTTCATTAATTTTTCTCTTATTTCTCTATCTATCAAAGTAAAGTTTCAAGCTTGAGTTCTATCATGTAATTTGTGTAACAAGCTATTTGTAAATGACTGGGTAGGTCCTGGTACAGCTTTCTATATTGAATGTTATTTTTTTACCTGTTTCCAAATATTTTGAAATTGTCACGTAGAAAATCAATTGCAACATTCAGATGAGTCTTCAAAAATAAGGAGAAAGATTTTGCCCCGTAAGTTTAACAGACATTGTAATAACAGCTCAAGTAAAATTTGAGAGTTGCTTTACAAAATGGGAATCTTTGTTTTACACTCAAAGTTTGAGCTGATTCTGAACTTTCAGACCATGTGCATAGGCAGGGCTAATTTCAAAGTAGTTTCACTTCTGCACATCTATATAATAGAAAATAATCTTAAATAAATATAAACTTTCAATCCAAAAGCAGTAAGAAGATCAGTAATATAATGGAGAAAGGTAAATAAATGGAACTGCATTTAAGTTTAAAAAAATAAAATTAATGCTTTTTAAATTATCAGAAACATGGAGCAGATTTAACTTCTTCCATAACCACTTTCTTCCTAGTGATCTTTACGTAAGAATGTTGTTAACATGCCTTTAGTGTACGGCACATCTGCCCACATATAAAATATGATAATCTGATTTTACTTTGATGTATATTTCTGTAAATTGGCATTCAAATCAAGGACTGTGAGACTCTCTAATAGTAGAATTGACTTATGCCTATTTATGGTGTTTTACATTAATGGAAAAATCACATAAATGAGGCCTAATCAAAGTTAATACCCTGATTGCTTCTCTGTGTTAATACCATAGTCATTCATTGCATATTCAAAAATTTCATGCATTCAGTGTAAGTAATGCAGTGGTGATAGGCAAACTTTAGCCAATAGATTCTGCTTTTAGTTAATCCCTGGTATTGAATTATATTAATATAATATCAAGAGAGTAGGCTATGAATTTGAGCTGATACAGTCACGAATATTGGGGCTAGTGGAGAGAAGGGGTGTTTACATCAGAAACCAAAGTTGCTTCTCCCAGTGTTGGGAACTGAATAATTACATAAAGGGAAGAAATTTTGTCCATGTTGATGTCAGAATTGTGGAATAAAGCAAGTAAATTAGGACCCTAAAATATGTGCCTAGGACCATTTAAGATACTTTAGGGTAGCTGAGAAATGTATATAGTGGTGGCAGATGTGTACACTGACTGAAGAGAATTTCACATCCTTTTGCAGGGAAAGACAGAGACCAGATACCGTGTCCTAGGACACCTAAAATGTCACTGAAACCTGTGTTAAAGCACTTGAATTAACACTGGATGGACACACTGACACTAATATCAGTTAGTTCAAGATTCCTGTCTCAAGTCCCTGAACCTCAAGACTGGGACTGGGGGAAAAAACACCTCCCATGGCAGGTCTAGTTTGAAACCACCTGAGAAACATGAATATGCACACATCTGTGGGATCTGATGAGCTGCATCCCAAGGTCCTGAGGGAATTGGCTGATATAATTTCCAAACCACATTACACCCATTTTTAAGAAGGGTACAAAAGAGGATGCTGGAAACTACGGATCAGTAGATCTCTGCCTGCTAAAATCATGCAACACATCCTCCCGGAAGCTATGCTGAAACATATGGAAGACAAGGAGATGATTAGAGACAGGCGACGTGATTTTATCACGGGCAAACTGTGCGTGACCAAGCTAGTAGCCATCTATGATCGAATGTCTACGTCAGTGGAAAAGTGCTAATGATGTCATCTGACTGGACTTCTATAGAGCCTTTGATACGGTCTTCCATAACATCCTTGTCACTAAATGGAGAAGCATGGGCTTGACAGATGGACTGTTAGATGAATAAGGAATTAGCTGGATGCCCACGTCCAAAGAGCTATAAGTCAATAGGTCAATGTCGAAGTGAAAACCAAGCAGTGTCCCTCAAGAGTCCACGTTGGGACCAGTGCTATTTACTGTCTTTAGCAATGACATAGTGGGATTCAATGAAACCTCAGTAAGTTTGTAGATGACACGAAGCTGAGTAGTGCAGTCCACATGCTTAAAGGAAGGGATGGACCCAGAGAAACCTTGAAGAATAGGTTCAGGCAAACCTCCTGAAAGACATTCCTGATCATGGCAAGGCAGTTGAAATACTGACCTTTAAAGCTCTCTTCCAACCCAAAACATTCCATTCTATGACTCTATACTTCGAAGATTCTTACCCACTATTTAATATTTTAATTTTAATACTAATTATTTTATTAACTATCAATAAGGATGGATTATTATAAAATACTAGAAATAAAATATTGAAAAATAAAAATATTATGTAAGCATACTGATTTTAACATGCCTTATTAAATCACAAAAAACAGAGATCAGAAGAAAGACAGCTACAGATGCCTGTACAGATAATTAGTATATTTTTACATAATAAAAAAAAAAGAAAAAATTAGAAGAAAAAGTCATTAATATGAAGTGTTTAGCTTTTGCAAAGAAAAAATGTATTTCATCTAGTGAATTCTTGCTTGATTATGTGTTTATGTCTGAGAACGAAAACAAGGTTATAGAGTTTTGGAAGAGCTTTTAAAAAATAAGTAAGTTATGTGGCATCAGAAACCAGGAGATATTCATACAGATGTAAGAGAATGGTTCCCATCAATTCACTATCAGTTTATGTGTAGTAAAGCTTCTACGGCATATGGCAGAATTATTCCAGAGAACTGAGAGTTTACAGAAATGATGTCTGTTTACCATCTTTATCTGTTGGACATTACTAGGTGCAGTGGGCTAGTCTGTGCCCTAATTGCTGTCCACTAGATTTGCATTAATCAGTGCAGTGGGTTGGTATATTCTAACGTGCCATGTAAGTTTCTGAAAGAGACACTGGCAGTTCTTGGACACTAACGGGGTGGAATGACGGAATGTCAGAAAAAATATTCAGGTTGATGTTTCCAAATATTTAAACCAGTTCTGTCAAGGTGCCAGTCTAGTCCTGAATAAATGAAAGAAGGAAGTTAGAGCAATGCAGCATTTTGGGGTTTCCCCCTTATTGGATACATTTATTTTGTTTCATAGTTGACATAACTGAAACAGAGATACTTGAAAACAAATCATAATGCCAGAGCTTGGATTAGTCCATTCATATAGATATTTAATATTTAATATTAATTTAAAAATATCCACAAAATAATTATAGTAAATTAGACTATGAAAAAATCACCAGATTTTCATTTTAATTCAAAATAGTTGTCCCAGAAGTCTTTTCTCCAGGCTAAACCATGGCATATGTCTCACTGCTAAGCAAAAATTTTAACATAAAAAAGCATTAGTTTTTATTTTACAGACCTGCAAACATAAGGGAAGATTACATTTTCAGATGAATTTCTGAAATCAGCTAACCGAGGAGCTTCATTTTATAATACGGATTATAAATTGTGCTGGCAATTAATCTGTAATGTGACTAATCCTTTTTATTATCTTAATAAAAATAAAATATGTTTCACATTCTCAGTGAAAAACCATTTCAGGAGTTTTTAGCACAGAGGCTCAGCATGCTCATGTGCATTCTCCTACACTTATCTACACGTTAATGCCTTGATCTTGCAATAAATGTCACGCAGGCAGAACATGGCTTTTAATCCCTCAGTACAACTGGAAGCTTATATCTATGAGGGCTTATTTTAAAGGTAAATGCTTTATTTGAGTGCCTTTATCACTGAAGAAATAAGCAGAAACCCATAGCCATGAACTCTTGGTTGATATAGGCAATCATCATTTTTTATTAGTCAGAAAAGTCTGTCAAGAAAAGGAAGTGTGTTTTCTTGGTATTTTACTGATAAGTTAAGTTATAAAAGTAGGTCAAAAGTAGTTCTGTCCTTCTGGCACTTTCTTTCCTGCTAACTGTACAACTGAAAACTTAGTAACATGAGTAAAGGCATGTCTTGGGCTAATATTTAGTATTGAATTGGCTTATTTTTTTATAACTTTCCTGTGTTCATATATTCTTTAACAGGTAGCCAGCTGAATTAAGTTAACCAAATAATAATATAGGCCAAAATGTTGAAACAATTATTGTTTTTAAAAAAACTAAATAGGTGTTTATGGCTGTGACTGAGTGGAAGAGAGTTTTGTCAATTACTAGACATACTTCTTTTAAAGATTCTGTGGTAAAGCTGTGGAAACCTTCCAGTTGAGTATGGATGATATTTCTATAAACAGGCCACTGTCTAGGAAAAGCAATGCAGAGGTTTTCTTAGAGAAAATATTAGAGAAAATATTTATTTTGCATGAGCTGAAAATTTTTATAATACTCTGCAACCGCCTCTTCAGCATGAGTAGGTTTAATTCGACACAATTGACTTGTAGTGTTTATATACTTGCAGTTCATGTGTCATCTGAAGCTTAGAATCTTTTCAGATGCCATCAATTGTTCTTCTACTGTCCATACTATTGGTAAATGTATTTAACTTCCTTTGTTCATAGGAGAAATTTGAAATATGATGCATAAGTATTGGTAGCTGCTGCTAACACGATGTTTCTCCAGATAGCTGAAGCTTTTACATTTTTCCATGCAGCATTATGCCAAGTTGTAGAAACAGAAAAGGATGATCTAAGGACTTTTTCTTTTCCTATTAAAAATAATGTTTTCTTTTATTGAAAAACATCAGATTCCCTTTTTACCTGTACCACATTCATTTTCAGAGTGATTTTATAATTTGATGAGTCCTTGCTATCCTTAGCTGATTTTTTTTCTAGGACTTGGTTCCATATCTTCCATAAATTTTTTAATCCATATTTGAGATATATCATCAAAATGAAACTTCTAGCTTTTAAAAGCTGATGCATCTTCCTGGACAGTGATGACACTGTTATTTCCAAGTTTTACTGTATTTACAACACTTATCCATAAACTTAATTTCTAACATAGAAAAATAGATAAACCTTGATTCAGTGTGAAAGATGGTCATATGTGACTGTTAGAAGGAAACGGCTATGAAATTTTATGTATATTTTTCTGCAAACCTGAAATATTCCATTTATTCAAGTGGAGAAATATAGGTGCAGTAAAAGGCAAGATAGGCCCAGTAAGGAGTGAAGCCAGTTTGGCAAATAAAAGAGTTTTTATTTGGATAGTATTATTTTTTTTTTCAAACTTTTCAGTCTCCCTCTAAATTTGTACATGATGTCACTGCATCTTAGTGTATTGATTTTTACTAATACTGTAGAGTTGATAGACTAACACAAATTTCATGAACAGATGTAAAACTGTGAAGTTATGATAAAATAGAAAAAATAAGCTGAAATAGTGCCTTCCAGGGAATGAATTCAGTGTTCCTCAGAAAAGTCAAATTTTGAGGAAAGCGTTGATAAAAATAACCATTTTAAATGGTTCAGAAATGAAGGAACTTATTTTCGCTTTTAAAAACCTTGAAAATTCAGGTATGTAAATAAGTGACCAGAAATTGACTCTCTTTGACTGGGAATTTACACAAAAATAATTCTCTTCCATGAAGGTGTTGGCCAACCAATTTTAAGTATTTATGCAAGTCTAACCTAAGGCTTTAATTCCTTTCTAATTCACCTTTATCCATCCTCTGTTCCTTGTATTCTCTTGGTTTTTTCCTTATTTGGTTTTCCTTAGGTCTAACCAGTTCATTTTAGTTTCTAGCCCTAATCATCTTCGTAATATTACAACAACAGACATATTTTGTTCTGCATTGCATAGTGTTTGGCCAAGAGAAAGAAAAAAAATGTCTTCAGGTCAAAACATTACTTCATTCAGGATATGGAAAAGAACCGCCTCTCTTACTTGATTAAGAGGCAAAAGCATTCTGTAGCCCACATCTAGCTAGGTCTGAAATGCCCTCTGACAATCTGCTGGGCTCCGAGTAGGTCTTCCAACCTGTCTGTCAGTTCTGCAGGTGCTTTCAGCATGTGTGAGCCCTCCAAGAACTGTGGGATGCCTCCTGGTGAGTGGTTGATGCATACCTAGATATGTGTTGGCTGAGGAATATTGGGCACCTACTCAGTCTCCAGACATCTATGTGCACCTTAATTTGTGTAATTTGAAAGGTGAATCCCAGCCTGAAAGATCTAACTCAAGATATATAAGGCAAAAACAATTTTATCATCTCCTTTACCTGGATTCTTGACACAAGGATAGACATCCATGAGTTTTCAGTTGCTTGCAGAAAGATGAGTGAATGTCCAGTATGTCCTTTTCTAGAATCTCTTCTTCCTAAGAAAATAAGTGTATTTATGTTATAAAGGTATCTGAGTTTGGGTTATGATTAAAGAAGGCAAATGCTAAATACTTTTATTAGCATGAAGATATGGATTTACCCACCAAAAATAACATATACGTATGTATACATGTGAGTCTCTTCAGACACATACAGGTGTTTGATGCTGAAAATAAAAGTGAATATATATGAACAGTGTACGAACCTTATGAAGGCATTTTAAATACTTGATTTTGGGTAACTGCATTATTCACAGGAAAGAAATACTGTCAAACAACATATGTCCCTAATCCCAGCACACCGAACATTTTAGGACTATGTGATGAAAATTCAGAGCTGGGGAGAAAAAGGAAGAAAAAGTAGGAGTGATCAAAAAATACATATATTTTACTTGTTAAAAAATATATTTTATGTGTTCAGCATAAATAGATTAGCCACAGTGTGAAAAAAATATATTGTGAGTACATCATAAACTCAGTGAGACGTATTTATATAGATGTACACGCATGCTCTTATTTTTGCAGTTAAAATGAGAACAAAGAGTAGAGAGAAGCCGCAAAATGCCTGAGGCTCTCACATTGTTATGAATCTGAGAAGAACTAAGTGGTCTGCTGAGGACACCTGTCTTTCTGTTTCTGTGCAGAACCATAACTCTTGTACTTAAATTTGGGAGAGAGCTGATCTTAACAAATCTCAAAAGAACTTGGTTCAGCAGTAGGAGCAAAGAAGCAAATGTCCAAGTCACCTCATTGCAATTTACCCTGCAGAAGTTATTTTACTCTTTATTGTCTTCCACAACAATAGCTTCACCTGGCCAACATACTGCAGAGCCAGGACTAGGTAACATCGTTGCCAGCTTTAAATGACTGCGGACCAAATCTAATTATAGGGAATATCTCATGCCCTGTTTCAACAGAAAGACCATGTTTTTGAATAATATTTTCTTCCTGATTTCTGAGGTTCCATAGCAACGTTGAGTGTTTATGTTTTATTTTGTTTACTTTTTTCTTTTCAAAAGCATCAGTACAACACACAAATAAATTTCATTAAAATCAGGGAGGATACATGCATTTGTCATTAAGAAACACCTTAAGTGCTGACATCATGAACATATTGATTTTTCAAAGAGATTTGTGAAGGTTTTGCTAAATATTTTCTTTAATGTCAGGAAACAAAAGAATTTGCACAATATTTTGAAGTGTAAGGGTTTAAAATTCTACCTGGCACTTTCAAGAATAAAAAAATAATTAATAGCTGAGCTCAATTTTTTGTTTCTTCATCTGACTTTGGTATGCATGATTTCTTCTCTGCAATACATTAGATAGGTGACACTGTACAAGTAAGAGAAAGTACATTTTTATGACTTCAGGTACAAATGTTTTCTGATATTTTCTGACAGATTGCATTTCCATAATTTCTCCTGTGTAGTTAGGCAGATGTGCTAGATGTTAGAGTGGGCTTTTGTTGTTGACAGCCAGGAGTGTTCCCCTTTCTGTTGTCAAAGTAACAAATATTAAGTTTCACTGTCAATCTTCTCAAGACCATGCATAGTATTTATTGCATGTATATAACAGAGGCAAAAGTGTAATGTGACCCTATGCCACTATGCAGTGCATGGGGGTATATGCAAAGAACATTTCAGGTACGAGAGATAACAGAATTTGGAACATGTGAATTTAGTATGTGTTCTGATACAATATACTTAAATTATTGGATCAAAAGCCATTGGCATTAGTAGCAGTCTTTCCAATGTTTACAGTAGGTATACTATCAGGTCTACTATACAGATGTACAGACTATATGTATGTTATGTACAGAACTTGACAGATTCTAAAATAAAACATGTCATTACATATATATCAAACTGCTAGAGAATGCAATGCCCTCAGTCTGAAAACTTCCATCACTTCAATGAAAAATGGATGAGATCCTTACATGGTAGAGATAGAATGTTATAACATCAGAGGGAAAAATAGTGACTAGAAAGGCTGCAAATGTATTTTGGATGTGAAAAGTATACTATCCACTACAGAAGTAGATATTCTAATATTGTGGGCCAATAAATTACCTTCTGAACCACTTGGACAGTATGAAGAGTATACTTTTTGTCTGTTCTCTGTGTATTTTATCTACAATTTATACTGGTCTCATCAAAGTGATGTTGAATCCATAAATATTTTCCATCACATAACATTTTAAAGATGTTCATCATTTACACATGATTACTAATGTTAAATACTTTAATTTTATAGTTCTTACTAATGACTGAACTATTCTGTTGAAAATATTTTACTTTTTTATTTATATTGTAATATATCCTAGGAAAGTACTCAATTTATTCATCTGGATTTCATTAGCATATGCATTCCAAAATGTTTGTCATGTTTTTTTGGCAAAATCTTAGCCCATGAATAAATCTGAAAAAGCCAATATACAAACCAATATTTTTATTGATGATAGTTACCAAGAAAATTCCCCAAAAAAACCAAACAAACACTACCACCTGCATAGAAGTTATTAGGTGCTTAGAAAATTTTTGTAGTTATTTTTTAAAATGTCAAAGGAAAAATAAACTAGAATTTACAGTATCTATAGTGTAGCATTTTTGTACTGTCACATTCCATTCCTTATTGTTACCATCTGTATCATACTTTACAATAAACTTCTCTTGAATGATGAGATGTGTCACATATAAGTTACCACTAAATGTAGACTGCGTATCACTCTTAAAGGAATGAAAAGCAAGTATAAAGGCATTGCCATTTCTAAAATTTAGAAGGACAGCCAAATTAATTTTTAAATATGGAATTAATATGTGGAAGAATAACAATATAGAAAATTAGGTGAGCACGTTTCACTCTTTTCAAAATATGGTACAAAATACATACAAAGTTACATACTGTACCTACATTTTTTGTTTGTTTGTTTGTTTAGAGATTTAAGTCAGAAATGGGAAACATGGACTTATTGCTGATTGCAGATTAGTGGAATTCAAGATCATATTTTATAGTCTGAACAGACAAGTTATCCATTTCCCTATACATGAACCAGCAGAGACTGAAAAACTGATAAAGTCACACAGAGATAAATCAAGAAATATAACTTTGGAGTGTGCAAGTCTGTGAAAAAAAAAGAAAAAAAAACCTACACGAAAACCCAGGTTTCTAGTCACTACTCCCAGAGTTTGTCATCTTGTCTTTATTTGTTGCGTATTGGTCACTGGACTAAATAACGATGCAGAGAAAAGAAACAGTGATGAAGTCTGCTACTTGTTAGGCATCATCATTTATGTGTTTGATGAAAGTGACGCATGGTTTTTTATTATTTCAATTTTTATTTCACAGCTAATAAATAAGACAACTCCTACAGGACAATCTAGAATTCAACAGCCTAGGTTCAGTATTTACACCTATTGATTTAGCAGTCTAAATAAATAGGACACATTGTGAAAACCAAGCACTTTTCAGACTAGATATCTACTGAAATGAAAAACTTCTGCATCATGTGCTTGGATATACAGACCTAAATTTATTAATTACTAATATAGGGATCTAAAATAGTAATTTTTTTTTTTTAATCAGGAAGGTTTAGGTTACCTTTGTCTCTTATAGCATTGACTGCAGCTGTAAGACTTGATTTGTAATGTATTATGTGGTTTCTTGATATTCATATACATTCCATGGTTTATTATGGAGGATAATAACAACACTGAAACATTCAAAGCCTCACTGATCTCACTAAGAGAGCTACATTTAGAATAAAGAGAGTAGGCCCTTATTTGTCTTGATCCCTAATTTGTCTTAAGATGTTTTATCAAGATGTGGGGTTTATGCTATAGATAACTGTGTACAGCTCTATGTTATTTATTTTCATATATTTCTGTAGCTGGAAAAGTTACTTTTGGTTCCTTCTTGAATTCATATCCAAATGCTGCATGTCAATCCATGAATTTAGTGTAGTCTTCATTAACACCAGGGATTTTTTCTAGATATAGTAGAAATGATACCTTATATCTTCCTGTTAACTCATTCATCTTTTTCATTTTTTTTCTATTTCTCAGTTTTGCCATTTATTTTGTTTCTTATTCCTTTCTTATTTTTCTTTCTTTTGATATGGAGATACATCTCTTTATTGTCTTGATATATTGCAAAGTCCATTTTAGACATATAATGTTTTACAGTTTCTGAATTTTATGTGTGAACTAATTTGCTTTTTATTTTTATCTACAGGGCACATTTAATAACATTAATTTTTAAATATAAGTAAATAGATGTGTTTACATACTTATGTACTTGTATATATAAAATACTTGGACAGCATACCTGTTAAGTGTTCAGAGATTCCTAGTTTTTAAAAAATATTTGCATAAATTAACTCAGTAGGTTCTAGAAAAGTTTTATGCCTAAGTTTCTCGGTTCTACTCAGTTTTCCTAGAGGGCTTATATAACTTACACTGTGTTGTCACTGAGATCAAAAGATTTTACTATCTTAGTCTTAGTACCTTGGAGAAGCAATTTTGAGCGTCCCAGACATCACCCAGGTTTCCTGACACCCAAACATCCCACAAAAATGAGTAAAGTATGCTATGAATTGACACACATTTTTATTTGGACTTCCACCACTGGAATATGGGATTAATATTTGACATGATGGCTATACAATATCTATTGCATGTATGTATAGATGCAGAACTATTCAATTTGCTTCTTTTATAAATTATGTTTGTAATTTTTTCAAATTGTTTCTCTGCAGAATATTTATTTTTTTAACTCTTCAGACTTCCAGAATGCATCATGTCTCTTTTCATCATAAGAAAAATAATACTTTTTTTTTTTAAACATGGTTGCCTAAGAGTAGGTGCTATCAAACCATATTTAGGTATTAGAGGAAATAGCCTGATTTTCTTAGTAATTGTTATGGACAATTAAAATGCTTCTTAAACAGTAATGATAGGGTGTGTTTACCCATTCTTTTATTGTTACGACATAGAAATATTTTTATATTAAATTTATTTTTATGATTTTGAGATCAAACAGTATTCTGAAAACAGTAAAAGGTTGTCTTGTTAAATCTGGAAGTAGAGTAATCTTAGGAAGGCAAAATGTCTGAAAGCGAAGGTCATCTGACTTTCTTCTTTTTCAAACTCCTCTATCCTTCTTTTACCACTTACAAGTTATTAAATATTTCATTGTGCAGCTTGTGCATCTCCTTCCTGCTCACTTGCCTCTACTGGTGTCAGTTCAGCAGTTTTGAAAGCAGGGCCAGCTAAACAGCTTGTACATGTATCAGTTCTGTTCATAACAGAACGAAGGTACTCAAACCCCGTTTTAGGAGGTAACTTAGCAGAAGTGTTGACAGATCTTTAGGCAGGTCTTGAGGCCAAGAAGTATCAGCAGCAGTGTTATTTTTTTCATGAAGTAGAAATATGATGGATCACAGTTGCTGAAAATGACTTCAGAGTAGTATTGTTTCAGTGCAACCTATGGTCGCTTGACATGCTCACAGCCCCTTGGTTTAGTCAGTGCTTAAAAGAAATAACAGACTTCTGTTATGTTGTTGTCCTTTGCATGTATTTTCCATAGTAATACTGACTTACTTGTTGAAATAATTTCAAAAAAACCACAGCTAGCCTGTCAGACAGACAGACTGCACAGTCAATACACAAACATCCGTAAAAATACCTACCTTGGACAGGTTTCATAATATTCTCTGCTCCAAGATGAGAAATTGTATGTTACATAATGTCCTTTTTTGTTTTCTGCATCTGTGACAGCATTTCAAAGGAATTTTGATATAATACTCATCCCAAATGGCACAGAACCCTGCAGGTCAGCTTCTGCTGTTTCTGCAGAGCTCCATACAGGAATACCGTCAGTCTCAATGAACCTACACTCACTAGATCATAAAAGTCTGTTAAAATAAGGAAACTAGAAACATATCTGACATAGTATCAGTCTGCTTAGTCTTACCAATTTACCAAATGGACAGACATTATGAGAGGCATATAGATTTTAAAGCCAGAACAACTGTGAAAATATCTAAGGTGACGTATTTCACATCAACATAAAACTTCACCCTTTCATTTGTGCTCTCTATATCTAATGAGGTGATTCAATTAGACCAGAGAGTGTAGTATAGTATCAGAAAATCACAGCATGAAAAAACTTATAGTTCCACAGTGTCATATGCTTTATTATTATTCAGTGCAGTCATAGTGCATGGCTGAAGAAAAGCTCCACAATTCATAAAGACAGTATTTTATTACTACTTTATTAGTCATAAATTATGCCAAATCCGTTTTGGGCCTGTCTCTCCCAGCTGACTGTAGAGAGAACTTACTAAATAACTGCAGAATACATCTGAAGATAAGATGAAGCATTCACTGTAATACTTCTATTATAAAAAGCAATAAATAAAGAACTTTAGGTATTCATCACTATCTACCTGTTATAAAGGTAATTCAGTATTATAAAGACTGATTTATCAGCTACTATATAAACCAAAACCTAGTAATCTGAAATTACATTCAACAGTGATTTAAGGTAACCCTGTGGCATTGCACTGAAATGGATTTGAAGTGGTCACATGTTTTATTTTGGGGTCACAACTGTCAGGACAGTAACTTTCAGCTGATGCACATGGCGACATCTTCTTAAGCTTTTCCAGCTAAATTGCTAAGACTATATTATTATTTTCCCCATCAGATGCCTCTTGCTATATTTATTATGAAGACTGCCAGCCAAAAAGTCATGATATACAGCTAAGTACTTTCTGACTATATCTTTTTCCCAAGATGTATGCAGCTTTTCCAAATTGTGTTGTCCCAGGAAATTTTTGCTCATAAACTTGAGGACTCTCTGATCTGGTTTTGTATTTTTCAGAATTTCCCTAGGAGATGACTTAAAAAGATGTTGCTTTTTAGAGAAGCCCGAGAAAAATGGAAATTAACTTTCCTTGCCTATGATAAATAAGGGTAGAAGAGGAACAAAAAGTCACGCATGGCTGACACTGAAGAGTAGTACAGATCTATTTTATACATAATACATCGATGACATTTTTCAGAAGCTGTTCATTCTGTTACTCCTGTAGTGCTACTGAGGTCCATGGGTTTTTGTATTTTCCTGCATATCTTACAGTAACATTAGCATATATTACCCAGGTGCAGTTTTACTTTAGCACTTGTACCAAGTGCTACAATTGTGTAATTTTTCATGGTTTCTAGAAAGTGATTTTTTTTTCCTTTGCCTAGCCCTAAATGGACTTTTACATCCTACTATAAAAAATCTCTACCAATGATAAGAAATTCAGATGTGTAGATAAGAGTTTCTCCTTGCTGTTTTCACATTAAATTACCTGAAACTGCATTTTTGGGATTAAAGATGCTACTATGTATATACATACATGTACAAGTAAACATATAGATAGATAAACAGACACTCTGTGTGTATGTCTCTGTACATACAAAAAATAGAAACACAGAAAAAAGAGGAGAGTAGTTTAATATTTAGCAATGGAGAAAGAGATTTTAGGGAGATTAAACCCTTCAAAAGTTTTAGATTTTAAGACCAATGCTTTGTTTTGGTGGTTTAATTTTTCAGTAGTTACAATGAAAATGCTGTTCTTGAAAACAAGCACCTTCATACTATTTTGTGTTCAGTTGTTTTCTATCTGTCTTTTGTAGAGTTTGGCATTCAGACCTGAACTCTCAGCAAGGCTCTGTGGCAGCCTGGGTTGTCATGCAAAGAGTAATCCTTACAATAAGAAAAAACCAGAAGTTATTTGGCTGTTTCATAATAAACAAGAGATGAAGAAAAATTGTGATAAAGAGTGAAGCTTTCTAGAAACAGGAATATATAATCCCTTGTATAGAGTATACAAATACTAGTAGCATCTATGTGGTCACCACTTTTCTACAGCTACATTTGCATTTGAAACAACTTGTACTGGCACAGTCAGTGTTTTGGGTTTTGGTTTGGTTTTGTGGTTTTCTTTTTTCCTAACTTTAAAGAATATATGTGCATGAAAGCTCACAGAGCATTTGTATATAAGCAGTTTACAAAAATGGAAATCTTATGGACATAACAGCAAAACTATGGTGACTTGCTCCAAGTGACACAGTAACAGACTTAACATTTCTACAGACTTCAGACCTGTACCTATTAGGTGGAAAACAGGTGCATCACAACTGAAGTAGTCAGCTGTCAGTGGTATAGTGTTTCTAGAGATAAAACTGATGTTAAGAAAAATTCATCTCGTGTTTTTAATGATGTGAAAACAGGAGCAACATACTTTTTGCGTGTGTAATTCTGACCAGATGGTAGTCATTAGATGCAGCAACAGATACCTTTTCTAACACTTTCCTTCCTCATATATCAGTTAGTGTCCCAAAAGTGGAAATAAAGGAAAGTTAAAAAGATGAAGGAGTTAGACTCAAGAGTTCCTGAGAATATACATTACTCCCTGCTTGCATGCTGTGGATGACAATTACTGCAAATGTGTGAGGAGATTCAGGGAATCGCCTGATTTTTCTCTCTCCAACCTTTTCTTTGGGGATACTGACTGAGTTGACTAGCTGTGGAGGGAAAGAAAATGTTCTGCTAGGGAACAACATATGATTGACTTAATCGATTGTAATTTAACATCTGAAAGTTAGGCATCTAAAATCTGAGCCAGGCATTTTAGGATTCCTTTATAGTTAATGGAGAAAAATAGGCTCCTCCAGGGATATTCATCTGCTCTATCTTATGATGAGATTAATGACTCTCTAGAGGTGCCTGTTCCTTTCCATTAGCTATAAAGGGAACAACCACAGTCACAGTACTCCCTAGGATATGGTGAGGATATTTTGCTCTAACCAGGCATTCTCCTTGGAGAGCAAAAGTTGCTATAATTTTTTTCTCAATGCTCAGTATATGCAAGACCATGTTCTAATTTGTTGAGACAACACCCACTGAATCTGTTTGTGTAAGTGCAACTGAGAACAAAGTTTGACTGTTTCAAAGCATCAGTGCGGCCTGAGGACATTTGTATTCCAGCACTGGTCATAACTAGAAGACAGACAGACAAACAGATACACACAGACACACAGACACACAGACACACACACACACACACACACACACACACACACACACATTTTATTCTGAGTTACAGGTTTTTTCTGAGTTAAAGCTCAACCTCTACAAATATAAATGAGGGATGCCCGAGAGATGGAAATTAGGATGTTATGTCTGCCTAAGGCTCACCTGGCTGCTTCTTGCATGCCGAGATTTCACGCAGTTCCAATGAGCAAGATTTTAGTAGGGGCCAGTGACCATGCCTAGTAACGGAGCATGAATATATTTACATGATTTGGCATTAGCAAATGTACTGCCCATACTTTTTAATACTCTGTATTTCGTGTTTGTTCCAGTAGCAGCCTGTCTGTGCTATTGTAACACTGTGTGTCAGTGCACCAAATACTTTTCAGAGGGCTCCTGCAGAACTGTGTGGTGGTTCAGGCAGGGTGACGCACTGATGAACCTAAAAGGTTTCAGGGTCCCTCAGGCAAATATATAGACCAGACAAAGCTGTAGCTGCTTGTGGCTGGCCACAACCACATTTCTCATCTACTACCAACTTAAATTCAGCTACTGCTCCTAAATGTGAAATTAAATTCCTGAATTTAGCTTGCTGAAGCCTGAGAACAGAGTACCTAGTCATATTTTAGACCTTATATATTCCCCAGCAGCCTCAGTTTATGCCTTGAAAACCCTACAGAGGATCTTCCTTCTTGGCAGGACTGAGCAACTCAAACCTGTTCAAAGGCACTCAGCATCTGGTGTGACCTCCACCGTATTCTAAAATAGAGACAAGCCCTCCTTTTAATAGAGTAGGTAGCCTGATGCTTAGAATTAAGAACTCAGGAAGATAAAACCAAATCCAAACCAAACAAATCCATATGTTTCCTTCAGCAGTCTGAGGAATTCAAACACTTAAAACTCACCTGCAGGTAGAGTTTTCTGGACACAGTTCTATTAGCTTGCTAGTCTGAGGTGTAAAGGGGCTGTGATGCACACACCAGGGACCAGAAATGGCTTATAATGCAGTCTGCGATCTCCTTCCTGATGCCCTTCTTTCTGAGGACACTCAGATCTCACCAAGGAGTGGAACATGCTGGGTGAATTGTTTCAGCAGCTCACAGCCAACTCCCTGGGGCTCTTTATGCTCAGGGCTCCCCTCTTGTCACACAGCAGGAGAAATCTAGGGCTAAAATGGAGACGTTTTGTCACTCAACTGGCAACTTCCAGCTTTGTGATAGGAATGAGTTTGACTCCCTAGGCCTCAAAGGCTTTTCTAACTGGAATACTAGAAATATCTAGGAAATATCTTGGGTAGTCAATGTCAAATTCTCCTCACAGACACTGAGGAAAAAGCTCAAACTGTTTATGCAAGATTTAGGTTAAGACTGCATGGTATAGCACTGAAATACAGATTCTTATGCAGGTGCCATGTAGTTACCTTTGGGTTTTATATATTTTTATAGCTTTCAAATAAACATTCCTCCCATTAAAACACAAACAAGTAGAATACAGGATATTGTGAAAGGAAATGAGTACTAAATAATTTTAATTTTGTCCTTCCATGAGAGGACAATAACCAATAACCAATTCCAAAATCCTGATGATTTAGTGCATTTTTCTTAAATGTAGTGGTGTAACAAGGGTAAGTCCTCTGCCTAAAAAAATGTCTTGGTGTATACTTTGGTTGTGTAATAAGTTTTGTTAAGGTGTAGGTCATTAATGTCCTTCTAATCTGTGTCTAGAGGAAGGATGAACTGACAAAGGCAGGTTGAGAAAGTTGGGGCTGTTCTGTTGAGAAGAGGAGGTTTCATGGAAGCCTCATAGCAACCTTCCAGTATCTGAAGGGAGCCTACAGGGAAATGGAAGAGTGACTCTTCATCAGGAACTGTAGTAATAGGACAAGGAGTAATGGATACAAACTGAGAGAGGAAATTTGGGTTAGATATTAGGAAGAACTTCTTTACTGTGAGGGTAGTGAGACGGTAAATGTTGAGGTGAGGTTGCCCAGGGATGTTGGGGATGCCCCAGTCCTGACTGTGTTCAAGGCCAGGTTGGATAAGGCCTTGAGCAAACTGGTCTAGTGGGAGGTGTTCATGTGCATGGCAAGGGGGGTTGAGACTGATGACCTTTAAGGTTCATTCCAACCCCTTAACATTCTATGATTCTGTGATTTAACAGGATCCATTAAAGAGAAATAAAATAGGCATTCTGATCTAATATACAACATAAAAATGATTGAACATTCTTTGCAAGTTCAGTCATAAAATTAACTGAGTTAAGCAGTTCTTATTCTTATCACTGATGCAACTTTATTTGCAAAAGCACACTGCTAGATATGCTTGAATGATAAATTGGAGTCTTACTATCTGGATTCAATAATCCTCAAAAATCCTTTAAAATATTTTGCTTCACCAAGGTTTTCAAATAAAATTTAAATTGATTCAGTTGTCTTTGTACATAGACAAAATTTTATTGATGAATGGGCCAAAATGACCTGCAGTGAGGAGATACGCTGATCCAGACAATCCCCTTATCGTGCTGCCACTACTGGCAGCAGCATTTTGAGAACGTGCTTTTATTTTGAATTTATTTGAATTAGCGAGAGTCTGGATTGCTCCAATTCATTTAGAAGAAGCTTAGTTCCATTATACTGGTTTATCACTCATGCAGTAAGGTCTGTAGATGTCTAATCTAGTAATTATTGGACTATCTTTCTTGGCCTCTATTAAGAAAACCAGAGCCCATTTTGAAAAGGGGGTGAAGCAAGAAACATTCTTTTTAATTTGCCTGATCTAAGTTTTCCACTTTGTAGGGCAAAGGGGAGGGGTGGGAAAGGGGGATGGGAGAGAGACAAGGAAAGGCAGGGAAAAGGGGAGGGGTAGGGGGAAGGAAAAAAATATCTTGTTTAATTTCTTTATAATTGCTAGAGAGTTTTTGAACCTAGTTTGCGATATTAAACCGCTTATTTTATTGCATATAATAGCTTTTTAGGAGTAATTCAGTGTTTCTACTATTGCGGCAGTGAACAGTCACAAAACATTTTGCAGCTTTCTGGCACCTGCGCGAAGCTGTGACTTATGAATATGCTAATGAGGCTGCAACCAGAACTGGCTGGGGTTCAACACTTGCACACAATTAGCGCTCAGGCTACCAGCACTGCCGGGAGGCTGACTGCAGAAAGTGATATTTAGGTTGAACAATTCAACATAATGCACTTTGTTTACATCAGAGAGTTTAAAAGGAACATCTTAAAGTTATCCTGTGAGAACGCAGGGAAATTTTTAATTTTAAGTCCTTTTTTTGCTAAAAATCTGGAAGGTAGTTATCCAGCTTAAATCCTTGGTATCACAAAAGATGGTCCTTGTAGCACACTGCATATTTTAATGGAAGAAAAAAGAAGCGTGTACTAATAATGAATGCTCCACTCAATAATATTTAGAACTGCATCTCTTCCAAAATATCTATGTGCCTGTTAGCCTTGAAAGCTGAAAAGCAGCTCCTTGCAGTGCATACAGAAATGTCTTCTATATAACATCTGGAATTTATGCCTTTAATATTAGGAGAAGCAGTATTGTTTACAAGCCAGATAAATCAACTAGGCATCAAGAATACTGGCAACTATTCTCACTTGCAGCACATTTCTAGAGTGAAAACATTAAAAACATGTATTTAGACGTAGAAATAAGAGTATCAATTACAAAAGTCTAAGTTGTCATGATTTACTGTGACAATATATAGTTTGACAGTAAAAATATAAATTTTCAGAAATGAACACCATTAGATCCTACTTATGTTATTAAATGAGAGGGGATAAATTCCATAGTTGCTATTTTTTGTTACTGACTGATATTGCAAACATTTGAATTTGGCTCAGTTTCCATCTGGACAGACTCTGAGATTCAAGGTATTTAGAAACTAATAAACACATATTTTTGAACTTGCAGGATAGTTTCTTATAAAAGGCCGTACTTATTTTTAAGTGTGTTCACAAATAATTATTTATTTGACTTTGATAATGCTAATATAGGTTAAAAAGGAGCAATTAGTTTGTGACTATTGAAGTAAATTTTAGTATGCTGAAATAGAAAATGCAATTTTGCTCCTGGCCAGTCTGCCCTCAGAATGTACTTATTCAGTAGTTATGTTACTATACTGTACGTGTAACCCTAGAAAGTATTCAAATTGCAAGCATATAGACTTGCTAATTGCTAATAAGCAAAACATAGCTTTAATAACTTCCAGTAATTCATAATAATACGTGAAACATAAATTTTGAATTGCATAGGGAAAAATAAGGTTACTAGGTAAAAATCATAATAAATACTTTTTCCCAAGAAAAAAACTCCAAACAAAACCAACAGAACAATAGAAAACTTCCCCATGTTTTCCATCAGCATGATGACTGGTAAGTTCAAGAACATTCCTGCTTCTTTATCTCTCTGCATGTAAGAACAGAAGTATTGTTTTTAGGAACTGTCCTTAGAAGAAGCATTGTTGAGTTTTTCTTTTTCCTTTCTTGGATTGAAAAGTTTGATAACTTGGTTTGTCAGAGTGATATGTTTTCTTTACAATCTCTGATGTCATCAGCAGAATATGCTTGAAAAAAGTTTAACATCTCACTTATATGACAGTAATCATACACAAGCCAATTTAATTTGAAACCCTGGTACAAAATGAAACTATATAGAAATATAACCCTGTGAGCAAGAAGTTAATACAAATGTCTGCATATATAGAGGTGTGTATGATAGATATGCCTTAAATATACAGTTTCAAGACTGACATATGTACTGAAGGAAGAAGATGCATTCATGCTAGTTCTTCTAATTTAATTTTTTTCCCTGCACTTTAATATTCATTATTGCAATAGTGTGGAGAGCTCAAAGGTAATTTACACACCCACAATTGTAAGAACAAAGGAGATGAATCAAAGACAGCAGCAAGATGCCTTTTAGCCTCAAATACATTTTTTAGAACAAGTATAACCTTGAGCTCAGCCAAAGATCTAAGCCTTCACCCAGTTTAGCTCTCAGATGTATTTCATTTGTCTGTTTCTGGGTTTTGTTTTTTTTTTTACCCATAAACCCAAGCAGTATTTTTTCCCCCATGTTTTACCACGGGTGGAAAAACGTCATTAAAGGGGATCTGAAATTAACAAGGGGTTTCCTGTTCTCATGGTAGTCCACATGTGCTCCCATGTGTGAAATATATATAGTAAGGCTCAGTCAAGAGAAGATTTCAAAGACTCACAAAAAACCAAAGACTCTGGTGAAGAAAGGAAGAGATTTTTTTCAAGTTGTCTCAAGCAAAGAAAAAACTGTTCTTCCATTTAGGGATGAGAAAAAGTACAAAACCAAGAAGCCATGATACACCTATTTTCTATAGCCAATTTAGAGGATATCCAAATATATCCCGGCTTCTCAGAAAAAAAGAAAATCAAAATTTTATATAACTCTCAGGTTAAGTTCTCAGTTTAAAGATATATCTCATTGAAACATCTCTACTTATCTTTCAAATTCTATCTTGTAAAGAATTTAAAATTAATTTTGCCATCTTTTATTCCATCATCATCATTTTCAAAACTAAATATAAATCAATTTCAAAAATTAGGCAGGAATCTGCACATCCATAAATTTAAGTGTACTTAGAAGGCATTAACTATATTATATGTGAAATTGTTTTTTCCAAGCTGTTTGTACTGTTAACACTCTGTTTCTTTGAAGTAGCAAAATGAGCATGTACTGTGCATGATAAAAAAAAAATTTGTGTGCACCTGGCTTTAAACACATGTATATTCAGATTTGAGTCCTGCAATGGAGTACTTCTAGTTTGCTTAAATGATAAGACAGAAACATTGATTAATATTTCTTATACCTTCTGCCAATGTTTTCAATAGTAATTGAATGTAAGGATTTCAATATTACTCTGTCTTTATATTTAATATTAATCTTCATTGCATTAAGGATAGGGACATTTTTATCAAGAAAAATTCTAGCAAGAAATAAAGTAAAAAAAGATGGATTAAAAGTGTACTTTAATAACTTTGGTTTCACGTAGTTCAGCCAGTAAAACTGCTCAGCAATAACAACTGTTGAAGAATTGGATAACATCAGAAGGCTACGCTGAAGAACTGGTGGGCACTGGAGTATACAGGGAAGACAAAAGAGAAGTCATTCAAAACTTCTGAAAACAGGCCACCACACTACCCTGCTCACTTGTACTTTTCTTGCTGATGGCATCTCTAATCTAATAAAACAGGTTTGTCAGTGGTTAATAGCCAATGTGGTTGCTCTCAGCTTGCAAAATCCGGTAACAATGTCCCAGAAGTCTCTGAATCCTTCCACAATCAAAGTATAGCCCAAGCCATGCAATGTAGACACTGCATTTCATGCTGTAAGAATATCACAGTCTTTTTGCTACCATTCACACTGTGAATTAAAAATCCACCTCTATTATGTCATTCAATCACAAGACTCAAAGAAAACCCAGGACAGAATAGTATGCACAGAGGAATGTACCCTGCCTGGCCAGAGCAGCATGTGTGATCCACTCTTCATCTTCTGGACTTTTTAATTCTGTGTTGAGCACTACTCATTTAGCCAGAACCAATGCTGACTCAGTCTTGCCTAAATCACAGATCTCCCCTCTAATGAACTGCTGTGAAAGTTTCTTGGCGTTATAAGGCTTATCACTGCTAAAATCATCCCATTTCCTTTTGCTCTCATAGCTTTTTTACAGGCTGCCAATCTGAGAGTTCACTAATTAAAAGTGATAATTCTTACATGACAGTTTCCTTCTCTCAAGATCCAAAAGAGAAAAGATGCATCTCCAAATGGATGTAGTTACAATGCAAGTGTCTGTGGGAGTGCATCCTTGGTGAATAAGAAATGTTATGGGCTAGGTGAGGCAGTCAAAGGAAGATAAACAGAAGCAGAGAAAGATCAGGATGAGATAAGACCCAAAAAATAAATCAGTATATAATTTTATATTAGTTTTCTAGCAATGGTTTCAGTGTTATCCAATATTTAACAGCAGATCTAATTTCAGATCTAATTCTGGCACTACACACATAAAATTCTTCTTGTTTAGACCAACTTTATACAGTAATTATACAGAACAGAATATTTCAAGAAAAAATAAAATAAGGTAATTCAAATAAAACCATGTTTCATATCGATAATCCCAGAGTTTAATTCATATTTATTACCAGATTTCATGAGGAGTACCAGATGTTCTCTTTAGGACTTTAACTTTGCACTAACATTTGCATCATTTTTTTTTTCCAGCAAACTAGGTAGATATAAGCTGAAAGCATGTAGGTGTCTCAGCTGAAGAAATGTTTTTTCTACATAGCCATTTTCCTGACTTTGACCACACTGAAGACATATGATGTTCTGTTTAATAGGAAGAACATTCCGTTTTCTTGACAATTTGTCATTTTTAAGAGAAGTACTGTTGCGTACTATCAAACAAAGACCTGAATTCCTCCAAGCATTTCTCTTTTTGATGACATTTTTGATAGTCTTTATCTTTTAAAGTGGGCAAATCTGTGATACTGTATTGGCATAAAGTATGTGATGCATTATTTTTATGTGGTCCACAATGGACACTTTAGATTTCTCAATGTACTTTGTTATGGTTTAAGCTTTAGCTATGATACCTACTTAAAAGAAGGATCTTCTTTCCTTATGCATGAAGCCATTGGAATGCAACAGGAATTTTCAAGAACTCATGAACATTGAACTTCTAGCAGGAATGAACCTGAGATTTGTATGGCTAAGAATCTATAATTGAAAATAGAATAATTATGCAAATAAGAAGTAGTATTTGCATGACCTATGTGTTATAATCACACCATTTCAAAGCAAAATGAAAATAACTTTTCGTGAGTTTGTAAATGTGTAGAAGGTGTTGATGAAAGTTGCATAAAAATAGCCCACTGTAGTATAATGAATTGCTATCACTGATGGGAAAATGGAATTTGAAGAGGGCCACAATTACCACTCTTGTGCAGGGTCAGAATGAATTATTCAAAGAGCAGAATGTAAGAACAGCCTTGCCAGATCCAGCAGCAGGTCAGGCAGGTCAGATCCATGAGAAGTTTCACATGTACAGTAGCCTCAGCACACAAAAGAGCAGAAATACATGTACAAACATTCTGTGATTTCATTTCTAATAATTTGTAGAACCATTTAAACTTTTTACAAAATCTCGAAATAAGACATTCCAGAACTGAAGTACACGTTACACTGCATGCAGAATTATTCCCTGCTGTTTCTTCTGAATAAACAACTTGCTAGTTTTATATGATGCCTGCTAGTTCTTATATTAGAAGGAGCTGTAAACAATTGCTCACTCACAGTTTGTATATGCTATACGTGTTAAAGACCATTATCATAATTCCCCACCTTAGTCAGCTTCTTCACAGGCTGAGGTGTCCCAGCCCACTTATTTGCTCCTTATGCTAAACCTTTAGTGATCCCAAAGGTAGCAGAGGCTACAAGCTGCAGCTTCAGCCTTTTTTTGAGGGACCTTGACAACTGCTGTCCAGTCTGGGGAGCTATGATCTACCCCAGGTTATTAAGACACTCAGAGAATAGCTACTTAGGCAAGATTTACAGATAGACACACTACTCCTTCACGTAAGAATAATATTAGGCTGCAGAAAGCAGTGTCCTGGAAAATTTGACAACTTTGTTTGCACACGCACCATTCACATGTATAGCTTTTAAATCCTGGGATCTTGATGCGTGAAGAGCATGATATGGATGAACATCTGTTATGAGCAGTTTTAATAAACATGTATGAGATGCAGGTAATGCATCAGACAACTGGGAGGTGAAAAGCTGCTTAAAAGACAGACTCCTGAATAGTGAGCTGTCAGAATCCAATGGCTAATAACTGAACACAGGTCACTGATTTCTGGGAAGCAGATTGTAGCAGTTGCCAGGGGTATCTGTGACAGTCAGAATTGTGTTAGATGCTGCAGAGCCTCCATGCCAAGAAATGCTTTTTCTTCTTTACCTTCTCCAGTACTGTCTGTCAAACTGCCTGAATTCAAATCTTGGATGCATGAAATATAGTAAAGGCAAGACTTCAGCCCACAGCTACACAATAAAAATGAGAGAGATTAAAGCAAGAGCTTGATTTTTACTTGCTTTACTGCCTATTTAATACAAAGCAATGTAAAAGTATTTGCCTGAGTAGAGGATATACCAACACCGCCTGAAGTAAAATAGTGTAAGGGGACAGTTAGATAGAAATTGATCCTAAATTTGAAAGACAGTAATAATTATGTTTCAAACAAGCAGATTTAGAAGTTTTTGAAAGGGAATCCATTTCAAATAGCTTGTCAGCTTCTACTGAAATCACTTTCTCGGTATCTCGAACCCCTAGACTTCCCGTTTTACAGTTCATATTCAGTGAACATGTTAATTACCCTGGAAATCAATGAAACTGCTACTTATCTAAGTAAGTGTGTCTCCATGTGAGTAAAGTAGCCAAACAGGATCTCTCAAGTAGACAAATATTTTTTCTACCATCAAGATTTCACAAGAGGGACTCTGCTGGATTAAGTTGTGCTACTAGAATACTGCACTAGAGATGAAGCTGTTCAGCTTCAAAACAAACTCAGCCTCTGTGGTATTATCCAAAACCTGCTGCATCATTGTGCTGAAAAAAAGCAGTGGGTCTGCTTTGGCAGGCATACAATGAATTTTATGCACAACTTGGGGAGGGGGGAAGGAGGAAGGCACAAGAATAGGAAAGAAAGACATCTGTTTTATTCCATACTTACAAAGGCGTGCATATGCATACATACGTAGAGATATACACACATGTGTATACATATATGCAGATATATATAGATATATGAGTGTGTTTGTGAACAAGTTGATTTACATATATGTACATGCAGTACTTTTTACCGTGAAAAATATGTATACAAAAGACCAAACACATACAAACACATCTATGCTTGTGTATACGTACTGTCTCTCTGCAGTCGGGATGATCTAAATATAAAGAAGAAAAGAGATATCTACAAACACAGATTGTTTAAGCTTGTTATTTGTATCTTTCAAGACCATCATATTACAAACAGGCATTCTGTTCCAAGAAGCAGGGCATATTATTATTTTTGTTGTTGTTGCTGCTGTTAATTGTTAACAGAATAATTCAGAAAGAGGAGGTATTCTGTAACTAAGATTCAAGGGTGTCAGTAAGATTATGACTGAATTGTTGTATTTGAAATGCTTCTGGGATGATGAATTCAAAAGTAGAATTTGCCATCGTTTTACCACCCTGCCCGAGTAAGGCGTATGCAAGCAGCTTCTGCTATGCTCTCCTCCTGATTTCTCAGATAAGAAAGACAAGCACGTTTGCTGAAAAGCTGGTGGTATTTTTCTTACATATTTTATTTGAATGGCTTGTTGACCAGAATGTAGTCATATATTTTATATATAAGTGTCTGTCTGTAACCTGGAAATGTTCAAAATGTGTACATGTGGTGCTTAGGGACATGGTTTAGTGGTGGACCTGGCAGTGTTAGGTAATGGTTGGACTCGATATTAACAGAGGTGTGTTAACCAGAAAATGAAGGTTAAAGAAGGTCTGTCCTCTCTGAGAAACAATGCTGAAAAACTGGTAACAGTGGATGAGGAGAAGGCTGGGATACTCAACAGGCTTTTTGCTTCAGTCTTCACTGACAATTTCTCACACCTCTCAAGTGGATATAGAGCAGGACGGGGACTGGGGGAACAGAGTTCTTCTCGCTGTGAGTAAAGATCAAGTGCATGATCACCTGAGTAACCATAACATATGTAAGTCTACAGGACCTGATGAGATGCATGTGAGAGCCCTGAGGGAATCTGATTATATAATTGACAAGCTCTCCATGATATTTCATAAGTCATGCCAGTCAGGTGAAGTTGTCAGTGACTGGAAAAAGGGAAACATTGTACCTATCTTTGTAAAGGGTAAAAAGGAGGGCCCTGGGAATCCTCAGTGAATTTGCAGATGACACCAAGCTGAGTGGTGAGGTTGACACACCTGAAGGACAAGATGACATCCAGAGGGACCTGGACAAGCTCAAGAAGTGGGCCTGTAGGGATCTCTGTTCTGCAGAGAAAGAGTGTTCAGTTATATGGTATAGAGCTGTGACAGGCTTCTTGCACTCACAGCAAAAAAATGAGGCCAGTTGAATTGAATTTACTAGTATAGATTTTCCATAGAGCTAGCAAGACATACTCAGAAAAAAAGCTAAGGTTTGGGGTTTTTTTAAAATCAAGTTACTCAAGAGATAATTCTATAATCAAGAGGTTATCCATTACATATTTCTAACACTATTTCAACAATTTGTTATTCTTCAATCCCTCTTTTTTTTTTTTTTCTTTTTTTTTTTTTTCCCTCTTCAGCTAGTCCCATTGCCTCCAGACGCCTAGTTTTAGGGTTATGGAATTTACCCTTACCAATTCTCTAAAAGCACTATGCTTGTGAATGGTGTTTTTAAACTAATACTTATAATTACAATAAATAGTCATTGCTCTGTTTTGCTCAATGTAATATGATAATGAGTCACTAATTATGAATAATTATTTTGCCATTCATGCAGATGTACAAGCTTTGGCTGGGTTATCTAGTTTCAGGGCAATTTTAGCACTATTTTAATGATCTGTAGTTAGTTTAACATTACTGAGCAAAACTAAAGGAACCTTTAGGAGCAACTAGAAAAAATAGAGGGAATTCAGTTTAAATAAGTATTTATCTCTACATCTTGTCTTAATCTTCTAACTCCAAATTTTGCACAATGTATGGGGTCAGACTCAACAGATGATTTCACAGATTCTTCTGGATGCTAAGAAATCAAAGGATAAGATATTATAAATACAGATTTCTTAAGGTCAGCATTTAAAATATATTTTTAAAATATGACTTTAAGTAAGGGTCTGTGTTCTATAGGTGTACAACTCGAATTATCTTCACTTAGGGGAGGAAGAGATTCCCAAATCAATCTATATCTCTATTTATTAAAATATGGAGTTGCAGAGAAACTGGTAGGTGAAAAGTATCTAATTTTAAGCATACCTTTTAAAACTAGGGCTAATAATTTTTCCAAATGAAGAAAACAGATGTAGAGCTGGGAATACAAGTATCTGTTTTGTCTCCTAAGTATCTGGTTTAACCATCCCAATTTTGCTATACCTATGTATCAAGAGGCATAAAATTTAAGTTATATTCAGCAGCACAAGAAGTTGGATAATCTTACCTACGCTCCAAACCTCACTTTGAATATCTTTACTTGCAAGACACTAAGGGCTTTCATCTTACCATGTGTGTTTTCTTTCTCCTTTAACTCTTGATTGAACTCAATCAACCATAAACTTGGCAAAGCAAAGCATGAGAAGTTAATCAGCTTCTTTCTTTGTTGCTAATACACACAGAGGTTGTCGCAACCTCTGTAAAAAAAATAAATAAATCAATATGCCTCCTTAGAACATTAATTTTACTCAGACAGCTCACCTTACTTTGCAAAATTCTGCCTTTGAAGACTGTCTATAGCATATCGCATGACCTGTAATATTAAAGACCTTAACCTTTTTTAACCACTACTCAGTTACCATGTTTCAAGTCTGCCATTTTTCCTCTGACTGCTTGTTGATGATGACAAGCCATGAAACTTTGGATCCAAACATATCCGGTATTCCATCTGCAGTTATAGATACCAATGTCACTGTCATTATTTTGCCTTCAGTAACATACTTGAACTCAACATAATTATACTCTAAATTTTTGTGTCCTCAAAATATCTTTGTTTACATGGCACACTTGAGCTATTCCACATGCAAATATTCCCTTTTAAACCAATGATACACACATCACTAAATATATTTTAATCATTAGCAAGCATAAACTTTTTTTTTTCCTCCAGAAATGTATGCACTTTATAGCTTGTTATTTACATCATTCCTTGCTGCTTTGAGTTATTTTTGAGGGAGACATTTCCATCCTTCTTTTGAAGAAAACTGTCATTATAAATACATCAACAGTCTTGAAAGATGCATCAGTTGTGATTTTCAGTTTTTCTTAACACATTTTTAAGAGAAAGGGCTTGCTTTTCTTCTGGAGAACCCAGTCTTTATTTGAAGAGTACCACTTTTCAAAAAAGTGTCTGATTTTCCACACATTATGATGTGTTAGACTTTATCCTTTCTTTACCTTTTCTTTCCTTGCCTTGCCTCATCTTTCCTCACTAGTAAGTTAAAGAAGATATTTTCAGCCATAGGTTTCAAACTCGCTTCCCGGCTTTCCTTCAAAACAACATGCTTGTATTTACTGTTTAAATGCAGAGGTCCATGAATCACAATTGTATGTCCTTTGATGAAACTCATTCCATCCTCCTGCTGACTACTGGGCTGCTTTCAACCAGGTTTGCTTTCCTAAGTCACATATAAGAACTTCCTTGCTTTTCTTGTCTACCGAATGGATTCCCAGGGAGACTCTGAGGAGAAGAAGGACGTCATGAATTTTCTTCTCTCTTCTGCTCTTATTACTTACACTGATTGGAAAACAATTGTAAGCTTTCCAAACCACATCAGTGATGGCTAGAAAGTTGCACTCTTCAAATTCATGAAGGTTTTAAATTAACCATTGTCAGAGACTTGATGAGCTGGTGGGGTTTTTGAGGGGAGGAGGAAGGAGTTGTAAAAGGAAAGGATTAAGCCTGTGTTAATCTATATAACGATGGAGCTCGCTTAGCCCTGTAAGGCTATCCATCCAAGAGAAGGATACTCTAAACAAACCTACGGCCTAAGGACCTCGCTGTC
>JAWMRA010000001.1:69546371-69572163 GCA_035584735.1 Pseudotriccus pelzelni | reverse complement strand
AATTTTATTTTATATATATATATATATATATATATATATATATATATATATATATATAATCAAACAAGACCTCAAATCATCTCATGTAATTTTTAAAGCCTTGTTTCAGAATTAGTAGAAGCTATGGAAGTAATTCAAAATTTCTAGAGAATCTGTCCAATAAGTAGTTAAAATAGGATCTGAATAATTTACCCCTCTAAAATTTTATTTTGAGGTAGGGGAATTTTACATGTTTTTATTTATTTACTTTGATTATACATGTGTCCACTTTCCCTCATTCTTGATAACCCAAATTTCTCTTTGTAATTAAGAAAGAGGAACAACAATTAAATTGATTCAAGAGTCTCCACTGCACATACAGACGTACATACACTCTGGTAATTATGTACTTCTATGAGCTATAGTACACCCCAAAAATAGTACACCAGAGGTGGGATTCACCTCACTGAACTCTACTATCCTACAGTAAAGAATCCCCATCTGAGCTGGCAGTTTAACCTTCCATTTAATTTGGCCTATTTTAGCTATCTATTTTAAGATGAGATGAACTGAGCCAGTTACCTTGAAGAATGTATTAGAGGTACACAGGCAAGAAGACATTCAGCTGAGGCAACACAACCAAAAATTAGGTAGGGCAAAATTAGGAGCAAATGCATGAATTACCTTCACAGAGCTAGGATGTTTGTCATATAGTGATGCCTTAGGAAATATTTCATTTAGTTTTACATAAAAAATGTATTAAACATGCCTCTCTGTTCCCTTAAAATTTACATTGTAAAACATATTTATGCAGGTTATGTAAATTTGATTAGGACAGCTGAGTTTTCAGTCTATATTCTGCATGGTTTTTTCCAGATTTTTTTTTTTTTTAATAAATGTACTGGGGACAAGTTGCAATCAATGCTTGTTTGTCCAAGGTTACTGGAGAATGTAGAAGTTGTTTTGGTATCCCAGAGAAGGCTTTTTATGGAACTCTTCTGTCCTGAATTTTCTTCTTAGGAAGATGTTAAATGTCTCTACTTTATTTATGTGCACCCAACCCTTCCTCTAGCTCCAGCCTTTTAGTTTGCCTTTGATTCATCTCAAAAAGCAAAAAATGTTTAATGTCATGTGCATCTTGCTTGAAGATGTAACATAATCCTCTGTACTCAGCCCTATGTGTCACATCTGACACCTAACACAGCAGAAGAATGTGTATATGCTTATTATATGTTTATGAGAGATCTATCCATGATGATAGACTAGTTGAATAACAAATATATATCATCATTTTTGTCTGTCTTATCTCCTTTTGTTAACTGTAGATGTATTTTGTAGCATTTATGTTAACATCCTACCCAAGAGAACATGAATTTAGCAGAGTATTGATGATTGGATATTATTATTGATGTTCAGGTAGCACTTATCTTTGGAAAAAATCTTATTTGAGGTGTGGGTGGATTAGTTTCACTTGACTTTAGTTGCTGAAAGGTGGATGACTTTTATACAAGTCATTTAGAGTGGGTTGAATAACCTTCCAAAGGTGCTTATCTTTCTCTACCAACTATACAGAAATCTGAAGTGACTTGCATAATCCAGACTCCTACCTTTTAGGTCATTAAAATTTACTTCAGACGAGTTCCACTAAAATTCTGCTCTTAATAGGGCAGAAATTGTTCCTGCTTATGTTTTTCAAGTGTTAAACATGATTTTAATGCAACTGCTGAATTAAGTAAATTAGGTAATATTTCGTTATTATATTTATTGTTATTATAAAATGTAAGGTTACATTTGGAAATGTTAGAGTAGTGCAGAAAACATATATTTAAATAACACTGTGTTGTATGATAGGTAAATCTGATGCAAATAAAAAAGTATCATTATTGACTATGTATTGTTATTTATTGGCTAATGTACAGGGATTTCACAGATGACATAAAAACCCAAAGAAATGTTAACTGTTTGCAGCAGGTTAGCCTTGGCTAACAGCCAAATTCCCACCCACTTGCTACTTCTTCTCAGCATGTCAATGGGGGAAAATAGGACAGGAAAGGTAATATGTTGACATAAAGACAGGGAGATTGTTTAACAATTACCTTCACTGGCAAAACAGAATCAAAATGGGGAAAATAAGTGTAACTTATTGCCTATTGCAGCATCTTTGTGTAGGGACAAAGAAAGGGAAATATAACAATAACACATTTCTTCTCTTCCCTTTCCATGTCAACTTCACTCCTCTCCCAACACCTTTCCCAACAGAGGCCATCCCTGCAGTCTGCTGCTGACACCACCTTGACATCTGCATCCAATATGCTCTTTTTTCACTCCCTGTTTTATTTGTTTTCCTGCTTTTATTCTTAGTCTAGGAATAGATTAAGCAGGTCTTCTAGCAAATATGTCCTGATGCTTCTATTTTAACATGTAAAGAAATGTAAATAAATTATGAAAATAAGAGAAGCAAAAAAATCACTTAATTTCTCCTATTCTACAGTTTTGGTTCAACACTGTGAGTTTTACGTAGATTAGTTCCTAATACTGTCTCTGATGTGCATGTTCAGCTTTAGGAGACTCTTGAGTGCTTACAAGGAATGATATACCCTCCTAAGAAGAAATAAAAAAGTAATAGAGGTATTCCTGCATTTATATTCGGGCTTGAGTGGTATATGGCAGGTTCACTAACAACGAACAGTTTTCTGGGTACTATTCCCAAATGAAATGAGAATGTATTTTTACATTCCATGCATGGAAAGTAGCATCAGACTAAAACTATTCTCTTATTCTCTTACTTTGCTCACCTTAGTACTTGTGAGCTGCTGACTTTACTTTCCATTAGTCTTATGTCTTTTATTTATTTATTGGTCTGATGTTATTTGTCATCAGAAATCTTTATTATTCCCAGGATGCTGATGCAGTAAAGTGAAGTGGAAATAAAGGGTCTAAGTTTGTATTCCAAAGTTTAGGCTGATCTAGTAATGTAACACTTATTTCTAGAGCGTCAACATTTTCATAGGCATGTTGAGGCTACTTATTTCTGTCAAAAAGTCAGGTCTGCCACTCAAATGTCATACTGAATTTTCCAGCTTGGATTTAAACTAACAGAAGGATAACAAGAGTCAGTGTTGTCTTAATTTTGGAAATGACAAATATCAGCTATAGTTATTATCAATAGTATTTTCAAATTTAAAACCTTTAGTTTCCTAAAAGGGAAGTTTTTTGTACATGAAATATTTCTGGAACGTTAGATCAGCTCAGAATTTAAGGTAATCCTCATCATTATATACCACATTTGTTTAGCCTGACTTAAAGTTTGCTTTGAAATGAAACTTCTATTAGAGGTAATCAAAATGATGCTTGAGTAAGTTGTTCAGGACTGGGATGATCACAGTTTGCTGCCAATGGTTTTAAATTGTGCAAGCAGTAGAGTGATAAAATATAATCTGTGCCAGAGTAGAAATGTGTGCTGCTTCCTTTTACCTGTCTCCAAGATAAACCTTCAATTGCAAGGAAAAAGGCACAGCTCCCTGGGGACTGCAGTGAGTTATAAGTAGCAAGACTGAAAGAGGAAAACAACCCGTTTGAAATACAAAAGTTTAAAGACCTTATTATGTCACCCTTCAAGGTGGGAACATAATTTGCACATGAAAATAAGGACATATCTGGAACTAAGTTAGTTTAAGTCTGATAAAATTCTCTCCAGTGAACAAGCAGGGAAAAAAACAGCAAAAAGAAACCTCTAAAAGTTTTTGCCATTGATAGTACAGAAAGAATTTTATTTTTTTTTAATTTTAAATAGAATGATGGATTATACCTGTATTTTACATGAAAATCATTTTGAGGCCCCAAGATTATCTCCCTGGACAGATTCATCTTTCATTCTCACAGCCTAGCTTTAAAACACACTACACTGAGTATCTGAAAGTTCTCTTAGGCAAACAGGCTTCACAGGTTAGAATACCACTGAACATACCAGATGGACTATCCCCAGGCTACCCATGAGTAGTGTGGTGATGAGAAGCAATCGTTAAGATAGAATGTGATCACAAGGCAGGTGGAAATACTTGAAATGTTTACTGCCATTGGTCTGAAAAATACTATTCAACTGAGCACAATTGTGCACCTGCTCCTCAGGTTGCCATAACAGGACATAAATTAATTATATTTGCCACTTCTTGACTTTGAATTTAATTGAAATGAAGCTAGGAGATTTTTTGTTACTTTAGGAAAGATGGAATTTGGGTTTAAATTTGTATACAATTTATCTAGTGTAACAGCACATCATAGGGATTCAGTGCATTGTTGCATAACAGCTAGCTGATAATTAATTTAGAACTGAAATGCAAAGCTCACACAACCTGAAGTGTCATCAGCTGATGCCTGACCAGCCTAATCTCTTTGTTTTCCAAAAAATTTACACTGATTTCTGAAATCACTTTTAAACCTGTTGTGTTGGTGTTGTTTATGCCCTTTGTGAGTTCATGGTATTCCCTGACTCGTTGCTATCATTGCTGCAATTTTGGTTGACAGCAGTGATGTATGTTTCTTGTGGAACACACAGCCAGTCCAGGAAGCTGCACCATAGGTCAAATTGCCAGTGCTCTTACTTTGCTTTGATTTTGAAATTAATCCAAGAAAAAATTGCTCTCAGTTAAGATTTACTAAAATATTGATCACTACTTTGTAGTTTCTGGTAGTCAGTATTTTACAGCAGTTTCTCACATTATGGTATTTTGACAAGAGAACTGGAAAAGTGACAAAATTTAAAAAATAACTATAGGTAGATTCATTTAACCTCTTGCTTTAAAAAATATTTATAGAATAATCACCTATCTTCAGTATAAAACTGCTATTAAAAATCTCTCACGAATAGACAGCATAGTCCATCTTCACTAATGAAAACAGAAACTATCTTCTATACTGTTTATCTCTGTGGAAGATATGAGCATTCTGTACTTTTAAATTTTGTTTGTTTGTTTTGTTCACTACTGGTTTTGGCTGGAATAGAGTTAGTCTTCTTCATAGTAGCTTCCGTGGTGCTGTTTTGGATATGTGATCAAATCTGTTATTATAACACAGGGATGTTTTAGCTATTGCTGAACTGTGCTTACACAGTGTAAAAGGACATATTTACATGCTTCTCATGCTGCTCCACCAGTCATTAGTCTGGGGATGCACAAAAAGCTGGGAAGGAACAGAGTTAGGACAGCTGACCCCAGCTGTCCAAGGAGATACTCCATATCATATGTATGATGACCTGCTCAGAAATAAAAACTGAGGAAAGAAGTGGGTACATTCGATGTTAGGGCGTTTGTCTATACAGATGACCACTACGTGTGAAGGAGTCTGGTTTTCCCAGAGATGGATGAATACCTGCTGATGGGAAGTAGTGAATTAATTCCTTATTTTGGTTTTTTTTGCATGTACACCTTTTGTCTTACCTTTTAAACTGTCTCAACACACGAATCAGTTCTCTCTCCCATTCTGCTGTGGGACAGTGACTGGGCAACTGTGAGAGGCTTAACTGTCTACTGGGGTTAAAAAATGAGAACTAGATAAGGGTTTTGCTCCATTGCATGAAGGTAGTTGAGCACTGACAGGGTCTAATGTGGTCAAGGACAAAATTTTAGATTCTCTCTAGTAATAAAATGGAGATATTGATTATTGCCGTAAGGATATACACTCACTTTAGCTGAAATGTCATTGCCCTCTACACGATGCCTGCCTTTAAGCAACTTGTCAGACTGTATGACATGAAAATGTTATTTATATATTCTAATAGAAACAGAGACTTGCTTTAGTCTATAATATGCTCAAAGGGTTCTGTTGAAATAAGAATTTTGAAAAATGTGTACTTACCAAAAGCAAGCCACTCAGACTGTTCCAGCTTTTGCTATAGATATAATAACCTCATGGAGGAGTTTATACAGTCATCTCTTGGCACCACAAACTTGCCAGAGGCAAATTTGGGTTCAGAAATTACTATAGTTAATGTCTGAAAAGGGAGCTAAGACAATTGCCAAGTAACCAATGCTTGCCTGGAGATGTGTGAATGTAATCTCTAAAAGTAGTATAAAGAAGTAAATAACTGGAGATTAAGAACTGAAAATAACATGAGAAAGGAACAAGGATGAAAGAGACAACTGAAATCATTCAAAGTAGTATTTTATTGCAAAGCCCATGTAGGTCTCATAACAAAACACTGATGATATAAAGCTGCCATGGTAAATCAAAGCTGATGTATGCATTAAGTGTGTTTGAGAGAGAGACGGTAAATGAGGTATGTGTGACAGTAAATTGGGATTCTGACTTGTAGGAACAGGTGGCAACATTCTGAATCCTCTGCAGAGTGAATGTGCCAGAGGAGGAGAACTTACCCCACATTAGGAGCCTCATATGTTCTGTTATAATTCATAAGTTGTTGGATTTTGCTTTTATTTTTGATCACAAAATTGGTGCCCTTCTATAACAGGGTTATAGCATTGGTGGATAAAAGAAGAGGGACTGACATCATCTACCTGGACTTGTGCAAAGCATTAAATACTGTCCAACACAACATGGTTATCTCTAAAACTGTGACACATGGATTTGACAAGTGGACCACTTCATGGATAAGGAATCATCTGGATGGAGACATTCAAAGAGTTGTAGTCAACAGCTTGATGTGTGGGTGGAGACCAGTGACAAGTGGTATTCCTCAGGGGTTGGTACTGGGACAAATGTTACTTAATATCTTTGTCAAGGATTGGACATGGCTATGAATTTGAGTGAAGGGATGCCATCCACATGGACCTTGACAGGCTTGAGGAGTGGGCCCATGGGAACCTCATAAGCTTCAACAAGGCCAAGTGCAAGGTCCTGTACCTGAATCAGGGCAATCTCAAACATGGTTACACGTTCCATCATGAGTGGACTGAAAGCAGCCCTGCAGAGAAGGACCTGGGGGTATTGGTGAATGAGGATCACAACACATCTCATCAGTGTGTACTCACAGCCCAGAAAGCCCATTGTATTCTGGTCTGCACCAAAAGAAGTGTGGCTGACAGGTCAAGGGTGGTGATTCTTCCCCTCTACTCTGTTCTTGTGAGACCCACCTGGAGTAACGTGTCCAGCCCTGGGGCCCCCAACACCAGAAACATATGGACCTACTTGAGCAGGTCCAGAGAAGGGCCATGAAGATGGAGAACCTCTGCTCTGAAAGCAGATTGGGAGAGTTGGGGCTGCTCAGCCCCTTTTAGCAACATTCTATTACCTAAATGGGGTTGACAAGAAAGATGGGGAGGAACTCCTTTATCAGCAAGTGTAGTAACAGGATTAAGGGCAGTTTTAAATTGAAAGATTTAGATTAGATGTTAGATATTAGGAACTGATTTTTTTACTGTGAGGGAGGTGAGATACTGGAACAGATTGCCAAGAAAAGTTGTGGATGTCCCATCCCTGGAATTGTTCAAGACCACCTTGGATGGCGTCCTGAGAAACCTGATCTAGTGGAAGGCATCCCTGTCCATGGCAGGCAGCTTGAAACTAGATAATAAGGTCCATTTCAACCCAAGCCATTCTATGGCTTTGTGACTCTGTTTTTTATTGATTTTTTATTAATGATTAATTAATATTTTAATTAATCTGGGGCTAGTCCACCTTTCTAGAATAATCACACCCACATTAACTGATGAACTGTCATAGCCCCAGAGTGATAGTGCATGGAAAAAAGAGTTGAAGGAATTGATATCCATCACAACAGCTATCATGTGACAAAGATGGAAGCTAAACTGTCAGAGAAACTGACACCTGTAAATACAAACACAGTCACTATAAGCAAAAGTATTTTTTAAGTAAAAGGAACATAAGGATACAGGTGTGCTGTTTCATCAGAGCAGTCTACTGTGTAATCCAAGAAGAAATGTCTCTTTCAAGAGAAGCTTGAGTGTCTAATAATGCAAAGGTAATAGAGTAAAAACTTTTTCCACTTTCACTCCACAGTTCAAAAGCTGAAATTTGTTTTTCTTGAAGAAAGACTTCACTGTTTAGTAATGAGTCATGAGTGTCAGCAAAATATTACAGGATTTATCTTTTTTTTTTTTATTTTGGAGGTGATCTTCATCACCTTCTCCATAAACTAAGTGATAAGACAGAAACAGCAATAAAGACATCTTTCAGAAAAATAAAGAAATTTTCATCATGAATTCTGGTTCAGTTTTAATGGTTTTCTTGGCATGGACAGGAAGAAAAACAGTAAGTTATGAAACAAGTCTGTTATGAATCAAGGACAGCTGCTATGCAACTGATTATCCTAGTTGCTAAAACCTTCTGTAGGTGTAGAATGGCAAAGCTCATCACTGACGTAGTAAGGCAGAGCCAGTATTAAAGAAAAAGCAGCACAGACTAACCCGAGAATCTTTAAAAGTCTTGCAAAAATCTGCCTACAGCTCAAATGTCTGCTGCAAAGACTTAGAGAAACCTTTTCCTGGGCCTTTGCAACAGTGTTCCAGGCTATGAAATGGCCATTTTCATCTAAGATGAAAAGATGAGGGTTTTTGTTTGGGTCTATTTTCTTTTACAATCTGCACTGTAGAATTGGCTATCTATACAAGAAAGACCAAGTGTCCCAAAAGGGACAGCAGTATCTTAATTCACCACAGTTCCATTTTTTGGGTGGTTAAGATACTATTATTATCATGTATAATCTTCCTTCCTCTGTGATAAATATGGTCTAAATTTCAGCTGTTGTGGCTTTGTGATTTCATTTGTGTATTTAAAATTTTATCAGTAATGATAAATTCCACCATTTTCAGCATTTCTACAAAACCAAATTATCACCATAATTTGCTGATCACTTCCTCTTGATGGTCATGTTTATTAGATAATTTTAATATTTCACACAACAATATAGCACGCTTATAAACATTTAAAATTCTAATAATATTTAATTTATTTCATTTAGAAAGCTGAATCTGTAAACCAAACTTGTAATTTCAACATGAAATACAATCAGCCTGAAAACTCTTTTTTCGTGAAGTTACATCAAATGTCATTATTTATATTAATACTTATATTTCTTTACGAAATAAATCACACATCACCATTTCCATAGTTTTGCCTAGAAACTGGTACCAGCCTATCTAAGTGTCACTGAAAGTTTTTATAGGTAGTACATTTTTAGTAACATGTAGGCCCAGATGTGTGGTGCAGGAATGTGGCTTCCATTCTGAGTCACTTGGCAAGATTATGTACATGCTTTGGATCATATAGTAAGCCCTGGGTCTACTTATGCTTTTACCTAGTGAAAGATACAAGTTCTTTATTTGGTGAACAATTCTTCAGCTTTTCTCTTGTTTCCTGAATCTGCTTCATGGGACAGAGCTGGAAGTGAGTTCTCAGGGCACACTGAGGACGAGATAAATGGCCAGTGTCAAAAAAAGGAAATGATCGACAGATCTACCACAGGAGGAAACTCTGTAAGCGCTGTTCTCCATACTTATGTTCAAAAGTTTTAAGCAATTTGAGGCTTTCTAGTTTTAATTACATTTACGTTTGTCAGGAGTTCCCACAACCCTTAATCAAAAGACAAATGCATTTAAGCAATGTGGGATTCACCTTTACAAAAAATAGGTATCTGCAATTGAATGCACAGATCTGTGGTGAATACTTTAGATGCCATTTGTTCCCCTTTTTTAAGCAACTGGTTGCCCACGAAGCTTAGGTATATTTTCTATGAAAATTCATAATTTATTTCAGTTTTAAAAGCCTAGCACTAAGCAAAACTAACTAAAAAGCATAACAACAAAACACTCACAATGAGGATCTTCTAAATTTGAAATTATTTCTGTATCAGCATAATTTTCTGTATGTTTTCTGATGCTGATAAACTTACTTTTCCATTTTTCTATGGTATTTTTCTCTCACATGAGTAATGCAAGTGAGAAAGTGATGAGCCATCTATTTTGGCTCTATATCAAGACTTGAGAATTTGTGCTGTATGTCTGACAGCTTTTAATAGAGGCTGGATTTAATCCAATTTTATAGATTAAAAAGAAAAATGGAAAATGTTTTTTTTTTGCTAGAGTTAGCAGTCACAAAAGCACAGTGTGAGCATTACGGTTAACATTATTGGCCAGTGACTTCTTAATTTTAGTCATATATCTAGAAGCAGTGGCAGTTCCAGTTTTGCCATTTGGCCCAGACTCTATTCTACAGAGAGAAAGAAGAAGCTCATAAAACCCAGAGGTGCTGAGCTTTCTCAGGGATATTGAGCTCAATATCTCCTTTATGAATTTGTTAATAGGAAGACTAATTAAAAGAATGACTCTGTATCAACTAGTCAAATAATTTTTTTATATATCTCTATCAATAACAATTTTTTTTTGCCAGCTCCCAAATATTTTAATCTAAAAATTGACTGTGTTGGCTCATCTTTCTTGTGACAGGTCGTTTGTAAGAAAGAAATCTGATGCAAGCTTCAGAGAGCAAAAGCATTCCTGCACATACAACAGCAAACTAATAGAATGATGATCTTGTTGCAAGCTTCTGTACAACTGTTAAACATTACTTTGTATTGAGGTAATTGAGAGGCAAAGAGTGCAATAATGACAGATGTATGGAAAAGGCTCAGAAGTAAATTTTCATTACTGATACAAATATAGGTTACATATTCATTCAAACCCATAAAAACTGTACCCATGTCTTTGACTCTTCATGTCAAATAGAAGATGATTGTTTCAAATTCAAACACAAGTTCATCATCTCCTCATCCCTTCTGGTATCCCTCTAACTTGTCTCAACTGAATATCAACAAATTCAGTCTTTTCAGTTTCCAAACTGATTAGAAAGTAAGGGCCAGACATGTTAATGGGAGTTAGCTATAACAATAGAAATAAGTCACAATATATTTTATAGCATGGCCTAAAAGCCATATATATATATATATAAAAAGATTATTCTGGCAGAGTATGGTCACCAGATAAATTCCTTAACTGGAAAGTGCCATTCAAAAACAAAGTCATGGACATTCTCTGTTACTTAGCAAGAAATGGTCATTCCCATATGACATTCTTATCTCCAAACCAGGCAGGCATGGATTTGAAGGGTGGACAAGGAATTGGCTGGATGGAGTTGTGGACAATTCTCTTTGTCCAGGTGGAGTTCAGTGATAAGTGGTGTCCCTTAGGGCTGTCTTGGGACCAGTGCTCTTTTGTATCTTTATCAATGACATAGATGTCAAGATCAAGTGCACCTCATCAAATTTGCAGATGACATCAAGCTGAGTTGTGTGATTGACACACCTGAAGGACGAGATGCCATCCAGTGGGACCTGGGCAATTTCATGAAGTGAGCCCATGGAAATCTCATGAGGTTCAACAAGTCTAAGTGCAAGGTGCTGCACCTTGGGGCAATTCCAGACAGAAGTACAGACTGGGACAAGAACTCACAGAGACCAGCCCTGCAGGGAAGGACTTGGGAGTTCTAGTGGATAAAAGCCGGATGCAAGCTACCAGGGTGTGCACTTACAGCCCAGAAAGCTAAGAACATTCTGGGCTGCATGAGAAGAGGTGTGAGTAGCAGATTGAGGGAGGTGATTTTGCCCCTCTACTCTGCTCCCATGAAACCACACCTGCAGTACGGTGTCTAGCTCTGGGGTTCTCAGCGCAAGAAAGATGTAGACTTGCTTGAGTGGGTCCAGATGTGGGGGGCACAAAAATGTTCTGAGGGCTGGAGTACCTCTTCTATGAAGACAGGCTGAGAGACCTGGAGTTGTTAAGCCTGAAGAAGGGAAGGCTGTATGGAGATTTTTACAGCAGCCTTCCAGTACCTGAAGGGAGCCTATGGGAAAGATGGGGAAGGACTTTTTACAAGGGCAGGTAGTGATAGGACAAGGGGAAATGGCTTTAAACTGAAAGGGTTCCTAATATCTGAAAGAGATATTAGGAATAAATTCTTTAATGTGAGGAGAGTGAGACACTGGAATAGGTTGCCCAGAGTAGCTGTGAATGTTGCTCTCCTGAAAGTGTTCATGGCCAGGTTGGATGAGGCTTTGAGAAGTCTGGTCTAGTGGTCAGTGTCCCTGCCTATAGCAGAAGCTTGGGATTAGATGATCATTAAGGTCCTTTCCAAACCAAGCTATTCTATGATTCCGCAATTTTATGATTATTCTGTTCCTTCTCATTATACTCTTTTCACTTTCTTCACTTTCCATTTTCCTTTCTATTTTCCCTTGTTAAGTTATACCAGAGGATGAACTAAAAAGAAATTCAAATTATATCTGCACAGCAGTGACAATTTGTGACTCAAGAGTGATATGGCATGAAGGACAAGAAATCCCAGCTACAGAACTAAAACAAGCAGGCAGCCGGAACACCAGAGACCTCCTGTAAAGGAGGAAAATTTCTCTTGGTGGTGGGATAAGTAACACCCCAAACATGCTCTTGTAGCTGTCTGTCAGAGACTGAAACGGTTAATGATTTATGCATTCTAGGATTGCCAGGGGAGAGGCACCTGGACCCATCCCCCCCACCAGTGCTGCTGAAGGTGTCAAGTCCTGAAAAGGAGGGAAGAGCTGTGCTTACCATGCCCTTCACATGACTCTGCACTCTAATCCACCCCAAGGGATTCATTAATAAGAATTTATTAATAAGAATCTGGGTTGCACTCCAACCCTTTCTACGGAGAGGGGTGCCCATTCTGGGTCCCATCCTGGAATGGGATGGCTCAGAGGCCACCTTTGGGCAGCAGAGCTGGTGCTGAGGGATGGGTCTCTAACGCAACACTCACTGATCAGTGCTGGTGTGTTTGTAAGGAGCTGGCTCTTGACACATCTTTACAGACTCTTTGTAAAACTGCTTATGTCAGTAGGATCTGTGCAATACACTGGTTTTGTTTTGTTTATTTTTAATATATAGTTAGCAGAAACATGTGTTTAATTTACCTCAAGGGGTACAATAAAATTCTCTTTCTTTCTTTGCCTCCTGGTTTCTTCCCATTTCCTCTCCTCAAGACAAGTTATTCTGAATTATGATTCTATAAGCAAATAATATCTCTCCCTTCAATTTTTAACAAAGCCTGTGTATGTTCCAAAGTTAGTTCCATCTTTGAAAATGTTTAATACTCATCACAATCATAACAAAAAAAAGTTCCAAACTGACATTTGATTTTTGACGCAAAAATTAATCTGATTTTTATTATGTTTCAAAGCCATTTAAGTACAACGTGTTATTAGTTAGCTCACTTTGTTTCAGGCTTTGTTTCTTAATTTAGGATTATTTAGTTAAAAATATTATGAAATTCTAAAAGGATTTTATTAAGAACAGATAAAGAATTTGTCACAGATTATGCTACAGAAATACAAACAACTCCTAGAAACACACTGAATTTTATTGACTACGTGTGTTTTTTTTTCCCTGTGCTGTAGTTGCAGTTCCAGAGAATTTTAATATCATTGGATCTGTAGGCTCTGATCCTTAAGTTTTAACAATTCACTCTATATTACTTAGGTATCCACCTATGCTTGTTCTTTTAGTAATTTTCATACCATAAAGAAAAGAAAACTCCATATGCAGACACAAATTTTCTTCTACATTTACCCTATGAAATATTGGTACCGGTTTCCTCAGGGAGGAAATTATTATAGAATGATGTATCAAGAGTGCTCTGGGCTACCTGTTCATCTCTTTCTTATTCAATTTTTTTTTCCTTTTGTGTGTATTTTCTTCTATAATCTTTTAGTTGTGTTTGTGCATGCTGGGTGACAATGACCGAATTCCTCAGTAATTCTGGAAGTAAAATGAACATGTTTTAAATATACCCTTTTTAGTATTTCTGTTTTTCAGAAGATAGACATGGTCTGGACTATCGCATTTACAAGAAGGCAAATTTAAATTAATAAAGGTTGTATTTTGTAAATACTGAGTTTAATCCTATTACTATATAAGCCATAAAAAAAGTAAATCTAGACATTGCTCACTGTTTTCACAGTAGATAAACCAGAAAGATTCCACCTGCTAAAGGTATGCAAACAACATGTTTTATTATATTTATTATATTTGTGAGGTCCAATCATATGTACATATTTTTTCAGGCCTTCTGAACACTCACAAATTATAAATCAATGTATTATACAAGGAGGCACAAACTTCAGGGACTAAGCACTTGAGTCCTTTTTTCCTTTCACAGATGGCTTCTCCAAAGTTAGTCCATATATGAAGGTTCAGAACATGGATGCTTTTCTCATATTGCTTTTATTTTATATATACATTTATTTAATTATTTTATATATACATATATTTATTTTAGATACACTTTCCAGTATATATTTTCATCTGAGCTTTAACGTACTGCTGAAAAACCTATGCTTTCCTAGGATATTATAACCTTAAGTTGGATGGTTTTCACTGGGTGTCATCTTGATATGTATGACAACAACTCTATCAACAGTGACAACAATGACTTTATCTCCTTTTCTGCTGTCAGTCATAAATACAATGGGAAAATAACATTTGCATATCTCTTTTACCTGTGGTTACACAAGATGTCTGGAGGAGCAGAGATTTATTAGTTATCTATATTAACTATATATTATTTACATATATTAACTTAGTGTTATGAAGTCAGAATGATGAATAATAGTCAATTAAGTGTTATTGGTATTCTTTAAAATCTTAAGGGCATTTAATTCCTTGAAATTATGCAAATACGAATTTTTGAATTTGTATCAATTATTAAAATATGTATTTTTTTTGTAACTTGCTTATGATGCTGCAGTCCTTGTAGACAACAGAAAGGTAGGGCTTGGTCAATAAAAGGTTATTCTGCTCACTTAATGAGATTACAACAGTAATTTAAGTTTCCATTGTTTAGATTCACCAGCAGCTATGACAGATATCAGAAAATCAAACTCAGCAGATTTAGCTTTTATTTTTGATTTAGCATTTTAAAGCTCTGTGAATGGCTATGCCATTGCTTCCTAAAAAAATCTTTAATTTGTTCCAAATTATGACAATTAAGGAAAGACCTCTTACGACTTTACAGTTTACAATATTATATGAAAATTTCATTTTGATTCATAGTAATCTGCTTTGGCATTTTCAAATTTGATACTTGTAGAATATTTCTTTTGTGTTGAAGTGGTAAAACTGTATGGCAATTGGTCATTGTTTGCACTGCTGTACTTGAAACATTTCACTGCTGCTATTATAATCCCAGTATTTCTAGGGATGTATAATTTATCCATGAAATTCTGCTTTGGGCTAAACCTTGACATGCAATTGTGTGTCCATTTTCAGATTACATGAGCTTCAAAAAAATTACAGCTGTTATACACTTTTTTTTCCCCTTATACTTGGTAACTAAAAATTAGTCAACAATGACATTTAGAAAGCTGAAATACAGTTATGACTCTGGGATGAAATCACATGAAGGGAAGCAAACTGAAACTATATTTGCAAGAAGGTGTGCAAATATACATGTACACCCTTTATTATGTACATCTCCCACTGTGTGATAAATAGATTTAGTCCATGCATGATGCTGTATGCAAATGTGACTGGTAAGCATATAAACAATTCTCTGGTTATTTGAAGGTTTGAGTCTTCATTTGCAGCACTCTTTAATGCTAGCTAATGATTTTTAGTAGCAGTGATTTAAAAATACACGTTAACAAACAAATCAGCAGGGTACTGGCATTAAAAATGAATTATAGCGGAGCTGCAACATCAGAAAACATATATCTATACCATACTGATGTTGAATCAATGACTTCATATCACAACATAGATTTTAGGTGGTCTATTATGTTGAAGTATTCCAGTTTTCTAGAAGATTTCACAATATCTTCTAAATCCATGCCACATTGAAGAAAGTGGAAAACAAGAAGTAGTTTCAGTTGAAAAAGAAACCATTTCCTAAACTACCACAGAGACTTGTGTACTAAATTGTCCTCCAAACACCAGTGATATCACTGCAGAACAATTCTGTGGCAAAGCCTACAAGTACTTAATTTCTTTGAAATGAATCTTTGAAATGCATAAATTTACTTGCCACTGAGTAACTTGATATATATGCATATATATACATATGTATATATATCTCATGTTAAAGGCCAGCTACAGACAAAAGACAGTAAATATCAGCATAAGAAAAATAAAACACGGCAGAACTTTGAGCATTTAACAGTATTTTTATAAGTTTATCAGAATTTCCTTTGTGATTTTAAGTTTCACATTTTCTCTCCAAAAAACCCCCTTTATAAATGAGGTGCTCTGGTTTTTCCATTAGTCTTTGGCAGTTGGCATATTTATCTCAAAATTAAAGATAGATCAACATCTGCAAAACTCAGTCAGTCTCCTTGTATCAGCATAGCTGTAATCCCATTCCACATTATTTTTAAGGTAAGTTTAAAAAATAACTTCTAATTTGGGAAAAAAGGAGCAAAAGATCAGAATTATGTGTTTAGATAATATCATCCCAGTTGGTGTTTTGCCTCAAACAGTAGCCATAAATATATAGCTAAGGAAGAACAATGATGAGACAAGCATATATTGTAGTAAACGTTCTTCCTGCTTCATATTATTTTCACCTCACGGGGAGTCCTGAGGCTGATTAGTTCTATCTATTGCGAAATTCTCATCAGAGCTGTCTTCAAATACTTATTCAATGCCTCTCAGAAACCATATAATTTTTTTGTATCTACAACATCTTTTGGCAAGGAGTTTATCTCTTGCATTAGTAATGACAGCTTCTAATAACTGTGCACCTAAATCTTACTAACATCTTGCATCCTCTAAGAAAGGATAATAAATTTTACTGTCCACTACCTTTATGTCATTCATTATTTTGTAAACCTTTTTTCTTGTTGTCAGGCAGAAAGATCACACCACACTGTCATTCAGATACTATTGCCTAGTTTTGGACATCCTTTTTGTTCTTCTCTGAACGTTCGCCAGTTCAAATCGTTCTTTTGATAAAAAGAGACGAAAACTGCATATAGTGCTCTAGATGTCAGCAACAAAAATGCAAGGTATTAAACTGCATTCCAAATTTTGTATTACCGATGCTTTGTAAGAAAATCGCTTTGCTTTGAAGAAAGCCCGAAATACTCAATCACCTTCCCAGAGTTCGAAATGAGGCTGACTGGCCTGTAGTTACATGGGTTCTCATTCTTGTACTTCTTGAAGAAAACGATATTTGCTCTCAAAGTTTGTTGAAAGTGGCTGCACAATGGCATCTATCAGCTCCCTCAATACTTGTGTGTGCTTCTGTGTAGGGGTTTTTCTGGCCCATGAGGGCTCATGGACTTGTTTATGTCCAGGGTGCTTAAGTGTTCTGTGACCTGATCCTCTTTCACCAAGGGTGAAAATTGTTTTGACAATTCCATCTGGTCACTGGGATCTGTGATTCCTGGAGGCTGGTTTTGCTAGTAAACACAGTCAAAGAAGGCATTCAGTACCTCAGCCTTTTCTGTATTCCATCTGACCAGGTCTTCCATTTTGCTGAATGATGGACCCACATTTTCTTCAATCTTCCTTTTCTCTCCTATGAACTTGCAGAAACCCTTCTTGACTCTTTAGTCCCATTTTAGAAGTACTGTATTGAATTCCTAGTGAAAGGAAAAGAATGAAATGTAGACAAGAAGTCCCTTGGAATTTAGTAATAATTGTAATTCTTCTGTCACAATAACATTTAGAATCCCAGCAAGAGACTGAAAATAGATTATATTACTTGTACATGTATAAGTTGTGCATCTGTGATTGTAAGAAATGCACTTTAAATGTTACTTACATATTACTTAAATCTTAGATTCTTTCAATGTGTGGTGAAAACAGTACAGAAGATGAAATAATAGCTCATCTTTTAATCTGAATAAAGGGTATCATGTACAAGGGGGTGATCAGAATATTATTCTGTGTAGTTTTTATTATGCTGGAAATATCCAGTATATTATTTCACTGTCAGTACTAACAAAAAAAAAAAACAAACCAAAACCCACCACCACCACAACTCTTTGTTGGAAGATAAGATTGTTTCAATTGCTTCTGTGTTTTTAATGTTCCTTTTAAATCATAAATTGTAACATAAGAGTGAACAATGAATGTGATTTGAATACTTAACATCCCTAATTAAATAAACGTGTACTAAACATCATAACATGTTGTACCTGTGATAATTTCCTTTTAATATGTCTTCAATATAAGTGACATTTTAAAGACATCTTAAAGCCCAAGGATTTGCCCAACAACTTATGATGGTCCATTAATGAAATATATATAATCAAGATTCTTTTACAATACAACACAGATTGGGAAAACTTATAATTAGGAAGCTGTTAATGTTAGCAAGATAGAACGAATTAAGATTTCTGTATTCATATCTAAGTTTTACTAGTAAATGACCAGACACACTTCAACAATTTTTTCCACATATAATGCTCTATGTTTTGATAAAAGTCATCCTGATAGTGGATTCAAAATGTTTATTTTCTTTTGTTTATAATGACATATTCTATGTAGTCAAATAAAAATTGATAAAAAATTGATTTGTGCCTTTCCTATATTATAAGACATTCAGTTCAGAGCAGGCGAACCTATTCTTGCTGGTTTATGGGTGGAAATAGTGAATAAACTCACGGTTTCCAACCACATGACCCAAGCTGAGAACTTGAACATGAAAATTTCAACCTACTAACAGCTCTGAATATAGATTTCTGTAGAACAGGTGACCCATTCTACATGCAAGAGGAAATCAGTGCTATTACCTGAAGGACAGACAGATCATCTATCTGAACTCTCACCTGTTTATTTCAAGCCCACATGACATCTCGTGGAAGTCACAAGTGATGATGGACCTAAACACAGAAAAATTACATGAATGGAGCTTTACTCCACAATTTTTAGATCATGCAGCTTATCAAAGGAGATGGTAGATTTCTGTACATTCCAAAATAGTAACTATTTAGAAGTAGTTTATTCTACTTTCAGAGTTTAATTTTTAATTTTTTTCTTCTGTTAGTAGTTTTAATTATTTCTATCTCAATACATGCTTTCTCTCTTAATGATAAGCCTATAATAATAATACTGAAATAATTTGTGAGAGCTGTATCTTATTAACTGTTTCACTAAAATAAAGGCAATGAGCTGTATCTACAGTAGCTTAATAACAGAGCTATAAAAATACAGCTGCACCATTTTCTAGTTACACCTGGGCTTGGGAGCCCTTTTAGTTATTTTGGATTGGATGGGGGCCAAGTTATTAAATTCTGCTTGACCAAAATAATCACCAAGCAACACTACCTGAAGGTGAAAAGCTCAGTAAAAGTTGCTGCATTGTGGTCTCCTATACTTACAGCTGTTATCTGGAGAGCAGCGCAGCATTAATGCTAGACTGTGTTCATCCGTGTGCGAGCATAACAATCCTTTCTTGGAGGATGCAGTATGGAGTCATGTGAGCAATTGTACTTGGTCCAGGTTTTGTTTAAGAAGGATTACAAGTGTCAACTCAAAGACAGATACACTAGACCCATAACTGCAATGCATTCATGAGTTTCAGTATTAGCAGGCTGATTAAATTCTGTGGCTATACTTCATAAACTGGAGAACCGACCGTATCAAATTGACTTTAAACACACTTTGTGTGTTCTTAGTGAAAATGCAGCCATTCCACTCTTCTTCAGTGTTGCACAACGCTTATAATTTGTGGTGATATTTAATGTAGTGTTAAATGGCTATAGTAAACTGAATGTAAATAATCTCATATTGTATTTGCTACAACAATTCTTTTCTCATAGTAAAATTCGAAGAGAGTACTATTAAATTCAAAGTGAATATCAACACAGTAAATAAAACTTTATTAAGTATTTAAATGTGTCTCCATATATGTGCAGAAATTAGATCTTATTAACAGAGTGGGTAATGAAGATATCTATTATTCTTTTGTTGTACAGTTCACTGAGAAATCATCCTTTAATTTATATCTGTAGATATGTAAAGTGAATTTTAAAGTTTTGCAACTCAAGAAAAGTCTATTTGACAGCTAAAATCAGTGCTGTTTGACTCTGTACATCACAGATCCTCCCCTGAAATTTAATCTAACACACCTATACCAGTTAGCCAGTGAAGTAGATCCTATCAATTCAATAAGATTTGTGTTAGATTTAAAGTTGTTTTGGTTTTGTGAATTTTTTAATAACCATGAGACCTGGCCAGTGCTTAAAGTGATATTTTATAAGAATTGAAGAAGGAGAATAAAAAAAAAAAAGACAAAAAATTAGAGTAAAATCTTATCCATCTATAAGTTGAAGGAATGCAAAAGACATTAGTAAAGAAAATTCTTTAAAGCAGAAAAAGAAACTTTAGTTTTTCAGAAATAGACAAGATAGAAATTATATATTTAAAAGAGACTATTTGGCATTCCATCCACAATTACATATCTGCTGTGAGGAAAAAAATGAGGAGAGAAATACATGAAAAGTTCTCAGGCCAAGGGGTCATTTTCTCCTGGAATAGGACTTTGGGCTTCCAGATGTATTGCAAATGTAGCAAAAAAAAACAAAAAACAAACAAACAAAAAAAGGTGGAAAAGGAAAAAAAAACTAGTAGACAGCAGGAAAGAAGCTAAAAGGAAAATGGTGAATCAGAGTAAGACAGAATATTTGGCTGTACAAAAATTTGTGCACTTACCATACAGCCTCTCTATGTGCCTGTCAATAAAAGGATGATGTAAACTCAGACTCTCAAATGATGGATTGTACAGTCTTTGCCTGGGGTTCTCCTACATGCTTTGCTCTGGGCCACCTTGCCAGCTGTAGTAACAATGTCTGTATCTTACTCAAGTTGCCTAGCACTTCTCTGGGTGAGATCTTTGCACAGTCACAACACAAACAGCAGTTTTGTGAAGGGAAAGATGAAGGGTTAGGCAATACTTTGAGTACTACCCAAAGTGCTGTTACATAAATAATGATTGGAGATGTGATTTAGAGACTCACTGTACAATGTTACTTTGAGAAAGGTTTGAAAGAAATTAACAACCCCCAACATAAGATCCTAAATAGGCTTCTGTGCAAAATCAAGTTTGGTCATAGTCATGTAATCACATGAAAATCATGTTGCTGCGTTGCTGGCTGTTTGAGGATAATAGCTAAGGCAGACTCTGTAAAATATTTGTTACATTAGATAAAATATCTGGAAAAAGCTGAGCTGCTTGTCAGTTGAAAGCCCTCCTACAAGTGTTATAAATGTATGACACAGATATGGATATATACCTGAAACAGGGCTTTTGTGCATGAGAACTTTCTGGTTTCTGCTGTTGGAAAACTGGGTGTAACAGACATCACCTCTCCCTATAAACCTGCCTAATAAAATAACTGACTTCATGACTGAATAAAATTACCTGCTCCTTTACCCTCTGTTGCCTGGTGGCCAAAGTTTTCCATCAAATTATCACTGTAACATTCTGTCTTTTCACATATAATCTAAGAGCTACATATAGTTTTAAAATGGCCATAAGAACAAGGTCTTTGTTTTTTTAATAATCCTTATTTTGATAAATGGCTTAAAGAAAATAGTAGGTAGGTTTAACTCCTCCACAGTTTTAGAAAAAGGAGGGTACATTCAGAGGACTATTCCTTCACCTATCATTATCAATGACTCATAGTGCCATCAGAAGCAGAGCCATATGGAAATTATACTGTACACACTGAAATAAACACATTAGAAATAGAGTTCAGCATTGAAGCAACTAGGCAACAAAAAACTGGGAAGAAAAATAACCCCTGTCTCTGAAAGTGAAGAAAAATAAGTGTACAGCATTGTTACACATAGAGCAGTTGCAAGGCTAAGAACTTCGGTGTGACAGCACAAACAACTGCTGTCTGCTTCTTAAACCTTTATGTGATGCTTCAAAGTGGTTAACACCTAGTTATTAGAGCTTCAGAAAAAATAGTTGTGTTTCTTGTTTCCTCTGCACCCATAAATGGCACAGAAACAGTCGCTGATGAAAAAATGTGTTATTTACTCATGTTCATAAGTGAACTTTAATGTGTGTAAGACATGAAAATCCGTGCATGCTGAAAAGAAAGTATACACCAAGGAGCCACATTCAGTCAGTACAGTCTACTGGTCACAATCTTTCAAATGTTTGTGGATTTAAAAAAAAAAAGAATGACCTTTATGGAAAACCAATTAGTTGTCTTAGTCTTACATATTTTTCTGCTAAAAATGAGAAATTGTTCTCTACCAAACAAACAAGCAAACAAAACTGCCACCACAAAACAAAACCAAAAACAGCACACGAACAAAAAATCTAACAAACAAACAAAAGAAAAAAAACCACCAAAACCGCCACCCACAACCAAGCCCGACTTCTGGCTAACCTCTGTTTTCATCAGTAAATCAAAGCTCCTTTTGTGCCTTTGCTTTTTAATAGCAAATTAAAGAAATATTACTTTGGTGTAAAGCCAAGCCACTGTATTCCAATTAGTAGAAAGTAAGGTAGAAAGCTGGATTGTATCAGGAAGATAATGGAAATAAAAAGGAGGGAAAAGAAATTCCAAAAGTTTTGCCACTGCTCTCTGCAAAGGTTTGTGGAAGGTGAGTGTCTTCTTCAGCAAGGATACCTTGACAAAGGGGCCATAAAGCAGAAAGTGCAGAGACAAACCTGACCAAGCCACACTAATTGGTAAGAAGATGCAGATTATGTAAATCTTTACGTTTTCAGCTGAGAGGATAAGGATGGGGAAGGAGACAACCTAACCCTCCCTAACCTGACCAGTCAGCATTAACAAAAAACAAACCTGATCTGAGCAGGAGTGCCAGGAGGACAGAGGGACCATCCCCAAATGTGCCTGTGCTTATAAACCTCTCTAAAGGTCTTTGTTCAATCTTCTGATATGATGGGAAAAAATCTACTCTAATGCCAATCAAACAGTTTACAACTTCAGAAGAGATTTTCCAGATTTAACACTGTCAAAAAGTAAATGCTTCATGCTTCAGAATATTTTCTGGCCAACATATTTATTTTTTTTCAGCATTATGAAAGAGATGCACTGTTTGTAGATAACAGAAAAAGAAAAGAATCTTTCTCTACATCAGTGTTGACTTCCATCTTTCACCAGTCTATTTTCAGATGTACTGTTTGTTGTTTCTAAAACTGTGATGTGGCTTAGAGATCTGAATTTAGTTTTTTGAATATTATTAATTTTTTTCCTGGGACCTATGAATGAAAAGACATCTAAAATCTCCCTTGAGGAATTTTTTTGCTACAATTAAAGAAAAAAAAAAAAAAAAAAGAAGACCCTGCAAGCAAAAGATTTATGTTTCACTTCATTTTGATTTCCTTTGGTGTCCTGAAATTACTACTGTTCAGATCAGATATGGATATGTTCAAGGACGACATCAGCTTTCAGAGGTTTAAACACATTCTTAAATTAATCTCCTTATAAAAGGATTTGCTTGGTTTTTTATTTCTTGCATTTTTCACTGAAAGAAAATGGTGGTCTGGTTAAAACAAGGCACTGCATGATTGTATATAAATGATCTGTCAGAATATAAAATCAACCAATGTGGAATGTTTTGAGTATGCTTTTAACTGCTACATAATGACTGCTTTCTAAGTTTGCTGAATAGAAAGCTGCCTCCTACACATAAAATCTTAAATGAAAAGATTTTAGGCAATAAAATGGATTAATTTGCCTGTAACCACCTTACCGCTGGGATTAGAAAGAAACTATGGTTAGGAATTATTGTTGCTAAACTTCACAATCACTGATTTCACAAGCTCTACTCTTTGTTAAATGAAGTAATCTACCCCACTGCAAAAATACCACCACTAGTCACCAAACTGTATGCCTTCCAAACCCAGGTCTAATCAAATTGCTTGAAGAAAAGCCAGTCAGAGCTGAGTTTATTTAATCCATAAATAACAAATTGCTTAGTTCGCTGAATGTGTAATACCATGCATTATCTATACAAAAGATCATACATTGAATGCAATAATGTACCTTAAAAAAGATTGAGGTTGTAGAGTTATGTATTTAAAAGTCAGGAAACATTGCAATGTCAGTTATAATAATGTCTTCTAATGTGTTTTCTCTGCTGCATATATATTTTATATATATATTTAAGTATATAAAATCATCAGCATTTTGTGAAACATGTGCAACAATTAATATGCTGGAATTTGCGTCACTAGAGAATTGTTTAATATATCCTGAGGGATCATTGTAACCCTGTTTATTTGGACCAGACTGTAACTTGTAGAAAGGCTGCTATTTGTCTGTTGTCTCCTATGAAGTAAGTGAATAGGAAGGAAAATGAGAATGGACAGTGAGATGCTAGCCGCAGTTTTGTTAAACTTGCCAGATAGAATGACTATGGGAAAACTGGAATGATACAAAGTTTAAAAAGGAGAGTAAGCTAACTTACAAACAACTCTGAAATGTGATGTATAGTATTACAACTCTAAATGATTAGGATTTTAATTCTGGGAAAAGAAAGTGAAAATAGAAATTGAGAATCCTAAGATGTATTTTTCCACCCTAATTTTTATTTTATCCATCCTCTTAACACATCATAAGTAAGAGTTCCTTATAAAAATAGAGTTTTACTTGCCTTCTTAAATGTTTATTCTTACTGTTTCCCCTCTGCTGGCACTGGTATTCTCATTGTCTTGCTGGGAGATATATCAAGTAAATAATTTGCCTGAAAATTAACCCTGCTACCCACTCCCCTAAAGTATCATCTTTTAGCAGCACCAGCATATATTTTACACTGAACTGTGACTGTGGAATGGAGATGCTCATAGCTGAATGCTCGCAATCACAGATTAGCTAACACATTCAGAGCGAACAAGTTCCTCTTTTTGCACTACACCATTAAACTCAAATTAAGAAAATCATCCTCACTTTATCAAGTAAATGTGGGAGAAACAACACTGGATTGTAAAAAGAAAAACTATTAGGCATTACAGCTGACTGCCTAAATACATTGCATAAAATAATACCCTGTTCTTCAATTAGTGCCAACACACCAACACCTTTCAGCTTAGTCCTTACTTACAGCGGTTGCTCTTTGTTGACCTGGGCACAAATATTATGCCACTGTTTTCATCTCCCTCATCTGTAGCAGAAAAAAATAAGAGAAAAGAAAAATCCTATTTTATAGTAGAAGATGCTCTATATGCAATGTGTAGGCAGAGTGGAACAATGGAAAATCAACCATGCAGTTGTAACAATTCTTAGCATCAGCTGTCTTCTGTACATACAGAGATGTACTGCAAATAAGGCCTTTCCACAATTGTTTCTTAATATAGCAGGGAAGAGCATATGGCATCCTAATGAACTCAGAGGCAGAGATCAGTTTCTTTGAAGTAGCAGTCATCAGAATCAAACTCATCCAGGAAGGAGTTGTATTCACGAGAATACAACTGCAAAATGCCCTCCTAGATTTTCTTCTGCCTTAAATAGAAAGCGCAGAAGTGCTAAGGGTGTTTGGCTCCCAGTCCTGGATCACTCTATCATGAAGTTACTGTTTTATAACCTCTGAATCCTAAGTCACAGGAGTTTTTACTTGGAAGATCCTGTAGCTCAGTTTATGTTAAGGAATAAATAATGAAAAAAAGTCACACATGACTACTCAAAGAAACTGAGGCCCCTCATGGAATGATCATTGCTCAGAATTCAGTTCTCCTAATCTCCAGAGCAGGTTGGCCTCATTCAAGCAATCTATTTAAAATGTTCCCTAACCCACAAATTCTTTGGTAATGTACTTAAATGGCCAGTCTTCGCGAACGAAGAACCGGGGAAGGTCTTTACACCTTCCAGCCTGCGCATTGGATTTTTTAG
>JAWMRA010000001.1:69503120-69546271 GCA_035584735.1 Pseudotriccus pelzelni | reverse complement strand
GACACAGTGTGCGCGGAACTGAGCCCACCCTTTAATCCTAAGGTTCATCTGCCGGGGCCAAGCACGCTTGGACGGTGATAATGTACTAGTGGTGTAGACAAAATACAGGATAAGGACTGCTATAAGAATTTAACAGTGCAATGATCAAGTCTTAGGCCTGGAAATGTCCTCTAGCATCACTTATTTTTCTTACATAGGTACAGCACCTAATTTTATCTGCCTGTCAGGAGAAATTTGCCAGAGCTGAGGTTCTTTTGTATTTCAGGAATCCAAAAGATGGGCCAGTCTGCAACAGCAACTCAGCTCCTGGTTAACATAAAAAAGTCTAGATGCCCTTCAACATTCACAGATCCAGGATATTCAGAGTTTTCAGACTCTGAGACTTAGATTGGTTTTAGATCTACAGTAAATCTGAAATTTTTTTCATTTATACTAATGAACTGGATTCACGTCACCCTCCACAGTGTAGAAGTCTGAAAGCTAGTAGCCCAGTTTCCATTCTACTATGCTTCTACTGACATAAATATAGTCACATATGCAGTCAAAAATATAAAGGAGCTATAGTGAAACTTGCACACATATGATGTAAAGCTAATCCAAGCTTTGCAAATACTGACTGCTGGAAGATCTGAGACTGTACAAAAGGCAAGATTATTTGATTCTCTCTCCATATTTATATTTCTCTTTTTCCATTTCCATCTTCCTTTTCAGCCACTGCTCAGAAATAGAAATAGACTTCTGGTTTTATCCTCTTTAGTTTGAGCTTTGTACTGCCACTTACAGAATTAGGCATGTCAAGACCTCTTTTTATTTTATTTACAGTCTAATTTTAGATCTGCTCTAAAAAAAGAATGCAACAAGCGGTAAAGAATGAACTGATGAAAGACAAAAGGTACTGAGCAACCAAAACTGTTCAATAAAAATGTGCACATCTGGATATCCCAATTTTATATTAAAAATAAAATATTAGAAACAAACAGCAACAATAAAAATCAAAATAGTTTCTCAGCACCTTATTCTTATTTAGCATATCGTAGAAGACATATAATATACAGATTATTTTTTGCTGGTGCTCTTGCTGAGCTTTTCAAAATTTCAGATAAACAGATGGTGATAAATGATCTCTAGAGTTTTCTTTCTCAAATTGCTTTCATTTAAAAAAAAAAAAACCTGGAAAAGTCATGTGAATTTATACCCAAATATATGACAGTATTTCAACTAGCTGTTAAAACTAAGTTACACAAAATAGAAGGACAAGACAATATGCCAGAAAATTAAGTAACACATGACAAACTAGCAAATTTGAAAACTGGCAGTCTCAGTAATAAGTTGACATATTTTCTTTTTTTCATGTGTGTTCTTTTCCAAGTGAAGCAATACTTTCTTCGTATTTCCTCTCTTTACTCTCAGTACTCTTCTTTCCAAATGATCAGAGGACTCTCCAAGTCTTTTTGAACCATCCTCCATGTCCTTTCTCTTCACTGAATAAAGATTGATGATTGAGAATGACAGAAAAACCCGTATTTACCACTTTCCATTAGGTATGTGCTTAAAAGTGTGTCAGACTGCCAGGGCTAAAATTTTTACTCCACAATACAGGATATGCTAGCAAGAGCACAAAACATGACAAAGACTGACCTTAATGTACATAGAGGCACACAGGATTCTTCCAAATCTAAAGTACAAAGCAATATCTAGAAGTCCTAATCTGCAGAGAGTAGTATTTTAGTAGGCTATGTTTTCTGCTTCATAAAATATATAAATTAATCATGAAAAGATAATTAGTTGTACCACTGAATGCCTTAAATGAGGCAACAGAGGTTTTCACCTGAACACTCAGCGGCAAGCATTTAAGCATGGGGCTCAGAAACTATGGTTCACCTTTTTTCAGTTGTCTAAAATAACTGTCACTAGTAAAGGTATTTTTCTATGCTATCTTCTTCCTCAAGGGAAAGAATAGGAATGTCCAGAAGACAGCTCACACAAACTGTCGTAGGCATCTGTGTTAGGATAAGATGCATTACACTTTGAAAGTGTATCTCGTATGGAATGTGGAGGAGATGAAAATCTACATAAAAATGTTTATGTTTTGCTGCAATTTTATCCTTTTTCTCTGAGAAAGTCTTTCATTTTTCCTTGTCACAGGTTTCCAAATCCTCTAGCACAATAGAGAACTGGCTGCTGCAGCACTGTGCCTCCACATCCAACTATTAGCAAGTTGGAGCATATATTTCCAAAAGGCACATATACAAGCACATGTATACAATATGTACATAAGTACACATAAAATTACTTCTGAAGATCATTTCACACAGAAACATTAAGAAATCAAAGAAACAGCAGACTGACCAAGTCATTCTATTCCCCACTCTGAATGATCAGGATAAATGTCCAAAGGTGAAAAATACATGCAGATATAAATACATAAATATGGATCCTACAATAACTGATCTTAAACAATGCATCTGTCAGATGGTTGGTACTGGATTCTTTCATGTCCAGTTGCCTCTCACATTGTCTCTCAGCAAACCCCCAGATCTTACAGGCCCTCTGGAAGTTGATCCAGACATGCTGGTCTCTTCATAAGTTCTCCATCTGTCTCACTCAGAGATACACACGTCTCTGGCCCATATCTATGGCCACATAATTTTATCATTTCCAAGCCCTTTATTTTACTTTCTCAGTAGCCCAGACTGATATTCACTAGTGATTGTACACTGACTTACAATGCTCTATTTTCTCTAGCTGCAAGCCCCTGGAATCACCTCTGTGACCTGTACTGGCACTTTGACCTCCATATGTACACATGCACACACATAAGCACACAGAGAATAGACAGTCCCCTTAACAGGAAAATTGTAAATAATGGAATTTAATTGACCATCAGTCTGTTTACATGCAACGGTCCCCTTTTATTCCCTTGCCCCTCCATTCCCATGATAGTTTTTCTCCCAAACTACCTTGATCCCTCCCTTTGCCTGCCCTGTAGATAACATAATAAATCCTTTGCAGTTCAAAGAGGATACTCCCCTTGTCCCATGAGTTACATACTCTGGGCCATAACCCTCCTTAATCTGATTCAGACAGATGCTTCCTGACTAATCCTGTTTCATACCCAGACCATAGGGGTGATGGATTTCCTGTGACAGCCATGAGAGTAGCTCGGAATATGGGTGCTCATTTTACTGATAAGTTTATTCAGATTCCCCGTGTCTATGACTGTTCCTCCATGCTCCTTTTCATGCACAGAAGCAAGCCTTTTATCACATAACCTAATGATCTCCAGTACACGTATAGATATTTCTGTATTAATTGATCTACGTAGATGTCCACAATACTTACACAGTGGATGTCTGGTTTTGATAAACTGAGTACCATCCTAAGCACAGGAAACTAGGTGAGATTTTCCTGCCTCCTGTTGCTGGAATTTCAGTCTGTAAATCTTATCTAGTTGGAATTCAGGTGACAAAACTGCTTACAGAATTCCTGCCCATTCAAATTTATTTTGAAATACTCAGAAGAATATGTTCTGGTGTTGGCATCCCAGAATATGCGGCATTGTAGGAGCAGTAAAAGCTGCTATTACACAATTCAACAAATTCCTTTGAAAAATGCATCATACTGTTATACATGTTATTCAACAACTGGTTCCAATGCATTTTCACTCTATTTATTCTACACTGTCATGTTCAAAGAGTTCACTAAACAGTAGTCAATGAAAAAGTTATATTTTCAATGTTCAGCATGTAATTAAAAGTGAATGCAGCCTTCCCCTCTATACATCAGCAAATGTATTGACTCCTGTGACACTACTCAGAAAATGAATGATTATTTGAATGAGATTCACCCTCACTGGCCATACTTACAGATCAGTAGCTGCACTAAGAAAGCAGTATAATCATGATTTTTATTTTGTTTGTCTTTTCCTAAAAACGATATTGGAATCCAAGAAATTTGGACACGGAAATACTCCACTGGTTATTGCCATTCCCTCAGTTTTATAAATTTTAAAATATTTCCAGTGACTGAACCTATTTGAATGCATTTCTTTTTATTTCTGAAAATGAACGGCGATTTAAAACAGAATTTCTGACAGATCTGAGCTGCAGTAGTTTAATAACAGCTCTTGATGAAATCAGGTCATGTAGATTAGAGAAACATATGTTCAGTGGGTCTCTTTCCTTACTTTTCATGTCTTCCTTTATGATGTATGGAAAATGATAAAAAAGGAACGTCTGCTCATCAACTACCTTCCATGAGATCATGTTTGATAAGTTGAGATCATGCAGGTCTAATGTTATGTTACACATAGCTACAACATACAATATTCACAGCTTTCATGACTATACAATTGTTGCACATGTGACACACTACTGTCTGTGATATGAAATGAAAAATAAAATGGATATATTGCACAAGACTTTAATGGAGTAGAACATCCTGGCAGAGAAAGTGTTATCATCAAAGAGGAAAGTAGTAGCAGATTCGAAGTGTAGAATGATCAATACTCAGATGAAGAAATAACAAGGCAGTCTCTATCCTGGTTGCTCTTCCTGTGACAAACGTAAAAAAAAAGTCCAGAATAACTGGATCTGCATCAGGAATCTGAGTGTGTCTATAACATGCAGAGGAAAGTGGCTTACAAAAACACACTAGTCCAAAGAAAGTATAAAAAGTGATGCTGTCTAGGAATCAATATATGATTTATTTTACTGCAATGAAAATAATAAATGAAGAGGCAAAAAAGAAAATATGTAATAAAATATGTCTGCAAGATGGTCAAAACATCGAACACGGTATTTTCCATTCCTGAGAAAATTGCATAAGTAACAGCTGTGGTCTCTTTAGACATGGGTGTATTTTCCAAGCATTAACAAAACTTTTTTTTTTTTTAATTTTCTTTAAGCAACTACAGGAATAGATTGAACTTCTTTCCAGGAAATGATCAGACACTATACATCAATGACAGCATCATTCAGTGATGAATATATCTGAAAGCTGTAAATGGAAGTTATGTAGTATATAGACTGGACTTTTTATTATAGAATGTTAAAACAATGAGTTATTAAGTAAATTAAACTGATTGAAAATGTCATACTTCTCAGTCTGATTAACTTCCTAATTCAGAAATACAGCAATTTCGATGTATGTGTTTTGGAAGAAAAGAGGCAAAAAATATTTCTAGTACTTCAGCACAGAGAAGACACCTTTAAATGGCTTGGAGCTCAGCTATCTGTAGCTCTATTCAGTTGTGTAATCATAGATCTTTAATGTCTTTTACCTATTCCAGAATAATCCACTTGGTCTTCTACTACTGATCATCTCCTAAGATCTGTGTGGTAATAAGAATAAAATAAAGCTGTTGCTGTATTTTCTACAAGAGTGAAATAGGATTTCACATTGCCATGGAAATAGAGACAATCGAAGTTGTAGTACCTTGTAATACTTTCGCCATCACTTCTCTGACAGCACAGTTTGAAAAAAGAAAATTAATCTTCTGTGATTCATGAATATTATTCATACAAGAAGGCAGTGATATTAGCTGCCATTAATAATTTCTTCAATATTCATGGGGGAAAAGCAGCACATAATAGCTAGGTAGTTTCAAGTTTTTAATAAAGAGAATAGAATCGCAGAATCACAGAATCACAGAATACACTAAGTTGGAAGAGACCTACAAGGATCATTGAGTCCAACACCTGACCCTGCACAGGACATCACCAAGAGTCACACCATGTGCGTGAGAGTATTACCCAAATTCTCCTTGAACTCTGTCAGGCTTGGTGCTGTGACCACTCCCCTGGGTACCTGTTCCAGTGCTCAACCTCCCTCAGGGTGAAGAAACTTTTTCTAATATCTGAACTAAACTTCCCCTGACACAACTTCAGGCCATTCCTTTGGATCCTATCACTGCTCACCAGAGAGAAGAAATCAGTGTCTGCCCCACCTCTTCCCCTTATGAGTCTACACCAGTGCAGAGCAGAGCAGGACAGTCCCCTCCCTTGACTGGCTGGTGATGCTTTGCCTGATGCCCCCCAGGACATGGTTGGCCCTCCTGGCTGCTGGGGCACTGCTGACTCAGATTCAACTTGCCATCGACCATGAGCCCCAGGTCCCTTTCCATGGCACTTCTTTCCAGCATCTCATTCCCCAGTCTGTACGAACATCCAGGGTTGCCCCACCCCAGGTGCAGAATTTGGCACTTCCCCTTGTTGAACTTCCTATGGTGATTGCCCAGTCCTTTAATTTGTCCAGGTCTCTCTGCAGGACCTTCCTGCCTTCAAGGGAGTCAACAGTTCCACCAAATTTTGTATTGTCTGCAAAACTGCTTAGTATCCCTTTCAGTCCTGAGTCCAAGTAATTTATGAAGATATTGAAGAGCACTGTGCCTAAGATGCAGCTCTTTGGAGCCCCACTAGTGAGAAGCCACCAGTCTGATGTTCCTCCATTCACTATTACCCTCCATGCTCAACCCATGAACCAATTGCTCATCCACTTCACAACATGTTTATCCAACTGCTGGATGAATATTTTGTCCAGAAGGTTCCTGTGAGAGGCAGTAATGAAAGCTTAACTGAAATCCCCAAAGACTACATCAAGTGCCTTCCCTTGATGAGCTGGGTGGATTACCTTGTCATGAAAGGAAATAAGGTTTGATAAGCAGGACTTTCCTCTCATGAAGCCATGCTGTCTGTGATGAATGATTGCATTGTCTTTCAGGTGTTTTTCAATACCTCCCAAGATAATCTTCTCCATACTTTTACTAGTCACTGAAGTGAGACTGACATGCCTGCAGTTTCCAAGGTCCTCCTTCTTACCCTTCTTCAAAATGGGGACAATGTTTGCCAGCTTCCAGTCAGCTGGGACCCTCTTCAGTTGTCCCAAGACAAGTCAAAAGTCAGAGAGAGGTTTTGCGATGACATCAGGCAGCTCTTTGAGGATTCTTAGATGAACCGCACCATGCCATGTAGATTTGTAGGGATCCAGCTGGAGTAGCAGATCCCACGTAAGTTCAGGGTCAACTGAGCTTTGAACATTCTCACAATCATGGTCATCCAACTCAAGGCACTGAAACTCCATTTCTCCATCATCTGTGTTGAAGTCAGAAGCAAAGAAAGTGTTAAACCTCTCTGCCTTGTCTCTGTCCATATTTGTGAGGTGACCTATAATGGGCCAATGATAATTCTATACTGCCTATTGCCATTAATACCGGTATATGTGCATATGCCTTACTTCAAAGATAAAGAAAGTAATGAAAGAATGCATTTATGATAAAGAGTATCATGTGTTCATTAATAAAATGAAATGGAGCCACTCTTAAAAAAAGCCCAAACAAAAGAAAAAATTGCATACATTGTAATAACATTATTGATATTATTGTATATATTTATGTAAATAAATGTTTTAAAATTTATGTACAGGCATGGTGTCAGATAACAAATAATCTTTGAGAAGAAACAAATGTGTAACAGATTTTTTGATATCTTGTAAGTGTCTTTACAACTGAAATAAGGGAACAATTAAGAAAAGAAAGGACTGAATGTGGGTTACTCTTTCTTACAAAATCAGTAGAAGAAAAATTTCTGGAAGGATTGAAGAACTGTAATATAATAACTTGAAGAAAACCACAGAGTACTTCAAAAATTATAGATTGGTTATATTCACAGCAATCTGAAAACTTAGAAACAATTTTAGGAGTGCACATCTGGAAAAATACAGCTTGATTAACACAAAAATTTGTTGTGCATTTTTTTTGGTTTATCTTTTTAAAGTAAAGGTTATGTCTTACTAATTTGTCAGATTTCAGCATTAATCAAGCTGCCAGAATGATGAAGATATGCAGAAAACATTGCTTGAGAAGATTTTTTAGAGATCTCTTGTGAGGAGTCCACATCAAAGGTTAATGTTTAATGCGTTGAATCATCTTGAAAGAGAAAAAAGTGCAATGGGCTATATTTTAGCTGAAGCACGGGGAAGATACAGTAAGTATGAACTAAAATCCTTTCAGTCTGTCATAGGAAGCATCACAGAAGAACGTCAACATCTAGTTTACAAAGGGAATGCACATTGAATTTAGATGATATACTGGTAGTTGTTAATTTCCACATCCTATAATCTCCAAAGAGCAAAAAAGACCCTTTGGTGTAATACTGCTAAATAGCTGAGATACAGCTGCTGCTACCTTCAGGGGTTTGTTTTATTTTGCTTGACCTTGCTGTATTGGACTCTGCACAACTCAAACCTACTATATTACGACTAGCTTCTTTATATTTTTGTTCTTTAAGCATGGCACTGTTACTGGTTTATCCACTGCAATACAGAAAAGAACTGGAAACCCTCAACAGTTCCCTCTGTTGTACCTACCCCCAGCTGCAATATTTCTTCTTTTCCCTGCTAAAATGTTGGAACAAAATGGAGCACTGGGAAATCAGTGTGAAAACAATAAATATTAGGAGAGAAATTAATCTGTACCAGCAGAGTGTTTCTCATACCAAAATAATTCCCTATGGGAAAACTTTCATATTCCTGTGTAATAGTCTTCAACAAGAGAGTAACAACCCTCAGGGGAAGTTCCAAGCTCCCATTCTTGGTAAAAGATCAAATTATCTCTGCAGAAAAAGAGAAAGAAAACAAGTGAGCGTTAGCAAAAAATAAAAGATGTCTTCTCACTTACATAGTATTCCGAATTTTGAAACCAAATGGTATTAGGACATCAAAGATTGACTAATATATGAAAGAGTTAAAGAGTGTCCACTGTAATAAGTATCTCACATACACTGAAATAAGAATTTTTTTGAAAAATAAGGACTGATAGAAAAGTTAATACATTCTTCATTTTTAGATATATGGTTCAAATTACAATTGATTATTGATTTTATGACTGTCACAGAAAAATGCATAACACATTCACTGTGAATGAAATGGAACATGAAAGATACAAATTTAATCTGATTTTCTAGATTAGTGTATTGTTAAATCAGAGAAGAAAATCTAAGATAATACCATTGAAGAACCAATACTTTGATGTGTAGATAGTAGATGTGTAAACAAAACAATTGTTTTGTAGGAATTTATGAACTGATCAATAAGGTACCATCTCACATTTAACAAAAGCTAGATATTAGAGAATTTTCTTTGCCCAGTCTCTGTTTCTGTTTTGGACAAACCAGCTGGAGAAATAGATCTTCAAATAAGCTGATTTAAAAAAAAAATCTTTCATGTAAAGGTTTTTTTTTTATACTATTCACTGCTGAATTTCTATCAAATTGCATAAAAGTTTAGACTTTCTGGTAGCCTGTCGGTTTAATATGTAAAACACGAGGCAACCTTGTTTTACACATAGAAATGAAATATTAAAATTAAAATCCTATTGCTTTTGATCACTGAGGTAAATTTGCATAATAGAAGGAATCACTGAAGCCCTTCTGAATAGGGCATACCTCTTTCCTGCCCTCCAAAATATCCCCCTTGTTAGAATGGATTAAAGCCAAACAAATAAACCCTTACATGTCCTTTTCATTAAGAAGTTAATATTTGCAGCACATTGTTTCTGCAGAATGTATGGGTAGTTAGGAATTTGATTTAAATCTTGCGGTTGTCAGTGACCACCCACCCATTGTGCTCTGTGATTTCTGGACTAAGATGTACTGACTTCCTATGTTTCCATATAGATATAGAATGAGTATCTTTGTAATGCTTTCTTATGCCCTCTTCTCCCTGTGGATGTGTCACTGCAAAGGGTATTACTGGATTAAATTCACTCAATTGTTTATGTGTACACTCACCTCATCCTACTATTATGATGAATAAAGACTAATAACATGAAAAATTATGATGAATAAAGCCTAATAAAAATACTTGTTTCAATTATAGAAGGACTTTAGTCTGACTAGTTCGAATATAGTCCTTCAAAAATAACCCAAAACCAAAAAAACAAACAGCAAAACAAAATCCAGAAATTCTGATCTCTTCTTTTTTAACCAGAGAGAGGTTATCAATTATATTCTGCAGTGCTTTTGGAAGAATGCTTTACTTATAACAAAAACAAGTAAACAAAAGCAAGAAATTGTGACTGACATTTATTTGAAAGCTTACTTCTGGCTAGGAACATAACCAATACAAGGTGAACGCATCAAGGAGAAATCCATCTTCTCTAAGTTGAGACACCTACAATTTGTATCTAGACTAAGGTAAATGTTTTCCTTCTAGTAAAGGAATAACAGCAGAAGTAAAAAGAAGAGGGAGTCACTCTGTTTTTTAGAGTTGCTACAATGAAGGATAAATTTTCTCCTGAAGTTCTCCCCCATTGTCTTCACAAGGATTCCATATGACTAATTAAATCTAGATGCCTCATTTCTAAGGGCCATCTATGTTATGTCTTCGTGTGATATCCAAAACATGCATCTCTATTGTCTTACTCATAGTGCCGCGGCAATGAAAAACGGTATAATTGAAGAAAAATACAGTCAAAATAGTTCAGTTTTGAAATTTCTTATGATAAGCTTAGATGAACAAATTGTAATTAAGGGTAAGATCACTATCACTAACATTGTAAAATGAATGTTATAATTTTAAATTTCATGTTTTCCACTAATTTTTAAAGGCAAAACACATAAATAGGTAAATTCTAAGCAATGTAAATAGAGCTAAAACAAGTGCAACATCTCAACACTTTTTTTTTTTTTTTTTTTAGGATCATTTCTATTAAGTGAATACATTATACATCACTGTATGTGTACAAAATATGATGCAGTTAATTACAGAGATGCTGCACTATGTCTATTCGTTTGCTACACAAAGAGTTGTGTTATTTATTGGTATGTGGGCAAAAATTGAAACTGTTAATAAGATAAAAACTCCTCTTGCATTTGCCATCATATACTTCTTTATATATTATTTTTGTGAATGTATTTCTGTAGACTGTGTAGATAGAGACCATCATAATGTGATTGGAGGCAAAAAAATAACCAACCAAACAACAAAAAACCACCTTTAAGGAAATCTGTTATTCTACCAAACTGGACATCATCACAAAATATATTCGTTATAGAAAAAATTCTTTGCCTGAAAGCCTAATACCCAAATCCAAAATATTTCCATCAGATATGTCAGAGTCCAGTGTGCACCAATAGGTCTTACCTACCTCTGCAGTATTATCTGGGGTCTTCTACCACAGCTGTGATAGTCAGGGTACTCAGGCTCCTAGAGCTTGCATGAGCTATAAGATAAATAATCCAGTTGTCAATTCTGTCTCTATTCCTGTCTCCTCGTGTCCTGACTTGTTGCCTGGATTTTCTGGATGAACCCTGGACCTGCTTGGCTTCCACACTCTCTCTGAGGATCACTAGGCCATCAATAGGAATCAGCTTTCTTTGAGTAACCCGTGATGGTGTTTCTTGCTACTTCAGTCACCGCCCTTTCCCACTGTTGAGGTCAGCTGTAGCTGCTGGCTCATCTTCCCTTGTGGGGCAGTCCCATTCTTGTTACGTCCTCACAAGTCTGTTTCTTCATCTGCTTCGTCCTCATGGTCACATGGTAACATCTTTCCTACTTCAGCAGTTACATCCAAAGTTTCCTTTAAAAATTGCAGGCTTATTTTTCTCGCCATCTCAAAACTCATATGATCTTCATTTTCACTCTGAACATTTTAAGACTGGCCCTATAGCAAACATTAGTGTATGCGCAATAGGAACAGTTTTAATTTCTCTAGGGTTAGTAATGACAACAATAACAGATTTGCCATGTCTTGAATTTATCATAGGTTAACAAAGTAGATACAATTTCACTTTTCATTGAAATAATCCCAGGAATAACATAGCTGACATGTATTACAAACATAACTTCAACATGGTAATATTTGCACCACCTACATATTAAATTCTTTGCAACTGAGAAATATAGCATTGATGTGGTTGTTTGCAAATAGTTTAAGAATAGAGCCATACAATCCATCCTATTTAAAACCAGCAGTAATTCTCAGGGTAGTCTTATGAATGCCGTAGTATGAACATGTTAGTAAGAACTAATTTGGCATTGAATTTTAGTACTATGTGCAGTGATCTGATCAATTAACTGCAAACTGACTAATTTATGGGAACACGCTACTGTTTCATTCATCTGGCTCAGAGACAATATTTTCTCCAACACATGTATAAGCAGTCTAAAGGTATTATGTCCTCCTTGTTTCCTGATGGATATTCTTTTCAAAAGGATTTAGAAAATAAGGTTTATTATGGACCTTGTAAGGTTTCTACCAATGAACTATCAGCTCCTCCTGTTTCTTCAATCCAAAATTGCTACTGTAATCAGTGTGAAATTACTGCTGCATGGCATCCTATCTACAAAGCAATTAATTTGGTGAAATGGAACCAAATTATTATGGCATTAAATTCGTATTAATAAAAAAAGCTCTTGAAAATTAAGTCACTTCAGCATGACTTCAGAGGATCTTAAGACAATTTGTTTTTTTCAAACATTTGATAACTTTCTTATCTTTCAGGCCTTGAACACAAAGGAGAGATATAAATTCTTAATGATTCTATATAAGCTTATCTGTAAAAATAGTTTAGTACTATTTCAGTAAAGTAATAGGATTTGATTCCTTTATTTTCCACAGACCTGTATTCCCATTAAAAAAAACAAAAAAAAACCAAAAAAACAAACAAACATGAAGAAGATTATGGTAAACAGGTAATTTACATTGAAAGAAACCCAAAGAAACAGGAGGTAAAAAAAATGAAGATACTTGAAGAGAGCACAGGGGAAGGAATGTTATTAGTATTTTAGGAGTAAATATTTTTTCAAACTGTAGCAGGATAAATTCCTTCAAATTTCAGTGCAATGCAACTATGTAATGTAATGCCTATGGTTACAGTAATTTTGGAATATAAACACACAGACAGAGATAACAACCAGAATGAATTTTCTATGACTCTAAATAAAGCATAGAGGTGTACAAATTTAGGGTGATATCAGAGGCCTTAAAAGTCCAGGCACATGATATCAGAGGCCTCAGGGCTATAGCTGTCAGTCCTAATTACCAAGCAGATCCAAACTTAGCAGCTAGAGCCAGTTTTGGTGATAAAAGGATGAACAAGGTGAGGACCAACAAAGATCTGAAGGCACAATTCCTGCTACTGCTGTAAAATATTGCTGTTTTAATATTTCTGCTTTGGGGAAGCTATCACAGATATCAGGAAAGGCTATAAGTAATGCTCTGAACATAAATGTTTGCTTTCAATTTATGTTTATACAGGGAAAAAGGTAATTGCAGTAACTATGAATACTTAATGTACACCTGTCTCAATGTGCGTGTCTGTGTCTGTGTGCATGTGTGCACATGTGTATGTGTAAAAAGCACACTGGAACTCACTGAATGTGGGTTAACCAATAAACAGTAGGAACTAGATCTCAGGATTTCTCTTCCCCGTCTTCCTCCTCAGCCTTGGGTTAAGTTTGTATAATTTTCTCTTTAACTTGGAGGCAAAGTTATTTGTGTCTTAACAAATTGTTGAGAAAATTACATGTAATAGTGTCATATAATCCAAATTTTCCAACTAATTTTATGTTCCTAAGAATTTTCCTCATATATTATGCAAATATATATGATGAGTACTTCTAGGGTAACATCAGTAAGTTTATACTTACATTAATTTTGTGTGTGTGTGTCTAACTCAAAGTTCAGTGGTATTTATGTAAAGAAATCTATTTAACAGTGTTGCTTATTTCCTTGACCTACTGCCAGCAGATGGAAGAGGCCATGCACAACAATCAATAGAAATTGTAAGAACAGAAGAGAAGCCAATGGCGCTGGAAGAATGGCACTCATGGGGACACTAAACACAAGCCTGGAATTACAAGAGCAATGTTTTCATAACAGCAGCTTGTGCTTGCAATTTTTTTTTTCTTCCTGGCAACACTGCTAAAATATTAGCTTTGAAAAAAATCCAAGAAGATTTGGAACAGTAACACACACACAGAAATTATCTCTCTTACTAAATTACAACTTAGAAAGGCTGAAGGGATCATTTATCTATTTATTTTATTCTTTTCCATTATTTTTTCTCCAAGCTACAGCTCTATGGATGGGAAAAATAAAAAGAAATTGAAAGATAATAATAAAAATCATTATTATTAATAATAGCTTTTTAAAATAAATACACAAGGGAGAGAGAGACAATATGTTAATTTTGGTCAGTATCACAGACTGCTTATATACCCTTTTCTCAGAGAAGAAGTCATTAGCTAGAGAGGTAATATACTTTTCTATTTTTTCCTTGTTTAATCATGTGCATATAAATATGTGTATATGAGTACACATACACAGAGACACAAAGAAACAGAAAACCAGAAAAAAGAGAACATATTTAAATGCATCTCAGACTATGCTCCCTGTATATTTAGACTTTATATGCTAGAAGGTCCATTCCATACTGTTTCCTCTTGTACAACACATGATACAATAGCAGTTGTTTTTTTCTAAATTATGCTCTAACAATTTGGATGACCCCTATCTATATTTTCCCAATGGAGATAATGTCACTTCAAATGTCCCTTGCTCATAGTCAGGATCTAACTATCAGAAATATGCCATGTAACAGCTGCTACGCCCAAGTAAGCTGTAGAAATAGAGATACAAATTTCAGAGTTTACTACACAAGGTAGGGACAAACGTTAAGGATATGTTTATTTCTGACTCTGCAGTTATACAGCTGTTTCTATAAAATAATAAATTACGATATTAAAAGCACTCCCTCTGTCCTTGATAGAGATTTAAAATAGCCCATGTTTTCAAGCAGGACTGCTGTAAGAGGTTGAGGGTTCCTTTAGTTGGACTTAAGTAGCTAACTATATTACTGTAATGTCTGTGGACCACACTTCTGGATTTATTTGTTTTCTGGCTCTGTTATGTTGTTTTCTGACAAAGGAAGAGAACTTAATAAATTGGAAGCAAACTTTTTCAGTATTTCTGACATAGTCTGACAAAAACATAGTTTAATCACCTTTTCAAGATTTTCTATATGTGCAGCAAGTTTTGTTTGTTTTTTGTTTATTTGAAGATAACCAGTTAATAATGTAATTATTAAGAGGAATCCTTGCACTTTGGAACACCTCCACATCTTTGGCAGTCATGAGAAAATAAATGTGTTTTTTTGAGAGACATTTCAATGCGGTATGAAAGTAGGCAGAAAAATAGTAGCAGGATACTTTCTCATTTCTTGCACCTCTGTTGTTGCATATGTCCAAAATATCTGACTATGTGTCATCTGAAAAGAAGCACATCCTAAATCTTGGAAAACTGAAGATTTTATTATTCGTGGTTCCTTTGTTTACATATAGACATTATTTATTTAATTCAAGGTTCTTCAAAGAAGATATATAGTGCTTCTTGTGTTTAGATGCAGTATCTAAGAGGAAACACTGAGAAATGTCTTCAAACTGTTTAATAGTAGCTGTCCAAGGTGGCCAAGTACCCAGTGCTCTCCTGATAGTGCTGAACTACATTTTTTATTTGGCATTAGTGGGTATATACACAGCTTCTCTTATCACTTTTATTGTTACTTGTAAATTACTAGAATTATCCATTCAGAGAAAACCCAGCATTTTCTTTCCAGAAGTTTTAAGGGCAGGATAGCTTTGATTTAGACAGATAGATAGATAGATGGATAGATAGATAGATAGATAGATAGATAGATAGATAGATAAACAGATTTACAAACCAAAAGGCTATTTTTGTACCTTAATTTCCTCCACATTTGTCTAACTCAATATTTCTTGAGCCTGACTTAGCTAGAGGCAGCATATAAAAATATAATGTAAGCACAACATTAATTTGCAAAAAAGACTTTACATCTCAGTCACTATTCCAAAGCATTGCTGTGATGTTACGAGAATAAAATAGATGGAATGGTAAACATGGTAAACAGCATGAGAGGCAGAGAGAGGCATGAAAAAAATACAATGCCTTGCTTTTTAGGAGTCTAATTCTTGCTCTAATGGAGATAATAGAGAGTGTTGATATTCTGATGAAAACACGAGGAGTAAAGAAATGTTCGGATTTGATTTAATGATGATTAAATTCAAATAGTACTTGCACTTTTTCAGTTATAAAGAGATTTAAAAGCTTCATATAAAAATATTTCTAGAAAAGCCTATGAAGAGTTAGATGCCATATGATGCAGCAGAGTCATGCTGAGCGTTTCTTATTTTCAGATATTTAGCACCCATGTCATGTCCAAGATGTAGGACTTCTGATTCCATACTTCCACTAGACTTGTTTTCATAGTTACATCCATTTTCTTTTTATTATCAGACTGTTCTCAGGTCTAGGTAGTACAAATGCTGTCTCCTTTGGTCTCCAAGTATTTCTGTGGCTATCTACATGGGCAGTTATCCATATTTTGCATTTTATCCTACAGATCTTCTAAATGTCTTCCTGTTTCCCCTTTTCTAGGGCTTTTAAAAGTAATATCTTAGACATTCTAGCTCAGTCCTCCTGTTCACTACAGGTTATCAAGTGCTGTCTCTAATCAACCTAACCAGACACTGATTCTAATCACAAGGCTCTCTGAAATTAATTCCATTATTCATAGACCACCATACAGGCTGTCTGTGGAGCCTTAAGGAGTCACTTCATAAAACTCTTCTGAAGGATTTCTCTGTTGACATTTCAACTTTGAATTAACCAAATTAAGGTAGGATTATGAGGCTTTTTTTTTCACCTGTAAATGGTGAGAGTCATGGTGAGAGTGGTATTTCCTTTTTCCTAGCATTAGATTACACTGCTCTTTTGGTCATAAGCTTTTGAGGCTGAAAGCAATTTTCTAGCAGCATACTGTGTGTTACAAGTATCTAATGTTGGCAATGCTCCCTGGGTTTTGCTATAAATCCAATATGTTTTTGGATGAAAGGAAATGTGTGTAGAGCAATTTTAAGTGCATCTTGAAGAAGCATTTAATGCAAATCAAAATATTTCCCTAAACAATGAAGACCACCAAATGACCAAGTCAGAAAAATGTGGTATTTGTGTTCTGTGCTCTTACGCATGATGTAAGATCCTTTTCCTCTACTCTGCTCTTGTGAGACTCCAGCTGGAGTACTCCAAGCAGTTCGGGTGCCCCCAACATAAGAAGGAACTGCAGGCGCAAGACTAGGGGAGGGCCATGAAGTTGATTAGAGGACTGAAGTACCTCCCCTATGAAGACAGGCTGAGGAAGCTGGGATTCAGCCTGGAGAAAAGAAGTTTGCATGGAGCTCTCATAGCAACCTTCTGATATCTGAAGGGGGTTACAGAGAAGCTGGAGAGGACTCTTCATCAGGAACTTTAATGATAGGACAGGGAATAATGGGCACAAATTGAAAGAGAGGAAATTTAGGCTAGATATTAGGGATAAATTCTTTATTGTGAGGGTGGTGATACACTAGATAAAGTTACCAAGGGAGGTTGTGAATGCCCCAACCCTGGTAGTGTTCAGGGCCAGGCTGGATGGTATACTGAGGATCCTTGTCTAGAGGGATGTGTCCCTGCCATTGGCAAGGGGGTTTGGGACTAGGTGAACTTTAAGGTGCATTTCAATCCCTTAATATTCTGTGATTCTATGTAGATTGTGCTGAAAAGTCTGTGACCAACACACTTAACTGCTCTAGAAACTTCACTTTCTTTCACTTCAAAAAAACAGTCTAACTGAGCAATCTTGATAATGTTGAAGCATATAGCTCATTTGCAATCATGATAACTTTCATCACTGTGAGAAGCACTCTGATTACAATAGGACCAGGAAAAAGCAAAATCTTGGAGGGGAAAAAAAATAATTTTACTTTCAAATTCTCATTCTTTAAAAGGATAATAATAAAAAAACTCCCAGCATAAAGAACCTGTCTGAACTGTCAATAAAAAACCCTATTCTATTCTATATATGGCTGTTTCAGGACAGCAACTGAAGTGCAGCAATAACTATTTGAAAGTTTTTCATGACACTGATAATAATGTCACTTGCATGAAAATAAAGAAATATTCAGGCTTAGATTCAGAACTTTCTCTAATTTGAATGAGCTTACCAACCCAAGTTTTTTTATAGATGTCTGATATTTCTGAGAATAACTCTGATAGTTTTTAGTAGACATCATATCCTAAATGTATCTTTCTTTTCTCAATGACACACTACACAAAATATAAACAACTTTAACACAGGTCACTTCAACTAAAGTATTAAGAGAGTAGGTCTAAAAATGAATATACTTTTTTTGTGTTCTTTTATTAGTACATACATTAAAAATCTTTTGTTTACTTATTTTTGTTACCACTTTGGTGAATTATATAAAGATAAAATGCACGAAGTAACAAAACAAAAACCAACCAAGAAAATACATAACAAAATATAATATTGTGTGGGATGCAGAGAAAAATAATAAAAAAGAAATGAAATAAATGTGTGACCTTAGAGATACAGAAATATGCAAATGGCTACTACAAAGTTCCGTTAAAATTTGTTTGCATCTGAAAATACTTGAAGGTTTACTTCTCTGAATGGGTTTTGACTGTTCTTTCTAATATTCTTATCTAATGTGAAAAATTGCTTAATCAATACTAAAATACATGACTGTGGTCTTCCAGTTTTATGTAACAGCTTTTGTGGCAATAGATAGTTGGCTATCAACCATGTTTCTGCGAAAAAAATCTGCACAATTACAAGGTTACATGATCTGCCAATTTTCTGAAGAAGTCATTCCTGTTTTGCTAAACATATACTAAAATAAAATTCAGAGCCTGGCTCTGCAGATACAGTGAGGACAGTTTTACAGTATGACAGCCCTTTCAATATCTTCAGTGATTCAAAATCTAAATGTATCTGTCTGCAATGCATTTTTTATACATAAATGAGGAGCTTAATTCAATTGCCAAAACTTAAATGTGTAGAACCACGTGCCATGTAAAGTACCCAAACAGAGCTTGAAAATATGAGATGAAACCTCTTGTTGCTTTGCCCTAAATTACTAGCCTCACTAGAGGTTAGGTCAATCATCCTACTCTGTCTCCAGTTTAACTAGAAATTTGTTTTCTCAAAATTGAATTAAGTTTCTATTCAATGCAACAAACAATGTATGGAGGGATTGTCATCCACTCAGTAAAAGTAACTAATTGAGGGTGACCTGAAGCTTATCTAACTAATATGAATACTCTCAGTGGATCTCATTGACTTCGTGAGTACTTGGACTTTTGTGTAACCAACTATAATCAGACACTTAGACCAAAATTTCTCAGTTTAGAATGATTATCACTTTTTGCAGGAATACTGAAAGAAAACAGGAGGAAGAAAACATCATGAGACAGAGCAGATTAAGATGGGGTACTATGGAATAAGCTGATGTAAAGAAATCTTGTGTATCTAACCACTGAATTTGACAAGGGAAGAACTAAATCCTTTTTTCTAGATGCCTACTATAGTCTTACTGAATTTTAGTTTTTCTATATAACCTGAAGCTGTGATTTTAACCATACCTTTCTGAATAGTTCTTAAGAAGTTCCTTGACATTTAATCTAATGAAATGTTTTCTGCACTTCAAAATCTGTTAAATAAATTTTTGCCACCTTTTGCTTTGCTTTCTTTCTCTGCTCTCTGTTTCTGCAAATGCACTGACATTTGCTGATGGTGTGACTGTTGGAGATATATTGTAAACCAGCTCAGTGAAAGGGTCTACAATATAAAATAAGAAAGAAAACATATTTTCATTTTCAGAGGAGAAAATGACTACGAGACTACATTATCAGTTGCATTGTTCTCATGATTGTTCTTTTGTCTATATTATCTCTGTGGTACAATGTTAACAGACAGTACAAATTTCTCTCCCTACAGTGAATTAATTAAGCAGACAGCAAATAAAGAAAAAAATGTTGATCCAAAACTGTACAGATTATCAATTACTTTTCTGAGAGGGGGAGAAAGCAGGTAAGCAGCTCCTTCTAACCTGAATCCAAACTAAATATGTTTAATCTAAATCAACCATTTCAATATATTTTGTTGCAATTAAGCACATTCATTGGTTAGAGCTGATGATCCAAATGAAGAGGTCAGACAATGGCCTGGGGCAGAGCTTAAAGCACAAATATGTCAGTTATAGAGATTAGTGGGACATGGAGAAATACTAAGGAAGTCATAGGTTCTGTGGTAAGAAAACTGAAAGGAGCTACGACACTGAAAACACATGTAGCAGGAAACAGGAAGAGGAATAAAGAAGCATGTAGTGACACTGAGGTAAAGATGCTGTGGGAGAAGAGACATGGGAGCAGTGAATCACAAATTATTTGCCAGGGAAGTCCCTAATGGCTGCAGGCTGGTGTGCTCCTCCCAAAGTATGGTTCTCCCTGTGTAGTCCAGTACAGAGCCTTGGTTTCCCATCTATGCACCTTCCCACTGAACACATTTTGCTTGCTTCATGCGCATTATCTCACACACAATCTTCAATAAACTGGGGGAAAAAAGTGCCTCATTCTCCCAGCCTATATTCTCATTTTGTTGGATGAGACTGTTTGGGAAAGCTGGTGCTTTGATTGGTGATTCAGTCACAAACAGATGTAGAAGATCTCATACACATACCATAAGAAAGGCTGCTCAGAAATACTTTTAGGTTTAACAACATTTTTGTCATCTTGGTGAGAAGCTCTTTTTCATATTTGACAAAGAGGGAAAGGGACAGGGGTAGTGGCAGATGACTGAAACCATACATGGAAGCTGTCAGTGGTTTTACTTTCTTAGTCTTCTTTTTTTTTTTTTTTTCCCCCGAGTTAGCTTATATGTATTTCAGTTTAGAATACTGAGGTTTTTTAAGAAACACAACTTCATGAGTGGAAGGTCCTGCTTATCCTTCTATGACAAGGTAACCCACCTAGCTGATCAAGGGAAGGAAGTTGATGTAGTCTTTGAGGATTTCAGTAAAGCTTTCAATACTGTCTCACAGGATCCTTCTGGACAAAATGTTCATCAAGCAGCTGGAAAAACACACTGTGTATTGAGTAAGCAATTGGCTCATGGGTTGAGCACAGAGGGTAACAGTGAAAGGGGGAACATCAGACTGCTGACCGTTTACTAATGGGGTTCCGCAGGGCTCCATCTTGGGCCCTGTGCCTTTCAACATCTTCTTAAATTACTTGGACAGGACTGAAAGGGACAGTAAGCAAGTTTGCAGATGCCATAAAACTGGGAGGAGATGTTGACTCCCTTGAAGGCAGGAAGGCCCTGCAGAGAGACCTTGATGAATTAAAGGGCTGGGCAATCACTAACCATATGAAGTTCAGTGATGGTACGTGCTGGATTCTGCAGCTAAGATGGGGCAACCCTGGATGTTCGTACAGACTGAGGAATGAGATACTTGGAAAGCAGTGCCATGGAAAGAGACCAGAGGGTCCTGGTCGATGGCAGATTGAATCTGAGTCAGCAGTGCCCTGGCAACCAGGAGGGCCAACCATGTCCTGGGGGACATCAGGCAAAGCATCGTCACCCGGTTGAGGGAGGAGATTGTCCCACTCTGCTCTACACTGGGGCAGCCTCACCTTGAATATTGTGTGCAATTTTGGGCACTGCAATATAAGAAAGGGATTAAGCTCTTGGAGAGTGTCCAAAGGAGGGCAACGAAGATGGTGAAGGGCCTTAAAGGAAAGCCATATGAGGAGTGACTGAGATCACTTCATCTGTTCAGCCTGGAGAAGAGGAGACTGAGAGAAGACCTCATTGCAGTTAAAACTTCCTTGTGAGGGGAAGAAGAGGACCAGACACTGATCTCTTCACTGTGGTGAGCAGTGTAGGAATGGCTTGAAGCTCTTTCAGGGAAGGTTAGGATTGGATACTAGAAAAAGGTTCTTCACCCAGAGGGTGCCTGAGCACTGGAACAGGCTCTCCATGAAAATGGTCACGGCATGAAGCCTGACAGAGTTCAAGAAGCATTTGGACAATACTCTTGGGCACATAGTGTGACTCTTGGGGGATGGACCTGCTCAGGGCTAAGAACTGGACTTGATGATCTTAGTGGGTCTGTTCCAACTTGGCATGTTCTGTGATTCTGTGATTCTGTGAAGGAAATACAGAAAGGGCACAAATCATATAGTCTGATAATATACATATTTAAAATACAGTCTTATGGGCATTTAAGAATTGATCCAAGACTTACTGACGAACTTGAGCCTTAACCAATTAATGCATCTTTTATAATAGTTGGAATATATAAAGATTTTGTATTTTACATCACATTGAGTGTTTATAGACCTCTTTCTTTAGATTTGTAAAAGGAAGGTTTATATAGCTGCAATTCAGTGGAAGTTTTTAATACTACAGGTAAAAATAAAAGGTGGCTGAATATACTGAAGAACTTATTAACTGAGTCTGATTCTCTGAGGGTTTGTATCAACAGGATTCACTGACTGAGCTGAAAAATCTGTTCTGATGGCGCACAGTTTTTTCCTGAATGCATCTTCTAAGATTTATTTTTAAAGCTTCCTGCAATCTGGCATAAAAGCTAGCAATATTTACAAGTCACAAAGAACAAGGAGGTGATCAATTCCTATTTAAATGAACTTCCTCATTCTATCCTTTTCTTTTAATAATAATAAATCATATTTCCTGTTAATACATCATTAAAAACACTGTAGAAAATAAGTGCTATGCTATTCTTGTGCTGGAACTTGGCAGTAGATGGTCCACTCTAAATTTCTCTTACTGAAAAATTTTTGGTCATTAGTCTCTGTGGCATGAAATGGATCAAATAAAATGGCATGTTAAAGCTAACAGCAAAAGCAAGCATTAGCAGGCACTAGCTGAGAGAAAAGAACTTTGAAAGAGCAGAGAGCAAAAGGGATGTTTGGTTTCCTTATACTTCATAACCCCAAATTTCTAATCCAAGATACAAGATATAATTCTTTCTTATGCTAACTAATGGAAGAGAAGGTGGCCATGGAACTTCCTCTTTAAGCTTCACGTGTTAAGGTTCATAATAATAAAAATTCACATGAATCTCTTATTGCTCCTTTATCCTACGATGAGGTGGGAACATGAGGTTGCATGACTGTTACTCATTTATCCCTCAACAAGACTACTACTCTAAGGCAATTATCTGTGCTTTGCTACCATTAGCAAAAAACTAAGTCACGGGGAACTTGCACCCACTACACTCCTGCAGTTGTAAGGGCCTCCACAGTGTTCCTTACAAAGCTGTAGGTTTGTAAGTCAGTGTGCTATTTTTAGCTGGCATAGAGTTAATTTTCTTCATAGTAGCTGGCACAGGGCTATGTTTTGGATTTACATCAAAACCAGCACACTCAACAATATATTTCATAAATAATACATGCAAACTTTTCCATAGGAATACCTACCTCTAGGTAAAAGACAGAGACATTTTAGAGTTTCCTATCTGACATTTCAAACTGTATTTGCTTTAGCATTCAAAATCCTTCCACTCCTACTGCTATTATGCAGCCACCTCTGCAGTGCTTAGTCACCATCAGAAGATGTGAGTGGAAGATCTGTAAGGGTAAATTTCTGTAGCCTTAGCACTCCAAATGTGCAGATTCCCAACTAGATTTCTGATTCTGCTTTTACCAAGTAGATATGCTAGCTCTTAACACTTCCCATTTCTAATCTTCTTCCATCATGTGTTATTGTGAGGCATTCACCCTTTGAAACAAATTGCAAGCAGCACATTTGGAGTATCAGGAAGAATAAGCAAACTTGCAGACTTGACAATAATTGCACTTTCTATGACAGGCTTTGAAGTCTTCTGTGTTCACACATATCTTTAATAAAAACATCTAAATAATCACTACCAAAAAAATAAGCCTTATTCTTCCTTCTACTTATCATATTCTCTTTGGCAGTCTAAAGTAACGTACATAGCATTCACATTATTTCTCAGCTAAGCAAAGTACACAGAAACAACAAAAACATAAAAGTGCAAGATTTTTTCTATATTTGAAGAGAAATTTCCAAGAAGTAATGAAGTGCCTTACTAATAAATCGATATTATGAAATAATGATTACTGCACATTTTTTTAATATAAAAGAATTACCATGAGCAGCACAGATCAATAAGTGTTGGAGAAATAGCGAGAATAGTAAATTTGCTGATGTTAGATGCTGCAACAGCTCAAAAAAATCTGAAATTCGAATCAATAGATCCTAAAACAGTCATACCTCATTAAAGTTACAGTGTCTTTCAATGAATTAGGCCACACGGTAGCGCACATATGCACTCAGATACATATGATATCTTTTACCTGGTATGGGAACTTCACACAGAAATAACGATTAATCCCAACTCAGACTGATGAAGAGCTCTACCAAATGCTATTAAAGCCTGGTTGAAGATTGTCCTCTGAGGACACCCTTTTCTGTTTTTGTGGGGGAGTGAGCTATATATGTTGGTGTAAATATGTCAGACATCTTGTCAAGGATTAGTCAAGAATAGGTTGACTGTAAAAACAGTTCTAAAACTCACTTATTCCTTACCCTTTTCAACGATATTGCCATATGGTGTAACTCTAAGGGACCTATAGGCTAGAAATCAGACTGAAGGAAATTGATAAACCAGCAGCAAAAAAACAAACCCACTCTATTCTATGGTGAGAATGAAGCATCGTTATGAAGTGCAACTGTGTCTATAAAAGGATATGACTCCTCTGACTAAGTGTAAACATTTGTAGATACTTACATAAGAGTTTATGTTCCTGAGCTCCAGTTGCTGCTGAAACCGGTGTTTATAGAACCATCTAAGACACTTAACTAGTTCTAGTTTCTCTTCTGCCCCCTCTGAGAGTGTGTTTCTCTGCCATTCTTGGGAAGATTTCTGGAGGCTGTCATGTGGATTAGGTGTCTATATCAAGACAAGTGAATTGAGCCTCTGTGCTCTTTTTAGCATTGTGACAAGACACAGTTAACTCCAAGAATGCCATTGCTATTTATTAGTTAAAAAAAAGAGTGACCAGTTGATACACAGTCATCCTTACTGGAGATGACAAATTCAGGTCACGTGAATTCCCCTTTAGGACCTTTATGAAACAACTCCAAAAGGTTATTAACTAATGAACTGATATCAAATAATGTATTTCAAGAGCTACAAGTATTTTTTCAAAAAACATTTAAGTACTCTTAAAGAAAAACAGAACTTCCCTTATTACTTATAAAACAATATTGGTAAAAATGAAAGTAATATGAAATAGAAACACAAATTAAATCAAAAATATACACTTATCCTTTACTGACAAATAACAATCAGCCATAGTCTTAAGGCAGCAAAATTTGTAATGATGTAAGATTGAAAGTGAATTTTGGTGGACTTTGGCTAATACAGAAAACTTTTTTTTTTTCTTCATATGTATATTTACTAAACACCTTTCTTCCAAAGGTATGTTTAGGTAAATGACCTATCATAAATAAAAACACAAAAGAAAATCATATAAGTGCACTTTATCTTAGCAGAGGTCACTTTAAAACCTTTCAAGAAAAAGAGGTAGTTCAGTTTTGGTAAGAGAGAGGTGGCGGCTACTGCAGTGAGGAATGTAGAAAGACTTTGAAGGAAAATCTTAGTGTCATGGTGTATTTATAATTTATATTCACAGATGGCAAGATAAGTAGTGTGACAAGAAGAAATAATTACTCTGTCATATCCACTAAACCTATTCTTACAGATGTGATGCTCACAATATATTTTTTCATCATTGTAAGAAGACGAAGGTATGGGGCTTTTTACTGCTGCTCTCGAAGAGAAACTTCCCAACCAATTTTGTATTATAGATTCATCTTGCATTAAGAACTGAACTTTTCTCCTGATTGATATGCCAGCACTTGTTTTTCAGTCTTGCAAATATTGCTCTGCCTTTGATTGCTCCACCATGGCTGTCAACTACCAGCAGAAGAGAGACCTCTCGCTCAGAGTGGTGACCTTTGTATTTGTACATACTGCACTCAAAACATGTTCTTCACTATTAGTTGCAAGTCACACACACAGAAATTGTGGTTTGTGGGTTTTTTCTATAATTTTCCTTTCGTACACAGGCAGCAACTTTTTAAAAGCCTCTTAAATGGTTGCTTTCAAAGGCTATGCTATCTCCATTATTTCTCTTTTTGAGCGTGATAACAAAGCCTGATTTTTTCCTTGAAATCTTATTTTTCACCAGTACAATTCAACTGCTTTCAGTTATACCACAATTTCTGTAATAGTAGTTAAAAAATATTATAATACACTTGGTAAAATTAATGCTCTATTTAGCAAAGCAAATAGTCAGCAGATAAAAACCGAAGTAGCTATAATCCAAAATGATATAATCAAATCTGATGGGAACAAAAAACTTAAAATTCACTAGAAAAGTCAGATGATTAGTGAAATACACAGGTTTATTCTATAGCAATCAGATAATCGTGACATTCTTTGATTTTAGTAGAAGAAATATTTCTTGACATAAACTGAAGATATTTGGAGAGATAGAGTCACCTGCACCAATATTTTCAGTTCTACAAATGATTTCATTATATTTCATAAAAAAGAAATAAACAGCTTCTCAAAACAGTCAGGCAAAGATCAAATCTTCTATGGCATTATGAGACAGCAGCCTGACACACTACAGTTCAAAAAACGTTCTAGATTACTATAATCATACATATAGGATATATGCAACATGAGACACTTCAGCTTTTAGCTATTCTATATTTTTTAGCTATTCTATAGAAATATTCTACTTCTGTCACAGTATTAATATCTAGGTAAAAATAGAAGAAACTGTAACATGTAAACATAAAAACTATCTCATAAATCTTCATATGCAGACTTGCTAGACTTTGACCAAACTCCCAAGATTTCCACATTGCAAATATAGATATTGACTGTAAGATAATAATATTTCTGTTCATGATGCTACTTACCACTATACGTTCACCCAGTGGACTACAACTGACTACTATGGAAACATAGAATCACAGAGTTGGAAGAGACACACAAGGATCATTGAGTCCAATTCCTTTCCCAGCACAGGAAAGCCCCAAGCATCACACTGTATGCCTGAGAGCATTTCCCAAATGCTTCTTGAACTCTGTCAGTCTTGGTGCTGTGATCATTTGCATGGAGAGCCTGTTCCAGTGCTCAGCCACCCTCTGGGTGAAGAACCTTTTTCTATTATTCAACCTAAACCTCCCCTGAAAGAGCTTCAAGCCATTCCTACACTGCTCACCACAGTGAAGAGATCAGTGTCTGGTCCTCTTCTTCCCCTCACAAGGAAGTTTTAACTGCAGTGAGGTCTTCTCTCAGTCTCCTCTTCTCCAGGCTGAACAGATGAAGTGACCTCAGTCACTTCTCATACAGCTTCCCCTTAAGGCCCTTCACCATCTTCATTGTCCTCTTTTGGACAGCCTCGAAGAACTTCATCCCTTTCTTATATTGCAGTGCCCAAAACTGCACACAGTACTCAAGGTGAGGCCGTCCCAGTGTAGAGCAGAGCGGTTCAATCCCTGTCCTCAATCGGGTGACGATGCTTTGCCTGATGCCCCCCAGGACAGAGTTGGTTCTCTTGGCTGCCAGGGCACTGCTGATTCATATTCAGCTTGTTGACCCTATCCCTGTCCCTTCCATATAAAGAGACTGTAAGACGCCCAGAAACATACTTAGAGCACATTGAGACTTTATGTGTTTGAAAGCAGTTCTATGTATGTACCGAGGCTCCATTATAGAACATGTATTAGCTTTACCATTTTCATGGCAGTATATTGTTTTGTAAAGAAATCGCTAGGGGTTTTTTTTCTTTTTTTTTCTTTTTTTTTTTTTTATCCCTTAGTTTTTGTGTACTTCAGTTCTCAACAGCTAATGTTACTGCATCTGTAATTTTTGACTTCTTATAATTTGTGCTAATAATATAGTCTAAAAATAAAATCTACTTGGCCTTCAACATCTTTGATCTTCCTTATAAATAGCTCTGCTGTTAATTTCCTTTTTTTTTTTTAATCTTGAAGATAGGTTACATAAAATTCCTTTCAGTGATGCAATAATTTTATTGCATCAAAATTCGTGTGTGATTTTCTATTATTGATAATTTTTACCCTATTTAATTTATGGTATTTTTATTAAGATAATATTTCATTTAATTCTGTTGTTCCTTTGTAGCTATTGGAATGATACCAAAAAGGTCAGATTTATTGTTTATATAATTTCTTAGCTTAAATTCTGGTATAACAATGCCTATCTTTGAAAAAAAAAAAAAGTTAAGAAAGTCTTTAACACTGGATGTACCTGCATTTCTTTCGGAACTGTACGAAACAGAGCTCCCAATGGTCCTGGATAAAATACAATACCATGGTTCAGACGTTGTATGTAAGTTGGAAAGAAGAGTAATGCACTATTTCAAGATAACACCTGAAAATACATTTTAATAATATGAATAATTAATTACTAGAATAGCTTACCTTTGGGGTCTGAGGAGAACAAATTTACAGACATCAGGAGTGACAATGACATATTTGATTCAGTCTCAAGGAAAGGGAAGAAAATGTCTCTACAGGAGGGCAAGGAAGAAGTCAGAAATCATTTCATGGGAGACCTGGAAGATCTGTGCTCCTGAGTCTAGAGGCACACTTCAGTCCCATCTAAACTGTATGTCACACATATCAACCCTCTTCTATCCTTTTCTCCACCATCTGATAGTTTGGTGAATTTCGAAGAGATCCAATTGCTGTGCTGTAACAGACTCATAAAAATCAATGAGACTGGGTGCTGCAAGAATCATGGAACCGCTAACAGTAACTTTGGACAAAAAATCTGCTTCCAAACAGCCCTGTGCAAAAAATATGTGACTGAATACTTTTCTACACTGACTTTCAACCAGAGCTATCATAATGTTCCTGTCTTTTTGCTTCTCAGAACAGTCATTGAATAAATAATTTTCTGTAAATCATGTCTGGAGGTAGTGTGGTAGCCACAGAGGTACTGTGCTGCCAGGTGGAAAAAGTGAGTGTACAGTGTGACTTACTGAACTGTGACAATGATCTTTACTGCAAATGCAACTTGCACTGACATATTTCATGAGTATTTTCAGCAGCAGGAGCAAGCAAATTTAGGCAACATCATTATACATTCCCTGATGCATTGTGGAGGAAACAGTTCCTCTCTCTGTCTCTGTTGCATTGCCTCAAGGTTTTAGAAAGCTTGGGCTGCATGTACAAGGCTACAGGTCAAGAAGTGGAAGTATAAAATAGGAAGCATGAGATGACTGCAAGTTCTGAAATACATCCAAGACGTTAGGTTTTTATTGAGGATTTACATTTTTATTAGCATCCAGTGCGCCAAACTGCACAATGAGTCTGGCAAGTGCTCTGACTTTTGACAGACAGCCAGTAATTCCAGGGAACAGAAGGCACCTGCTGTAATGCTGAAGTTTGTTTGGTTGGTTTTTTTTTTCATTTTTGATCTACTTGTTTCTTTCCTGGAACATACTCATGTTATGTGTCCTATTGTAAACAGATGAGGATTAAACAATGCTTTGATTAGAACCAATATGTGACAGATGCTTCCTTGTGTCTAGCAGTACTTTTAGGTGTAAAGGTTACAGAGAAGCTCTGCTTTTAATGACTGGTATTTTGTATAAAGAAGACAAATAGGACCAGTCACATTGGGCATAAGTGCCTAAAACTCTGTAAACACTATAAAAACAGACCAGCTCAAGTGTCTAAACATGTGATCAACTATATGCACAAAAGTGTCAATTGTAATTAGACAGGTGCCCATGTTTCACTTTTTGTTTTACAGAAAGTGAAGCATATGCAGATAACATACATGAACTCTGCTGAGTTGTGACAGTGATGTTTTATATAAAGCTGGGTACCTAGATCACAAAACTTTAAAGCAGGAATCTCCATGTCTCAGTGTCTGTGCTCTCTCTCCTCTCAGAACAACTTGTTCAAATTCATCCAAGCTGCTGTTGACAAAAGGTACCTCCTGTTTCTGAAGATCTATAACTACTAAACCCTGATTTTGAAACAACTGTGATCAGTTCCATCTCCTCCAACAAGTTCTTATCTTCTAAGTACCTCTGTACAGAGAGCATCCTGGAAGCGTGGATATATCCAATGTTACTGACTTTTCCTGTACATCTCAGTTCTTCAGGGTGCATTGGCCACAGATGCAATGGCCAATCTTCACTAAAGAAGATAAAGGTCTAAAATATATAGGTGGGATTGTCTCTTAAATTCTATATATCTGTGTACACTCCGTACTCTCTGTCACACATCTACCAACATATGGGCAGAGTCTTCTCAGATTCTAAGACTTTCATAATTCCATGCAGTGTTTGACTGACTTAATCAGACATATTGTACTCTTTTGATGATTTTTCAGTAAAATGCAGGTACTATAAATCCACATATTTTGCAGAGACAACAGAACTAACATGTACTAGCTTTATTTGTGAAACTTAGCATATTTTATTGCCATGTGGTAAATAAACTTGTAAAACGTGCTTCCTTAAGGGACAAGTGATAGATGTTATCTCAGTTTCTGATACTTAAAACCAGAAAATTACACTCGTTTAATGATTACAAGCATCTAAACCCAGACTTAATGCTATTGGTTTCTACTTACAGCTTTTCTGACTTGACTTAACCTTTTTGTACTATTCCTTACCAATGAAATTAATACTACTTTCCACATTAATCATAAATAAATACTACCTTATAACTGTACTTCATGGAATTTTTGGCATTTTTCCTTTTCAGAGGTCAAATCTAAGACTGGGGTAGAACTTTACATCATGAAATAGATGGTTTACTTTGAGAACAACATGAATAAAAACATTTAGTGATCTGAAATATGTGAAATAGAAAAAAACACTCTATACTAAAAATGTGAGTGGATTCTAGATCTGTCTTTGTATATTTATTATGAGCAATCTTTAAAAATACTGTGCATATGATGAAAATAAATAAGTAAAAAAAGAGAGGGAAGCACACAAACATATTTAGAGCATTAAGTAACATAAACTGTGAAAAACATAAAAAGTACTGAGTCTCAGACATGAGAATAAAAAAAAGTAGTTTCACTTTAATTTAGGGATCTAGCTTTGAGTTTTTCCATAAATTGGAAGTTTATCTGCATTTCTCTGAACTGGCTTCAGAATGAAAGCCATTGTTCTGTGAAGAGTGCAATTATGCCAATAGCCTAAAATATCCTGCTTACACTGGCATTCAACTCCAGTTCAGAGTTCTGTTCCCAATACCTTTAGTGAATCTTACGGGCCTTTCTGTCAACAACTTGCTTCTCAGTGGTCTAGGAAATGCTTGTCTGTCACAGAAGTCTATCATGTGCTTTGCCAAACCACATGGATACTGACAGTTACCATTAACCGATGAGAGACGAATCCTGATACCATAGTTACCATGGAATAAATACTGAATGTGAAACAGTACGAACCTCATCACAATAGGCACATTGAATAGTTCAGTGATAATATGATCATATTTCCCAGAAAGCCCTTAATTTTCATTGTCAGATGCCTGTTATGACCTTCCAGATAGATTTACAAAAGCCAATCTTTCTTCTTATTTTTGGAAACCTGGCCAAGCCACTGGATTTTTGCCACTTCATGGAGCTTCCTGCCAGTAGAAGCAGATGGCTCTCACAAGAAACAGGCTTTTCTTTACTAAATTGGATGGTGATTGTATAAGATGGCAGGACTAATCAATTTACTTGCACATCCCAGGTTATACGCAGAACAGATATCTTTAGTGGTATCACATCAGTGTGTGCAATAAGGAGTCAAGCATAGCAAGCTGCAAAAGAAAGCATATGCTTTATGAAAGTTGTCAGAGGGAGATAAAACTCTAACAGTCTGCATTTAGATCATTTAACACAGCTAAACTTTCTAATGCTTCCTTTTACTCTAGTCCTCCTTTACTCCTGCCATTTACTTTCCCCAGTTTCACATTCACACCTTTTTTGTCCTATGTCTGGTTACTTTCCAGGTGCTGGATTTTATTCCCCAAACATCATTACTATTGTAATAGCCCAGAGGCTTCTTCTTCGTCTGATCCTGAGTCTGACTAAACCTACTGTTTCTTCAAGAAAAAAATGCTACACCATAACAAGATGAGAAATTTCAAAGTATCACAGATTTACGGTCAAAAGGAACCATTATATCCACCTCCTATACAGCAGAGGTTATGTCACGCTAGTGTAGTTTTGTTTATTTAGTGCTTGTGTCCTTTCATGTTGAGGATGTTAGCACAGTTTTTTAGTAATCAACCTTAATTCTTCAGGCCTCCATAACCTTTTTTTTTTTTGAATAAGATATTTCCTGTGTAAAACCTCCAAACTGGTTATTATTTTTTCACTAATATTATCAATAAAACTGTAAGCGTGGAATTGTGCTTATTTTTCTGTAGAGATTTCAAAGTTTCTGGTAATCTACACTACTTTATAACAGCTAAAGGACAAAATTCGAATCGATAGAATCTGTCCTTGGGTGTGAGTCATACAGGACTTTATTGAGAAATAAATAGACAGAAATCCACAGTTTTAAAGTCAGGAAAAATAAAGCAGCTAATCACCTTTTTTTTCTTTCAGTCCACCCACACAGTATCTAAAGACATCTGAGAAATTCAGCTATAATATTAAATGGCTGTAAGCTTTTCAGATGAGTTTAAAAAACAACAGCACAGAGCTAAGGAAGTTTGTTTTGTTTGGTTTGGTTTGGTTTGTTTCTAATATTTCTGTCTTTTTTAATGCTACAAGATGATTAGTCAAATATTCACTTCATTGAAGTTACTTGAATGCATACTTAGGGAGGAAAATGTGATTTTGAAATTCTTCATTACCTGTTTTTCTGTTTTCTTGCAGCTTAATAATTTCATGCCTTCAGAGACAGAACTGTCTTCTGTAAATTAGTATGTGGTCAGAAGTTCTTGCATATAAACATTCTAAGATACATAATTCAGTTAACATAATGTCGATGCATTATGAACTGAGAATGAGTCAAAATACAACATATTGAAAACACTAGCCTAGAAAATGTGTATGGATTTTCTAGAATTAAATCAATATGTATGTATACTGTTTGCATAGACTGAAGTTCCTAAACAATTTCATATAATAAAGACTATAGCAATGTGTCTTCTATAAACACTGAAGTCTACACTTCTAAGGAATGATATCTATCATATCATGAAAATGGTTCAATAACCTTTCATGACATGGCAGCTTTTAAGAATACTATACTTAGGCAGCAATGATGTTTTTCAATTATCTAATTCTCAGTTTTCTATCCTGGTCTGGAGAAAAAGGGAACAGACCTTTTTTTGTAAGCCAATTATAAAAGTTTTGAAACTCTTCACATGGGAATGGTAAACTATACTCAGATCTTACTGTGATTTTGATGTAATAATTACTGGAAAAAGTAATTATTTTCTTGTCTATAGCTGAGCAGTCATCAAAACCCAAAATCACACATTCCCAAGCATGTGTTTCAAGTCAGTGTTTCAGTTTGACTTTAGTCTTCTGGTAGAATAGGTATAAGGATATAAAAGTCACATTCCTTTGAAAGTGCATAGTTGGGCAACATTATTTCAAAGATAGACAAATACATAAATAACTCTAAGGAGTTTTCATGTGTTGAACAGAAATGCGCATATATAGACACTTTGATGTCTTCTATTTTGTGTTACCTTATGATTAAGAAAGACATACACACTGGTCTCCTAATCGAAAAGGTGACTTGATATAGACAGGACATATAATCATTTTAAAGGTGACTGAGGAAAGTTCTAAAGGATACAAACATAGAAAAGAATTAGGAAAAAAAATAAAATCAAGGTATAACACAACAAAATAGAACATCTGTTCCATTTTTTAAAGTATAGTTTTCTTTCATTTTTCAATCCATTTTACTAGACATAAAAAAATATTAGCATCTTCTAAAAAGCAGCAGAAAACTACTCGTTGAGATAAGACTTGATGGACTCGACTAATTTTTTACTAGGCAGCTACTCATAAGTATGCATGAAAGCAACAAGGGAAAAACACTGTCACAATAGTTTCAGAAAAGTACTGCCACAACAGCTTAGGTCAAGGGTTACGCAGATGCAAGTGAAAAACAAACCAGTGAATTGCAAATAGGAGGGGTCTTTAGCATTACAAAGATTAAGGCATCTGTGACACTGTGCAACAATCCACTGCTTGATTTCCCCAAGGGAATCACTGTTGTTCAGGGTACTGGCCAAAGACATTGCTCTCTCAGCACTAAGTTTTGTAACCTGCTGTCATCCAGGGCAGTCTGCCACTTTGTAAACTGCTCTAGACTACTTCTGAGCTCAGAGATCACCTTGGATGTAATTCACACTTCCTGTTCTTTATGCTTTTACCAGTGCACAATATAATTATAACAATAGAAAGTTACGAAACCATAGCAGTTATGAATGTTATTAAGATAGGATGTAACGTAACAGTCCAGAAGCTGACAGCAGCCATCTGACAAAGATGCAATACAAGAGAGATGTACTTAAGGAGAGCTATTTATTTTCTATGCACACAGTCAGTGATTGCACAGTGAGTCATTTCAGCATGAAGGATGCCTTGATATGTGGTTGTGCACTGCTGCTGCAGTTTGTTCAACAACTTCTGTGCCACTTGCCAGAAAGGAGAGAACACATGATCCTGCACAGCTTCCTTGTTCAAGAAAGTCCCCACACATACTGTTCGAAAGTGCTGGTGGATTCTGTTTTTCTGTGGCTCCAACAAGGTATCTGAGTATTATCTTTCACCACTCTACTGACATTCTCATACTCCATGTCTGGGGCATGCTAAACTTACACCACCCTGTTCCTAGGTTGGCACTGCACATGTAGTGCCATTACCATAATTTAATACTACTGTGGATTATTCTAGCAGAGTTCATATGGACATTATTGCTAGGGCACAGTCCTCACAGACACACAAGTCCCTGAGTTTGACTATATATCCATAGCCTTGGCTGGCATTTTTTCACACACTTGATGCCTATTAAATGATCAGAACTATCTGCCTAATTTCCCACTGCATGGCATGTCCACTTCCTGATATATTATATAGGATAAAAGAATATATATGTCATATTAAACAAAGATTCAATTGCATGTTGCCTTATTTACTCAGACTATGCACACCACCTTATCTACTCAGAATCTGACATTTCAAAAGAAGGAATATTAATCAGAAAAAGGCACCCTCAGGGAATAATTTCAGCTAGAAATGCAAATTGGCATGGACAACTCATATTTCTTTTATTTCTCTGTGGAAGGAACATGATGGATAAATGAGCAATTCATATTGTGTTCTGTAGTTTTATAAACTTTGCTTTAATGTAGCTTTATAGACATTGTAAATTGTAATGCCAACACGGCTGCGAGTTTTCTAGCTAGAAGAAAAGGAATTCGGTGCCAAGAAGAAGGTGGGGTTTGATAAAGTAAATAATTACCTCATTCTGCCTGGACAGCTGTTATAAACCAATTAAAAGTGTACTTGTAATGTGTGTTTACATCTGGACAGTAGCTTGTAACCAGTTATGTGCAGTTGGTCACGAGACAGTGTATGAAGAAACTACAAAAAGTCAGAACTTTCTTAATAAATCAGACATATTGCAAGATCTTATAGGTTGTGAGCGTATGAACCCTGAGCCCCTCCACCAACATTTCTCATCTTTTTTTCCTTTCTGGCAGTGATGCCTTCAATCTATTGTGTATAAAGTTCCTCAGATTTTCTGCTTCCCTGTGCATTTTCAATGCCTTGCTTGCATTGACCTCAGAGTTTATCTACACTAGGCAATTAAAGTGCCTTCAGCCATGCCCTTACATCTTGAGTTGAAGCTATTGAATTTATTTTATTTTTGGTAACAGTACATTATTTATTTGCTGGTTTTCTGATGATTTTCAATGGCAATAATGAAACACTTCTGAGCTTCACAGCATATGCTTGTTTTCTTAACCTCATGCCCTTTGCAATATCCTTCAATTTTTGATCCCTAGTGAGGATACATGCTGAAGTTCTTCAAAGCTGAGAATATGTTGTAGAGAAGGCGAGGCATTGCTACGTATCTGGAATATGGAGATGTCTCAGAAGTATGCCCTAGCTTCAGGGTCCAGGAGGATAGAAGGAGGGAAGAAGTGAGGGAAAACAGAGCAAAAGAGGATGAAAGTGACATTTCAGTTCCTGTAAGTAAAGGGAGTCTTATTGTTACTGATATCACATGTAGAAAATTATGTAGTTACGATTACAATGATATGTCAGGACTGACCTCAGAACTTACAGACTCAGATATAATAAAGCCACCCTGAATTTCATTCAACATAAATATGTTAGGGTCATAGGATGTAGCCTTAGAAAGAGGTATCTTACACTGGTTTTTATTTTTTTCCTTGTAATGCCTCCTTTCTTTTCTCCCCACTGGGCGAAAGGGTTGGGGAAATCTTATCAAAGTCTATAAATACCTGAAGGTAGGGTGCAAAGGGATTGGAGCCAGGTAATTTTCAATGGTCATGACAGGACTGGAGGCAATGGGCCCAAAGTGAAACATAGAGGTTCCATCTGACCATCAGGAAATACCTTTTTTTTTTTTCTTTTATGGTCATCGTGACCAGGTACTGGCACAGATTGCTCAGAGAAGTTTTGGAGTGTTCACCCTTAGAAATATTCAACAACAATCTGGACATGTTTGTCAGCAATAGGCCCTAGTAGACCCTGCCTGAGTAGGGTGAGATGATCTTCAGAGGCCCCTTCCAACTTCAGCTGTTCTGTGATATTTAGATCCCCATGATATAATTATTCAGTTAGAATTCTAAAGATGTTTGCTTCCAAATTCAAATATTTTGCAGTATCATTAGCTATTTTGAGCTAACTGCAGTCACTTTCAAATGAATATAGATCATATAATAGGTATCCTTAATTTGACATTTCATTAACTGACTATTTCATCACTTGACATATGTTAGACAGCCTCAAGACAATTTTCTGAAAGCTGAGTTGTTTTCTTCATCATATAATGTTCCAGTCAGTAGCTTTTATATTTGCTTAATATTTTTATAATTCAGCATTGCACTACTAATTACAGCAATATCAAAGCAACCAAAACAAGTGCAGCAAAGAGTGAACTATGCAAAGTATCCTGTCAACCAAAAGATCACATAATTTTCAAATAATGAAAGTGACAGGATTCATACTGTGAAGCTGTCACATGTATTTTCTAAGTAAGAAAATGTTTAGATTTGGTTCAGCTTTATGTTAACATACAAAATAAATCTGATTTACAAAGGTATCAAGTTTTGAGACTGACTAGAAAGAAACATTTTTTTTTTAATTAAGGCTGAGTAATATTTGAAATAGATGTTCTTTGCTATTGCTTAATGTTTTCATCAGAGGCACTAAAAATTTTAACTACTGTTGACTAATATTCTTTTTAAGAAGTTATTATCTTATTTTACTATGGAGAAACCATGGCCCAGAGTCCTTTTGGTTTTTTTTAAAGAGTCACACAGAAAGTCTGTGATAGTACTAAAAACAAAACTTGGATTGCCTTGTTGAAGGCAATATTAGTGTTTTGTAGTAAAATGTAAAGAAACCTGTAAAGTTTGACTGGATACAAATTTCAGCTTTCAACCGCTAAACTTATATCTTCAGCAAGTTAATTTTTCCCTGTAGAGGACTTTTTGTTCTTTTAAAGGCCTGTGCATGTATGTCGAAAAGCAGAAATTAAATTTTTAGTGGTTTCTGGATTTTTGAGCAGACACTTGACTTCTGTGAATTACAAGCAAAAGTGAAATAGTTCTGTTGCACGTTATTAACAAGATGAAATTTTGAGAGATCTGTTTGCAAAAATTTGGGCTTTTTTGATGGTTCTAATGATTGTACAATTTTATATACAATCAAATAACCTAATTTTTGCAATTTTTGAAATTTGTTTAATAACAGAACCTGTTTATAGGCATAAAGCCAGAAAGAGGCAGTGCATTCCAGTTTTGCAAACATAATTTCAAGCTAAATATTTGGTATTACGATATTGATGATCACAAGACTTTGTTTTAAACGTCACATCACATTTTTGGGAAGAAATGCAATGTTGATATGATAAGAGCAACATATGATAATAAAGGCAAAATTCACATCAGATAAAGATCACAGTTCTGATACAATAATATATAGAACTGTGAATGCAAAGGTATTAGTGCATAATCATTTTAAGAACACACTTTAAACAGCATTCAACAGCAGTACATATCCACTGCAGGCCTTTATTAATGACCATTTTATTTAAATAGCTACTCTCACATTTTACATAAAACAATCTCCTATGACTTTTCTGATGTGTAAATTTTCTAATTGATATTAAAAGAAGTTTTGTTCATCAGTATTTTTGGTTTGCATAGAAATCTCAAGTAGAAATGTAAAACAATCAACTTGTTACTGCCTCCACCCCTCAGAAAATGCAGATAGAAAAGGGATAACTAAAATGGATTCTGGAGATGAATAAAGGAAGAAGTCTAGCTTTGCTACTCACTTCTCTGTTATAACTTTAATATGATATAGGTTTGAGGTTTTACAATGAAACTGGCTATTTCTGAAATAAAATGTTGATGTTATTAGAAACTGGGAAACTACACTGATAATTATCTTGATTGGTTTATTTAATTATGATTTGTAAATATTTTTATTACAAGTGGAACACATTCAACATTAAATATGCAGTTATGATATTGTATAGATCAGTAGTGTTTACTATTTAATACATACTAAATGATTGCCTATAATATTGATTTCCACAAAAATATATTTTGAAAATATTTAAAATTTAGTCCTTATATATATTTATTTTCCTCTTATTAAAAAATAAAATATTGATGTAAATTAAGAGAAGATTTATTAGGAAAAAAACACTTCTCAAACTTTGTAAGCTACAACAGCTACATTCTATTTATCAAAAACCTCCAAATTCCCTGAAATTATGATATGCAGTTAGACTATTGTACTGACTTCTATTGCCACTAAGAAGGAAGTTTGTAATGGAAAAACATTTACACTAGCTCTCAAACTGAAACTCTTCAGATTGTCTAGTGACTTAATTCAGAAAGTGGCAGTAAAACATCAGAATTCAAGACCCAGTCCCCCAACTTTATGTGTTGGAATATATACTTTTATCTCCCACACTAGTGAAAATACTTATTCCTGGAATGAAAAATCTGAAAAAGGATTCATGCTCAGGAACAGTCAAGAATACCAAGTGGAATAATAGAAATTAAAATTAAAGGACTTGGAGAATATTGCTATGCCACTGCACATATTTGTGGTTATTCATGTGGTATTTACTGAGAGCAGACATAGTCTCTTCCTCTCTTTCCATAGCTAAAAAATGCATATAAGACCTGGAAAAATTGCATAGAAGAGCAGCAAGAATGACCAAAGATTTTGGCAAAGATTAAATATGAGAAATTAATGATGGAATAAAAAAATAAAATGGACATCTCTGAAACTGTGAACAGCACGTGGAAGACAGTTGTTTACTGATCGAATGCAGACTGAATGAAGATCATATATACAGACTAAACATAAGGAGGGATCTTTTTATAAAATGTAAACTTCTGTTGTATAACTTCTTATCACAGTATTTTGATGAGTTTAAAATGTTTAATGAATATTCAAGAGATGATGGACAAGTCTGAGAAAAGGAAAAACATCAAGAGATACTGAAAATTTGGAAAGCTTTGTCTGATAAGTTCCTCTGATGCAGGCTGTTGATGGCTGGGAAACTTTCTGAGAAATACCACCAAGGGTTTACCTTATCCTTATACTCTGTTTCAATATGCTCCTTTGTGTTGTCATCCAGTTTTGGAGACAGGACTCTAGACTAGGCAGACCTTTGGACCCATCTGTTACCCCCGATCTTAAGCCATAGTGTTCTTTTCTTTTTTTAAAATGTTCGTATGCTTGAACATTGACCAATTTGTTCAACAGCCATGCAGAAGATGGCAACAGTTATCAAAGGGAACATAAGAAGGAGGAGCCAGAGCTTTAAACTCTTTTGGTTTTCAGTCATTGTGAGATATATTTTTAAATATTCTTAAAACATTTTGGGAAATAACCTCATGAAGTTTTAATTTAAGTTATAACTTTATGAGTCAATTTCAAGTTTTTAAAGATTAAAATTTCCAAATCATATCAAATAAGGACCTCAAAATACCTTTACAGAAATATTTTTTTTTCTGGAAATCATAAAATCCATCTTGCAAATTAGGAAAGAGAGACACAGAAATTTTGAGGCACTTGACCACAGAGGAAAAATTAAAATTAAAAAATTAAAAAAGCCTGAGGATTTCTATTGCTTTATTTTAATTAAAATAGAGAGATAAATAAATGAATAAGACTTTATTAGCAACAAACAAACAAAAGTAAACTCACAACATACCCTGAAAAGTCCAAATTACAGATTCTAGGTAAGTGCAGATCACCTGTACAATGCAAATTGGACTTAACAGTGACAATATTGTCACTGTTTTAACGTACTTAAGTACCTGTGCATGGGAAAAGACCAGGGGCAAGATTATACTGTAATAAACAGAGACCGTGGTCAGTATGTCAGACTCCCCACACACAATCTAAGATGGACTAAACTTAGATTATGTCTTCTTAGTATATTGCTTTGAATATATTTCAGCCTTTGTAAGATACTTAAATGGTAAAGGTTAATGACTCAAACAATCAGCCTTTTCCAAAAGCAGTGGGTGCTTAGCTGAAGCCAGGTTTGCAACCCCCACCTTAAGGTGAGGAGGAGAGTCTTTGGGTGTGCTGTGGCCAAACCTCTGATCTGCATAAGAACAACCTAGGTTCACACACTGGTGGATGACCAGGACAAACCAACCTTTGTTTAGCAACAAGATGGATTTTGAGCTAGATGGGGGAGAAGGACAATAAGAAGTGGATACTGTGAGGTGGGATATTGCTTTTTGTATTGCCAATGTCCTTCCTCCTAATAAGGCTCAGATACAAAACTCCCCCTCATGGGAGGTACCTGGGTGTTCCCACCTGAACCTGACCATAAATTAATCCACTGAACCCTATGTTTCGTGAGCTTCCCCCACCCCTGATGGATCAAGACTGTGACCATCACTTCGACCAATGGACATAGAAATTGCAATAACCAAGTCCCATGGTTGAATCCATGGGTGGTGGTGTCTTCCCTCCTCACTATCTACATTTGTTTTTTCTTTCTTTCTTTTCTTTATGTATTTTTAAGTGATATTTTTAAACTTTTATATTGTTATATTTCTATAGATAATAACCACAATAGCTACATACCTGCTTTCCATTGCAACTAAATTGTCCGAAAACACATGCACACACAGATATATATATATGCACACCAGTCCTCCAGTGTTGTTTCACTCTAATCTGTTCCAAGAGATCTATTAACAAGAACATCATTACCCCACCTCAGGAGCGGATCATAACAGCAGTCAGATACTATCACCAGCAAACCTTGAACCTTAATCTGTCACAATTTTATTAAGAAAGAGTGTTATTCTGTAACCTGTCAGTGTGAATCCTTCATAGGTGCTAGCAGTTGCTGGCAGTGGGTAACATGCTAGAATAAAAGTGTGGAGACCTGGAGGGGGCCTCTCTGTTGGTGTGTGACCACGAACAAGTCAGTTGAACTGCCCTCTGATCTAGTGAACTGCTCAGTTGAGAGTTACCATAACAGGATGATGACAGATTGGCTGGACACAAGGGTTTTGGCTTTTCTGGTGACAGACTAATAAAACACAAAAGGTTTGAGGAAATACCCTCTTTTCCCATGACACTGTGCAACATGTTTTTTGGGTTTTTTTAATTCTTACTATTTAAAAACTATTTTATAGAGGAAAATACATTGAATGTGAATGTATATAAAAGCACTATTTTTGTACTTTGGAGGTACACTTTTATTTCTGGGCTGTTGTATGAAGCAGACTTCTCTGAATCTCCTGCTGTGTTCCTGGGCTGGCCATCAGGATTAAAGAATAATAGAGTGACAGCCTTGACTCTCAAACAGTCAGACCAGGGGGCATTTTAGACTACAGGGTTCATTTTACTTTAAAAGTCTTCTGATTTTCATTGGTTATGTTAATTAAGAAACTCTTGAGATACAATTTTGGAATGTTACCTCAGATTAGTTTGCTCTCTTTCTGAGGTCCAGAGAGATTTTAGAAAAGACAGAAAGCCTTTGATGGTACTTTTAGATGTTGTGTTTTCTGGGTTTTGTTGTTTTTTATTTTGGGGGCGCAGGGTGTTTTGTGTTTGGTGGGGTTTTTTGGTTAACTTGTAAGTAAGAATTCATCACCCTACTTAAATGAAAGTTGAAAGTTGAGCAAATAATGTAAAGCAGTTCTCTGCCATGCAAAAAGACTAATTTATACTGTCAGAGTATAATTTATCCTACCTGTCTTAGAGACCCATTTTAGAAAGAGATTAATTTAATTTTGGATGTAATTGCTTGTCTCCATTGGTTAATGAGGAAGCTTCATGACTAGACATGATAGGTGAAATTAATTTGATTTAATTTTATGTATCTTTACTGTATATGTCTACATCTGAGGGAATCTCTGGAAACTCCTTTAGTGACTGAAGTTCATGTGACAATTTAATCATCTGCACTAGTTTTGACTGGGATAGAGTTAGTTTTCTTCATAGAGGCTAGTAAGGGATAATGTTTGGGATTTGTGCTGAAAACAACATTGATAGTGTAGAGATGTTTTCATCATTGCTAAACAGTACTTACACACAGTCAAGGCCTTTTCTTCTTCTCACCCCACCCCATCAATGAAGAGGTGAGAAGTGCACAAGAAGTTGGAAGTAGACATAGCGAAGGCAGCTGACCCAAAATAACCAAAGGGATATCCTATACTATAAGACATCATGCTCAGCATATAAAGCTGGGGGAAGAAGAATCACAGAATCACAGAATATGCAGAGTTAGAAGGGACCCAAAAGGATCATTGTATCCAACTCTTGGCCCTGAACAGGACATCCACAAGAGTCACACCATGTGCCTGAGAGTAAGTGCTTTTGAACTCTGTCAGGCTTGGTGCTGTGACCACTTCCCTGGGGAGCCTGTTCCAGTGCCCAACCACCCTCTGGGTGAA
>JAWMRA010000001.1:69472768-69497944 GCA_035584735.1 Pseudotriccus pelzelni | reverse complement strand
CACTACATCTCCCACCAGCCCCTCTCTGTTTGTAAACAGCAGGTCTAGCGGGGCCTTACCCCTGGTAGGTTCATTTATCAGCTGATGAAGGAAATATGAGTCATTACAGAGTCAGATAACTTTCAGAGGTATTTAAAATTCTCCTCCAACCAATAAATCAGTATAATTGCATGATTGTATAGTTTACAAGTGCTTTTTGTAAGGGCGAACACTTTCAAGAACTTGCAAAAAAACCTCATTGACATCCAACAGTGAAGGAGAAAACTATTTATTAACACTTTAGAAAAGTATGAGAAATCATTGTTCCTTCATTTTACTGAAGAACCAAAGAAAAATTTCTTATCAAATAAGAATGTTTTTGTGTAACAAAAAAGAAGAGAGAGCTTATATGTCAACTCTGATGCAATTCCAAATGGTATGGTCAAATTACTAATAACCCTGAGAACATCAGCTTCTGAAAGGAATTAACACCTGAGCTATGGAGTGGCTGACACCATTTGAACATAACAATGTATTTAACTGTAAGAGTAATTCCAGCTGACCTTGGCTACTTCGTGACCAAGTTTCCAGGGCAATTTGTTCCTTGTAAAATCTTCTGACTTTTGGTGAGAAAATAATTATTCCTTACCTACTTTAGTGATTCAGCCTTTTATAGGATCATAAAGGTTGTTCTTCGTGTTTTTCCCCTTGAATTTTGTTCAAATTACACTAAGTCTCTTAGAGAGAGGCAGAGGGATTTTTGTGTCATGGGTCATAAAAACAGTTAATTTTTGGCATTTTCACCTTAAAAAGAAGGAAACAAGGTGAAAATTTTCTTTATGCCTTGGATAACTTGTTACACATCAGTTTATTATCAGTCTATAGCTGTTTCAAAAATATATATGTAGATGACTTTTAAAGTGCTTATTTCTGCGTGTCAGAGAGACTAAAATAGAAATCTAGATAAAATACACAAAAGATTTTCTATATATTTTTCATATATGTTATTTACCTTCAGTGAACCCAAAGAAGTGCTTTTCATCTGGAAAACTGATTCTAAAAAAATGTCAGCTTTGCTTTTTTACTTTTGAGAAAAGAATAAGCTGATCCTAGTATTTACTCTGTTTTCTATATTCACTTAAAGGCTGAAGTAATTTAATACATCTTCTAAGAGAAATACTGAATTTTGACTTGTAGTAGAATAAATGCCTTGTTTTTACATGGGTGAATTCTGCTGTGTTTAAGCTCATATTTATGCTTCCAAAGCAATATATAAGCTCTTTGAAAACAAGTTTGGGTGACCAATGTCACCTGAACATTTGTGCTTACGAAATGTATGTATCCAAATGTGTATAGGTGTAAGCATTCAAATTTACCTGAATACTTCTGATAGACAGAGATCTTGCAAAAATCTCCCTGTGACTTCTTAATAGTGTTCCTGAACACATGGTCAAACATGGAATTAGAGATGCATGTTAAATATGTGTGAATGCAAGAAGAGTTTCACATATCAGCACATACACTACTGCAGATGGCATAACAGCATTCTCAGCTGTCATTTTGCATTTCAAGAATTAGAATATGTTCAGGGACATAGATTCTAAGACAATACAAACTGCTATAAAATCACTGATTTCACTGTTAGTTTGCAAAAGAATTGATAGGAAACTCACCTCATAGTTGCATCTGAGAATAGGCAAAACAGATTATTGACTCAGGCAGTGGATGGATGGAGGCAGCAGAAGCACTATGTAGCTGCTAACATCTTTGCCTATTCCAGTGCCCTGGAAACCCTGTTCAACTGCTGCCTCTGCATTTAGATAAGGGAGGGAATGAGTATATGGGTTTTATTAGATACAATTTCTTTCCCAGTTTTTTCCTCATCCATTTTCACAGTGATGCATCTCAGCTTATCCTTTTCTGTATGCATCCGAGTGTCTTAGTCCCAGCTTCTGAATCTTGGGGCAGCAAAATTTTGTTCTGTCAGTAACACTAGGAAACTATTAGCATTCTCTGAATATTCTGCCTTTTTTCTGTGATGACAAAACTTCCCCAAAAAACCCTTTTGGTGTCACATATTTCCCACATTTCTGCTAAGAAAGGTGAGGAATATCCCTATTCTTCTAGTTAAAAGATTTTGTCAAGAAAGTAAATTCCCCAAAGGATTGGTTCCATCATATCCCAGCTATTAGCACTTTGTTGCTAATTCCAGGAATGTCATCACTATGTTGCCGCAACAGTTATATCAATTTTCAACATATTTCCAATTTTGTGACATTCCTCTTCACTGGTTTTTTTTTCTTCTTTCCTGCCCCTCCCTTCTTTTTTCCCAGAAGCACTCAGTTTTCACAAGCTTTTGTTTTCCTATTTTTTTTTTCCGTTATTTCTTAGGGCTGAATCTTCCTTGCTCTAAGTCATAGCCTTGCAAACTGTGTGATAGTATTTTCACAGGCCCAAATCAACTATGTATTTAAACACACAAATAATTTTAGGCACTGTTGTAGTCCCATGTAAACCTAAGAGATCATTCATAATGGTAGATGATTTCTATAATAACAATGACATCTTTGGGCTACATTGCTGAAAAAGAGGCAGTGCAGAATTAAGCCACTCTGAGGAAGTTATTAAAAAGCTCAAGTTATTTAATGTCTCAAAACCCAGATCTGTGAAATATTTTGATACAGATTGCATGCCCTGGAGGCTGATGCACAGTAAGTGTCAGACTTTATTCTGTCAAGGTAATTATTCACTTGTTATACAATGCTGCCTGGGTGTGATTATTGCTACCTATGGACCATTTTGCCTCACAATCACTAAATGGTGTTGTAGCAAAAAATGTCAATGATTCTGAAAGAAGTATTTACTAAGGCAATGTGAGAAGAAAAATAATTTGCAATTTTTTTTTCTGTATTTCCAGGACTTTTTAGTACAAGCTTGTCTTTACATTCAAAGGTCAGTGGCTTCACTTTCCTTGAGTTACCAAGGATTTCACAATGCCCTAGGTACATATCGTGCTTGCACTATCTGGTCATGTGAAAAATATCAGAAGTTAACCAAGCCCATTCAATTTACTATGAAGATAATTTGTTTATATTTGTTCACACTCAAATAGAGACAAAAGAGCTAACAAAAAAGATTTATGAAAAGATCCAAAGTAAATAAAAAAATAATACAAACTGGAATGCATAGAAGGAGGTTGACACGAACATTGATCACATAACATGTGATGATGATGATGACAACTATAAACAGCAAATAAACAGAAAAAATCATTGTCCCTCCAAACGTACATAAGTTAACGTCACTATAGGAGCTATTTAATTTTCTCAAGTTTTTGTACTCATGTGCATAGGATTTAGCAGACTTTTAACTAAGATGAGAAAAAGAGAAAGAACAGGGATGGAGACCAGTACATGACTTGGCCCAGATATGTCAAAAAAACAGGTTAACACAGGCATGTGCCTTAGAATTCCCCAATCCAGTACACATTTAACTCCCAGTCTGCAGTCACTCCAGGTTCAATGGGAGTCACAGCAGAAGGAAAAAAGCTGAAGATCTTCACATAGTATACAGTATTAATACAGACTTGGTGATGGATACACTCTGCAAGGGAGATTCTCCCTATCTTCAATACATGCAACTGGAATACAAAACTTTCCCTCTGTGCTACAACAAGCCAAGCCAAACAGCAAAGTGAATATCTGAACAGACTCAAATTAGGTTACTTAAGTGATAATTTTCTAAGTCCCAGTTTGAGAATACAAAAGTGTATGGGAAATGGTGGGAAAACCAGTGTGGAATAGATTTCAAAATAAGAAACAAATTGAAAACGCTGTTGTTTAATAAAATTGAATTAACCATCAATTCCACCCAAGAGGAACTGGCCTTAACGGCTGAAGAAACTGAAACCACAGAAAGTAACTTTTGATTGGACAGATTACTGTAAAGGTCCACAGTACAGAACAACTTGCTACTCAGTATGCAGCTACTGGCAGTGGAGATACAGAGCCTGTCAGAGAACTTTGTTCGCTAGTCTTGATCTACAGGTGAGTATGGATAAATTTTGGATGACAGCAGGGGCACTGACAAGTGGAAAGATAATGTTCCCACAATGCTGAGGAGTTTCTGCAAGAGAGAGCTGTGCAGGTACTGCATGCATAGAGCAAAGGCACATCCTGACAGTGGAAACCTTGAGACTGTATATAACCCACCAACAGTTGGAGAAGTGTGGACCTATGAGCTGGGGAAAACAAATCTGAGGGTAACAAAAAGAATGAAGAACAAGAATCTAATATACCATATATACACACCATATATAGAAAATTCGAATGTAACATGGACTCATAGATCTATGAATATGGAATAAAGGGCAGGGTAAGTTCACAAGCAAGAAAAATGAACCTATGCAGATCCTAAATGAAAAGAAAGAAACCATCAGTATCATATGCCTCTTGGTGAAGGTGTAGATGACTCATTGTGTTCACTCCTTTGACTGAAGCCAGAGGCAGTGGAAGGATCAGCATAATATCAGAAAAAAGAGTAATATTAATATTTTTTAATATTTTTAACATTCCTGAAATAAGTAGATATGGACTGATAATAAATCTTTGTTTAACAGGTTAATATTTCAGTCACACTAAGAAGAAATTCTTGAGCTTTTTTAATATAAAATTTGTTGGCTTTTTGCCTATAGCAAGATTTGGAGTATGATGTGAAAGATTTGTTCCCAAATCTCTAAGAGCTCACTTTTTAGTGCTTTAACTAAAATCTCTGCAAAGAAACACTATGCTGAATTAAGGCATAAGTTTTTTAGGAAAAAATCAGGGTTTGCAGAGAACTTCCTGGGGCCACAGAGCAGACTTAGTCTGGCCAGCTTCCTTTTTCAGTAAAAATGAGCCTTCGATCTGATGTCTCAAAGCCTTTTTTATCAATGTGTGTTCTGATAACAAAAATTGAAGACTGTCTCTAAGACACTTGCTGATGTCAGCATTCTTAATAGATAAAAGTTAATATTTATTAGAGCAGCATTTGATACTAATTAAATACAGAGAAAAAACCACTAAAATAACAGATTAGTTTGAGGTACAGCTTTACAAGTTCTCTTGGTTGTTATACCGTCTTTGCAGAAAGAGAGATAAGAGAATCAAGGACTGCCAAGTCAAAAATGAAATATTATAATGAACGTTGATGCTTCACTGTGGAGCAATGAACTATCTATCACTCATCCTGACATTAAAGAATGACTGTGCTTGATAGTTTCATTCTCTGTATATGGTTTAATTTTGGTCCAGGCAAATTTATTACTGTCAGACAGGCAGTCCTATCAAATGTTTTTGAAGTCTGGACATTCTTTTTCTTTATCATTTGCAAAGCAATACTAAAAGTCTAATTAGAAGCCTTTAAATGAAGAACTGGTTATTAGAAACTTTTTCGGGGAAAAAAAAAAGAAGCGAAGTAATAATAAGGAAAATGCATCCTAGAATTGTTTACAAATATGGAAAAGACAGGGATAGATTTGGCTCTTGTGGTTAAGTCCTAAATAAGTTGATCTATTACATTTCTTGGTTGATTATACCTCTTCTATGAAATTCCAAGGAGGAATGCCTGGAGTGTTAAACCATGTAAAACTGTAAAATTATTCTGAGAAGTTCTGATATGCTAGATTTCCCTCATTACTCCTATTAAACCTGTATTTATTCCCAAGGTAAGGCAAGGTACCTCTTAAGAAAAGAAGACCTTTTACCACTTGATCTAGATAGAACCAGGAGATTGAAGTTTATTTGATAAATGCATTTTATCTACTGCTTCCCAAAATTTCACTTTTTATCTCCTGTTCTTAACTGATTTTTTATTCCATCTAAATGGATCTTAACAGAAATGTTCAAATCAAACTTCATAGCAGTTATATTTGCTTGAATATTATATCATATTATACATCTCCACCTGGGCCTGTGAATAGCATGGTGATTTGCTGACACAGGCACATTTAAGAAAATCTAATAGAGGGAATTAACCTTCAGGGTCTAATAAAGCCAATGTTATTGAGTCATTATCAGATTTAGTTGCACATTGAGTGTAACTCTCTAGAAATTACAGTGTTGAAGCTTGTGGTCTATACATCTATCTATCCATCTGTCTATCTATCTATCTATCTATCTACTCATCCACTCATCTGCCTATCTATCTAAGTAGGAATGGCTATGGAACCACTCCCTCTGCAGTGGGATTAGCCACACTAATTGTGGTTAAAAGACAACACTTGTAGACAGACAATTGGAGCAATTCCAAAGTCAGAAAGAGATATGGTAATTGAGGAGTATGGATACTGAGGAGTTCAATCACCATATTCAATCCTCACCCCTTTTTTGCACAGCAGTAAAGATGAAAGGGAAGCCAGTCTTACTTATCGTCCATCATACAGGCCCAGAGTTCACCTTCTCTTCAGGTAATGCCTGTCTGTAGAACTTGCTCTTTGGGGCTCAGTAGTCTAAAGATTTATAGCATGTCTTATGGATAAGCATTACTTAGCCTTAGTCACCCTTTTTTTGCTCGCTAAAAAGAAAAGTGACATCAGGTTTGTTATAACTTTACATGTGATTTTTTTTTTTTTTTAATAAAGCACTATAAGGCTTTATTTTAGAGATAAAATCACTATACAGTTGTCCCCTTCAGTTATGTTTAAAGCTTCCAGAACAATACTTGGGACTGAAAAATATATGGATTCTGAAGCTCACTTTCCCCCCATACTGGAGTTCTATGGACATGAATTTCAATACCTAAAATTATTTCAAATTATATTTACCTTTGTGTTAGAATTTATACATGAAAAAAGAGTCCCTTCTATTAAGAAAGGCTAGTTTCACTGCAATGAAGAATGATCCTATATTTTAAGCAAAAGGGATGAGAGTTTATCTTTTGGTGTTCCGCATTAATGTAGTTTTGTTCTTCTATGTTCATTTATGCCTGTATGAGTAACAAGGAAAAAAACCCCCTAAACCAGGACTGTTCAAAGGATCATAAGATGAAGAATCCACTCTCTTATCTGGAATCAATAGAATACGTATCTTCCACCTGTAACAAAAATAAATGATCTTTTGAACTCATAGCCACACAAAGATGGAACAGCAACATATATTCTTGTAAATATAACTCTTCAGAATATACTAAAGAGAGGAAATCAATAGTGCTTAGTGCTTATAAATGTAATATATTTATAATCTGAAGTGGAAAAAGTTGACATAACGAAGCAGGTGACTGTAAGAATAGAATGCAGCAACTGAAAGGGAGACTATTACAGTATGCAATGCTAGAAAATGTTGGCCAAATGTTTATTTTAAACTTGACAATTTCTGTTAATTTATTCCATTTTAGACAAATACCTAAATGGCTAAATAGATTCCTTAGTTTAAAACAGAGTACCTTTTATAAGGCTCAGAATCAGGCCTTTGTGGCTTTTCAATCTTTCATGTGAATCCAAGAAAAATGTCAGTATTTCAGCAAAGTTTCATCTGCTTTTCAATTTCTCAGTCTTGTAAATTTAAAAAAACCCTAAATTCTTTATGTCTATCTAAAAAAATATTACATCAATGCCTATGAAATGAATTCATCATTCAAAAGCTTTACACTTTGATAAAGGTTGGTTTGTGGTTAGAGTCATGCATTCAGCTTCTCCTATTAAAGTTGTGTGATTCAATTTTAATATCCTGAAAAGTGAAAAAAGTGACATAACAATATTATCTAGCTATCTGTATTCAGTAAATATATAAATGTAATGTATACTACAAGGTCAGCCTAGCTTTAGTTATAATAATTTGCTACTGAAAAAGTTGCAAATACTAAATTTTAGGTGTACTGAAGGAACCAATATTCAGAATTATTCTCATTCTCATTCAAAACATTGCAGTCAGTACAGAAAATCATAAAGCCTGTATATGCAACATTTATTTTACTACTCTCATTTCAACTATTCCTGAAACCCTTCATCAGAACTGTATTCATTAACTCAGATACACCTTTAACACCAGTATCAAGATTACAGTTCTATGCATGATATTTTTCCCACCATTAGTTATCATAGGGAAATGAATGTTATTTCCATTTCTGGAATTGAAAACAAATGAAAGCTGAATGTTCAGTAATGTAAGTAAGGTGTGGATTTAATTTTCTTTTTCTTTTTCTTCAGACATATGTCAGAATAAAACTTCACAATGGGTAGGAGAAAACAGTACAGGTCCATGATGCACTAAATGTCTGTTTGATTTTGTGCCTGTGGACTATTTTTGCCTGTGCCAATTTAGATACTATGACTGAGAATTAAATCATGTCTAGTTGTTTGGGAAAGCCTTTAATAATATGGTACTAAGCTAACATAACACTGGACCTGTGAAGGCCTATGGAACCTGATGGACTCGTGTTGCTACCTAACTCAAAATTTCGTGTACCTAAACAATTACTCTTGTTTTCCCTATAATCAGTTTGGCAATCAACTGTTCCTCATTCCTCATGAAAATTCAGTTATGTTCAGATTTATTTAGGAAGAAAAGAGCAATATAGAATTAATGCATATGTTCCTGGGTATTTTAACCAGCTTAAACCAATTCCTGAAACTCTGAGAGAGGCAGAAGTATCCTATGTAGATACCTAATTGTGAAGTCAGTTAAATAGTTGTTCTGATGGAGTTTGAGTTAATTGATTTGTAGTATGGAAGATAAGGTCAAGTCTTTATTGAGAACTCAGTTCTCCTCGTGAATGATGGTAATAAAATTTTCTAAATAAATTTTCTAAATTTTGTGGATTCTATTGATATTTTTAAATGTAGCTAAAATATTAAAGTATTGTCTTTCAAAATGTTTAAGGTTGATATCTATATTAGCAAGGAATCAAGATTAATATAGACAAACAGTAAACCCGGGGAGTCACTTAAATGAGAGAAAATAACTTTCAATAATGGAGGAAACCAACACTTTAGATACAGAAGTATTCAACTGTGCTCAGTTAGGCTTCTCCTGATTGCTCAACTAAAGTGATATGTTATTTAAGTCAAAATGATCTTTGAAATTAAAGTATGTTCTTCTAGCCATTTTCATAATACAAAATTTCAATAGAGTTTGGCCAGAGAAAATGTGGATACCCTGTCAATGGAAGTGTTCAAAGGGGACAGTCCTCATTATACGTTGTGTACCTCAACGAAACATTTGTCTCGGATTTCTGATATCTACCAGCCTAAGAAATCTTGATAGAATATGCCTAACACTGCAAGGATCACAGTTTTCAGAAGGAAGAAGGGTACCACCCCAGGTTGCTGGATTTTTTTCTAACTATATTTTCTAAGAATCATCTTGTACAAATTCCTATTCAGAAGTGTATAAAGATGAAAGATAACAATCCCTTATACAGAATGGGTAGAAGAACGCAGAGGGAAAAATGAATACCTCCATATATAAGCAGCATACCTTTAAACATGCTAATACTTGTAGTGATTTAATCCTTTACTATCTAGGATGAAACCCCTTAATTATAGCACCATCAAGAACAATGAATGCTGGCATAATCTCAAAAGTCCAACATAGTCAACTGTCAGTTACCTGTGAGAATTTTCCCTAAGGATTAATTAAGCAAGTTAAATCATTGCCACAATGAAGCACAACAATGTATCTGATCTCCTGCACCTCATGCACTATAGTGTGTGCATTAATTTGCTAAAATTATTTCAATTGCTTCTGCTTATATTGGCCCACCCCTTTAAAAAAACCTTTTCATAATAATCTTAAATGTCAATATAATAAATAAGCTTATAAATAAGCTTCTGAAAAATCTAAATGAAAAAATTAGCAAAACACTTTTCCCCAATGTTTGATAGTGTTCAATTTTATTTTGAGGTGTGATTTGGAGAAAAGTGAATATTTAAGTTAATAAAAAAAGACGATAAGGACTTCTTTGCTTCTTGAGACATAAAATCATAGTGACAATTCAAAAACAATGTTTATTTTAAATTTAGATTTAAAGAACTCACAAGAAAATAAACTAAACACAGATTTTAGCTGCTAAATTCCTAATTATATTGATTTCATTCTGTGGTTATACAGTTTATTAAATGCTTATAGTACATTGTGCTCAAGATGATTAGCTTTTTATCCAATTTTCTGCATAAGTAAACCAATATTAAGGAATCTGGTACTACATATAAAGTTACACAGACTGTATTTACTGTCATTAATATTCTGTTACATTAGTAACATTTAATTTAATATATACAGGAATACCATTTTAATTTTCCAATATCTATTTTTTACATTTTTCTTATATGTGTTTTAACTCTTCATGAGTATAGCTATCTAATGTTCTGTTGGCAGTCAACAATTTTATGATCCCTCAATCTGCTTCATGAGGTACTGACTCCGAAATGTGTCTACACTAGTGCACACAGCATGAGAGAAGTTCAGAGGAGCTCAGAGCTTTGGCCCAGTCCCAGAGATTTCACATCACTGGTGTAAGTGAAACCTGTTGGGATGAGTCCTGTGACTGGAGTACCTCTGCTGGATAGTTACAGGCTCTTCAGGAGGGACAGGCAGGGCAGAAGGGGCAGAGGGGTGGCACTATGTGTAATAGAAGATTTAGAATGTATGGAGCTCACAGTTGGAAATGGCACAATTGAGAACTTCTGGGTAAAAATCAAGAGGCAAACAAATAATGTAGATGTTATTGTGGGAGCCTGCTGTAGACTTCCCAGGCAGGACAAAGACACTGATGATTTATTCTTTGAGGAACTAAGGGACACTTCCAAGTCCCACTTTTATGGGGGCCTTCAACTTGCCAGAAATTAACTGGGAGCATCACACTGCTGGTACAACCCAGACCAGAAGATTCCTAAAAAACGTGGATGACAACTTTGTGGAACATATCCCAAGGGATCCAACTTGGAAAGATGCTCCCCTTTATCTGCTGCTTGCCAATCGAGCAGATCTTGTGAGCAAAGTGGAGATTGGTGGCTGTCTTGGCCACAGCGACCATGAAGCAAACGAGTTTAAAATCTTTGTTGACAAGTGCCAGCGAAACCTCCACTCTGGACATGAGAAGAGCAGATTTCAGGCTGCTCAGGCAACTAATATGTAAAGTCCCCTGCCAAAATGCATTTGAAGGTGCTTAGGTCCATCAGTCCTGGTCACTCTTTAAACATCACCTCCTAAGGGCACAGGAGCAGGCAATTCCCAAATGTTGGAAGGCAAGGCAAGGCAGAAGACTGGCTTGGCTGAACAGGAATCTTCCTGTGGAAACAAGGGAAAAAAGGAAGGTTTATGACCAGTGGAAGCAAGGTCAAGTGACATAGGAATAATTCAGAGATACTACTTGCTGCTGTAGGGAGAAAATTTGTGCAGCCAAGGCTCAACTGGAACTAAAGCTGGCCAGAAAGGTGGTGGACAATAAAAAGAGTTTGTTTCAAATATATTAATGTCAATAGGCAGGGTAAAAATATCATCAGCGTGTTAAAGGATGGGGATGGTCGTGTCACAAACAAAGACAGAGACAAGGCTTTGTCTTCAACACAGATGACAAACACTAGGTGTTCTCAGTGCTCTGAGCTGGAGGACCATGACTGCAAGAATGATCATCTTGCAGTTAACTCTGAACTTCTGTGGGATGTGCTGCTCCAGCTGGATCCCTACAAATCTCTGGAGCCTAATGGGATTCATCCCAGAATCCTCAAAGAGGTGGCTGATATCATCGCAAACCATCTTTCAGTGATTTTTGGCAGAAGTTGTCCCCATTTTTAAGAAGGACAAGAAGGAGGACGCCTGAAACTACAGGCCTGTCAGTCTCACTTCAGTGTCTGGAAAAGTTATGGAGAAGATTGTTCTGGGAAGTATTGAAAAACACCTGAAAGACAATGCAGTCATCAGGCACAGACAGCAGGGCTTCCTGAGAGGACAGTACTGCTTATCAAACCTGATTTTCTTTTATAACAAGGTAACCCACCTAGCTGATCCAGGGAAGCCAGTTGATGTAATCTTTTTGGATTTCAGTAAAGTTTTCGATACTGTCTCTCACAGGATCCTTCTGGACAAAATGTCCAGCACAGCTGGATAAACACATCATGCAGTGGGTGAACAATTGGCTGTCGAGCACAGAGGGTAACAATGAATGGGGTATCATCAGACTGGTGACCTGTCACTAGTAGGGTTCCACAGGGCTCCATCTTGGACACAGGACTGGAAGGGATACTTCGCAAGTTTGCAGATGACACAAAACTGGCAAGAGCTGTTGACTGCCTTGAAGGAAGGGAGGTCCTGCAGAGAGATCTTGATAAATCAGAGGACTGGGCAATCACCGACCATATGAAGTTCAACAAGGGTAAGTACCGGATTCTGCAACTGGGATGGGAAAAGCCTGGATGTATGTACAGACTGGGGAATGAGATGTTGGAAAGCAGTGCCATGGAAAGGGACCTGGGGGTCCTGGTCTAGGGAAAGTTTAATATGAGTCAGCAGCGCCCTGGCAACCAGGAGGGCCAACCATGTCCTGGACAGCATCAGGAAAAGCATCACCAGCTGGCTGATGGAGGTGATTGTCCAGCTCTGCTCTGCACTGGTGAGGAGCACCTTGAATATTGTGTGCAGTTTTGAGCACTATAGTGTAAGAGAGTTATTAAGCTATTGGAAAGAGTCCACAAGAGGGCAATGAAGATGAAGGGCCTTGAGTGGAAGCCATTTGAGAACTGGCTGAGGTCACTTGGTCTGTTCATCCTAGAGAAGAGGAGACTGAGGGGAGATCTCATTGCAGTCTACAACGTCCTAGTCAGGGGAAGAGGTGGGGCAGGCACTGATCTTTTTGTAGTGAGCAGTGTTAGGGCCTGAGTGAATGGCCTGAAGTTGTGTCAGGAGAGGTTTAGGTTGGATATTAGAAAAAAGGTTCTTCACTCTGAGGGAGGTTGAGCACTGGAACAGGCTCTCCAGTGAGTGAGCACCAAGTCTGACAGAGTTCAAGAAGCATTTGGACGGTGCTCTTGGGCACATGGTATGACTGTTGGGGGTGTCTTGTACAGGGACAGGAACTGGACTTGATGATCTTTGTGAGTCCCTTCCAACTCAACATATTCTGTAATTCCATGATATATTTTTCCGTTTAATCCAACTGGTATTAGCTTATCTAATAAAAAAATTAAATCTGGGAGAAGTGTCTCTATACACTCAGTGACTGAGGTGAACATGAGATGCAATAACTATAGGCAGCGTGTCTAAGTTCCAGGTGGCATCACTCTTTAACAGTAATTTCAGGAGCCTGGGGAATAATAGATAGTGGGTGTCATAGCCAGAAAATGTCCATAAACACTACCAAATTCAGAATCCTAAATTCAAATATCTATATTTCTAGGATGAATCCCACCTCTTAAGAAAAGAAAGGCCAGGAATATTGATGCCTTTTCCTTTGATTAAATTTTCTACAGATGACCACAAAGCAAACAAGAAACACTACCAATCAAAATAAATTAGATTAACCATTAAAAAAATACATTATATGGATGCCATGGTTGTACTAACATTTTCTTAATTTAAATTTCTTAAAACTAAATTTTTTTTTGTTCAGCATATTTATGCTTCACCCTGAAGTAATGGAAAATCCAGAAAAAGTTTGACTTTGGACTAATATGTCTGAATGCTTATGACCTTTGAAATAGCTTTTTATTATTATTATTAATATTATTTTAGATGAATATCTGAACCAGCTTCTTCATGTAGCTGGTAATTTGCCAAGTATCTTCCTTTTTAACCCAGCCAGTTCCCATCTGCTGGTGGAGTGCAATTTCTTCTGTCCACTTCTTTTGTAGAACTCAGTTGTTTATGCAGGTAATATCTGACTGAGATGTTGTTGTCTGATCTGCCAGACAATGTCTTTCAGTTTAGAAACAAGCACAAAATATTAGTAAACAATTAGACGACTGATTATTGATCATACCTGTGTAAAAATTTAAAAATCAGCCTATCCTAAACTGAGGGACTGAGTAAAAATATGTCAGTTACTTTGAATACATAACATGTAACAGTTCCTATAATATAACAACTTCATATAAATTCTTACTCAGAAGCATTATGAAGGATAAGAGAAGAGGAAGACATATGTAGGATTGGGTGAAGGAAGAAGTTCAGTTACTATGGTGATAACTAACATATCCAGGCAAAATGTCACTAAAGGAGGTGCTACCAAATGACTGTGTGATGTGCAGTTCAGCAAGTATAAATATCTTTGCATTTTGCAAAAAACCCTAAATCATTATACACATTTTAAAATAGCCAGTGCATAGACTGAAAATACTGAAGAAATTGTGGGGTTTTAAACTCTTAATTCAGAGTTTAGCTGAGCCCCATTTACTAACATCTAAGTCCTCACGATGTCAGGTCATGAGAGCACCATCACATTTCGTTTGATGTCTCTTGCTTTTGCTTCCTCACCTGAATTCTGTGCATTTTCCTCTTTAAGCACAGCAAGAATAAACTTAGAAAAGAGAAAGAAATGTGTATGCCTTCATATGCAACAGACTTCAATGAATATCAGAGGACAAGGAAAGAGAATGACAGAGTTATAGAATCACAGAATCATAGAAGAGTTTGGGTTGGATGGGACTTTCAAAGGTCACCTAGTCTAAGCCCCCTGCAATGAGCAGGACATCTTCAAGTAGATCAAATTGCTGAGATCCCCATCCAACCTGACCTTGAATGTTTTTAGTGATGGGCCATTTACTACCTCTCTGAACAAGCTGTTCCAGTGTTTCACCGCCCTCACTCTAAAATTTTCTTCCCTACATTTAGTCTGAATCTACCCTTTTTTACTTTAAAATCATTACCCATTGTCCTATCGCAAAAGGCCATGTTACGAATTTGCCAGCTCCTTTCTTATAAGCCCCATTAAAGTATTGAAAGGTTGCAATAAGGACTCTCCTCTGGACCCTCTCCAGTGTATTTATCGTGTGTTAGTGACCCTAAAGCTGGACACAATGCTAAAGGTAGAGTCTCATGAGAATGGTGTAGGGGAGGAGAATCACTTCCTTCAACCACCTGGCCAAGCTTCCTTTTATGTAACTCAGGATGCAATTGGCTTTCTGGGCTGCAAGTATACATTGAAAGATACTGAGGTGCTGGAGCTTGTCTGGAGGGAATGAAGCTGGTGATGGATATGGAGAATAAGTCCTGTGAAGAGTGGTTGAGGGACCTAGGGTTGTTTAGCCTGAAGAAAAGGAAGCTCAGGGTAAACCTTATCACTCTCTACAACTACCTGAAAGGATGTTGTAGCAAGTTGGGGATTGTTCTCTTCTCCCAGGCAACTAGCAACAGGACAAGAGGAGATGGCTCAAGCTGCACTATGGAAGGTTCAGGCTGGTCATCAGGAAGAATTTCTTCACTGCAAAGTGGGTCAGTATCACAGGCAGAGTGGAAACTTCACATAAAACTTACTAGAGATGCTCTCCTGTTGAGTCTTCAGCTCCAGAAAGGATGACCTTGCTTTCTAAACACCCATACAGAGAAGAGAAAAGGTGCAGCTGAATCCAATTCTAGCCCCAAACTTGGTCAATGGTTTATGTCTAAAGGAGTCTATAGGTATAACTGAACCTTTATACAGCTGTATCCCACAGGATTGAGATCTAAACTGCTCTTTAATCCATACATCAGTATTGATATAGGGGATTGCCATAACCCATGTGAAGGACCTTGAACCTGGCTTTGTTGAATCTCATGAGATTCCCATGGACCCACTTCTCAAGTTTGTCCAGGTCCATCTTGATGGAATCCCATCCCTCAGGCATGTTAGCTACACCAGTAAGCTTGGTGTTGTCTCCACACTTGCTGAGAATGCACTCTATCCCACTATCTATGTCATTGACGACGACATTAAATTGTACTGGTCCCAATATGGACCTCTGAGGAACACCACTTTTCACTGGTGTCCATCTGGACATTGAGATGTTGACCATTACCCTCTGTGGTCAATTTCTTATCAACCGAACAGTCTACCCATCAAATCCATGTCTCCAGTTTAGGCACAAGGATGTTGTGGTGGTCCACACCAAAGGCTTTAAAGAAATCCAGATAGACGGCTTCTATAGTTCTTCCCTTGTCCACTGATGTAGTCACTCCACTGTAGAAGACACTGGGTTGTCAGGCAGCACTTGCTCTTAGTGAAGCTGTGCTGTCTGTCTTGAATCACATCCCTGTCCTTCATGTGCCCTAGCATAGCTTCTAGGAGGATCTATGCCATGTTCTTCCCAGGCACAGAGGTGAGGGTGACAGACTGATAGTTTCCAGTGTCCTTCTTTCTACCCTTTTTTAAAATTGGTACATTGTTTCCATTTTTCCAGTCCCCAGGGGCTTCATCTGACTGTCATGACTTTTCAAATGTGATGGAGAGTGGCTTGGTAACTACATCAGCCAATTCCCTCAGGAATCTGGGATGCATCTCATCAGGTCCCATAGACTTAGTCATGTTCATGTTCCTCAGGTGGCCAAAAACCTGAGCTTCTCTTACAGTGGGAGAGACATTTATACCCCAATCCCTGTCTTATAGTTCATCTGTTGGAGAGGTGTGGGAAGAGAGGTTGTCAGTGAAGGCAGTGGAGACAAAAATGGTGAGTACCTCAGTGTTCTCCTCATCTCTTGTTACAAGTTTGCCAGTCTTCCTCATCAGGGAAGAATGCTTTCTTTGGCCTTCCTTTTCATTCTGACATATCTATAGAAGCCCTTCTTTTAATTCTTTGTTCAGCTCCAGCTGCCTTCCCTTGGCCTCCTTGACCTCATCACTAACCAACCACACAGTATCCCTACACGTTTCCCAGGAACTCTCTCCCTGCTTACACTGCTTGTGCATTTCCTTCTTGGCCTTTAGTTTGCCCAGGAGGTCTCAACTCAGCCTTGCTGGTCTCTTGCTTTCCTTTTCTGATTTCTTACACCTGGGCATTGCTAGGTCTTGCACTCTGTGGAAGAAGTCCTTAAAGTTCTGTCAGCTCAGTTCTGCTCACTTGTCCCTGAGGTCAATTTCCCAGGGGGTCCTATCGACTAATTCCCTGAGTTGGAAGGTTGAGTTGCTTTCCTAAAATTTAAGGTCCTGACTTTACTTTTTGTCTGACCCATGGTAAAAAGTAAAGTCCCTCAGGATCACTGCAGCCCAGACTGTCTCCAGTCTTGATGACCCTGTTAGCACACTTGCATTGATATGGATGTCTGTTACCTGGCTCAAGAAGTCATCCTCCATGCATTCCAGGAGCCTCCTGAATTGTTTACAGCTCTCCATGCTACTTTTCCAGCAGATGCTAAGGTGGTTGAAGTGCCTCAGCAGGACAAGAACCTGTGACTGGGATTCATCTCTAGCTGGAGCAAAGAGGCTTTGTCTCCTTGGCACCATTCTTTTCAGGGGTGCCCAGAGACAGGACAAAGAGTAATGGCCATAAACTAAAACATAAGAATTTCCACCTCAGGATGAGGAAGAATTTCTTTACTTTGAGGGTATCAGAACGTGGGAACAGCCTGCCCAGGGTGGTCATGGAGTCTCCCTCTCTAGAGACATTAAAAAACCACCTGGATACATTCCTGTATAATCTGTTCTAGATGCCACCACCTTGGCAGAGGAGATTGGAGTAGATGATCTCCAGAAGTATCGTCCAGAAAGATGGGAAAGATGAATCCCATCTGATGTCAGCACACCTGGGTGACCATGTAGGCCACTACTGAAAAACGCCAAATTTTGGTGGTGACACCAGCCACAGAGTTGTGTATTAAAAGACTGGGTCCATCCAAGTATATACATTAAAAACTAAAATATACACAAAAATCATGCTATGAAGAAAGTTATGAAGAGTACTAAGTAGTAGAATTTAAAAGAGCAGGTAAAATAAAGTGAAAATGAGACAATAAAATGTACCAAGTAGTACAAAGAAGAGATTAAGCAAGAAATGTTGAAAAAAGAAAATATTATGGAAAGAATAAATAAAAGGTTTAAGCAAAGAAACCTGACAAAGAGGATAAAAAGGTTAGCTTTGGAAGATGCTGAAGAGATTTAGAAAATAGTGAGTTGATCCAAAGGGCAGAGAAACTAGAAGATTAAGTTGGTTTTCTTACTTATCTCTTGGTAATGGGAAAAGAAAGATGTTAAGAGGTCAAAGAGGAATGGGGTTAAAGAGGAGTGGGATCAAAGAAGGTAAAGACAGAGAAAACCAAGCAATACTGTTAATAGATTGAATGGAAAGTCTGGGATAGATTTTAGATGATATTATAAAGGGAGGAGTGACAGGATTTTGTATCAGAATAGATATTGATGAAGGAAGAGTTGAAAGAAAATTGAAACTGTAAGTTTGTCAGGCAAACCACAGCTACTGATAGAAGGGAAGAGGTCACTGAGTAAAGAGATTTGAAATAAAAGTAGGAAAACTATTTTTTGAGCTCTTCAGTCTAAATTCTTCTTTTTCCTAGTATGAGCATATTGTTTCTTGCTTTCTGTGTTTTTCTGGAAGTGGTTCATCCATCTGGCATTGTAAGGTAATGTTCACCTGTTATGTATAAGAGTTATTTCATTTTGTATTCGGTAACCACACACTTAAGTTAGTTTTTTGGTTATTTTTCTATTTACTTCAAATTTAGGTGACTTACAACCTTACATGTTTTTAATATTACTAAAGTAGAAGTGTTTTCATGCATACATGCAAATAATTAATTTATTTTAGAAAAAAATTGTTACTATTTACAGTAAATTAACCAATTCCTTCCATTCAAGTTTAAAGGCTATCTTGTCATTTTAATGGAATATTAATGTTGAATAGTAATTTTCTCCCATTTTAGTTGGCTTATTAATCACACTTAGTACTATGAAGAGCTCATACATGCTGTTTTCTAGTCCTTGCCCAGTGCAGGTCATAACAAGAATAATCTCTACTACAAAAATACTTACTAAACAGCTCAATATTACTTCCTGTCTTGCACAGATCTAGGCTTAACAGGATAGAGCTTCTAAATGTTATTTCTTTTCAGTCATAACTGAGGGAAAAGAAAGGAATAAAACAATGCAAAACTAGAATAGGGAATAGGAAACATGAAAATAAATCAGTTCTTACAATATTAAATTATTGCTGTGAATCTGAAAAGGATTATTTATTTATTCCAAAGGTGAAATTAAATGAAACAAAATAATTTTTCAATCGGAATATAAAATAATTTACCTGCTTAAAGCTGTCCTGTAAATAAAATACATTGAAGGGAACATGCACATGCTTTCATATACTTAACTAGTAACACAGGTTCAAGTGATATATTACTGACAGATTTTTGTTATATATTTTTAATTCTGTAATCAAAGAGACCTTTTTCTACCACTGAGTTTGAAGGTCTCATCCTTAAAGCAAGGAAAATGAACATAAACATCAAACACACTAGCAGCCAATGTTCTAGTTCAGTGCTTAGATTTATTAAACTAAAGTAGAAGTCAAAATTGGCACTTTTTTTTGATTAAAAGTAGATTTGTACTTCCGAAAATGAAATGAGGACTCGATGAAAAGCAGATACCAAATTTTTTAATGCTTTGAAGGATTTGTATTTTTAAATATGTCTTTTATCTCATTACTTGCTAATAAGTGTTTATCTCTTGCAAGTTTGTTTGGTATCTGGGGCTCAATTCAGCTACCTGCACAGGTAATGAGAAATGTCAGCTAATGCAGGCAGGAGAATGAAGCCTTAGGCAAACAATGTTTCTAATGTAGCATGAGATATTAACCAGATAGTTCTAGAACAGAGATAATTATTAGCACCTTATTAAACACTCAATGAAATAGCCACGTTTGGAATGTCACTCACACTATGTATGATCTAAAGTGCTGAACAATGTCTGAAAAGTGCTTGTACTGTTCTCATTCTTCCTCCAAGGGAATACAGGTAATGAAGTTACAAAAGTGTTGCAGTTTAAGAACAAATATCAGTGCAGAGGCTAGAGGTATAAAACCTTTCAGTTACGTGCATATGTGAAATTGTGTGAATTACATGAATTTTCTGTTCTTTGGCAAAGATGGCACAGTCCGAGAAAGAAGCCTTAGTGTTATGACTCCTAAGACAACTTCCTTATCCCTTCGGGAATTGTGCAGTCTTGCTTTCACTGCTGATATACCTGATACAGCAAAGCTCTCTTGGAGCCACATCTGGCAATGATCATGAAGATCAAAAAACATCTTCTATAAGTACACCACTAGCAAATAGATGACCTAAAAAATGTGAGTCTGTTACTCATTGATGCAGAGTGCATGGCAACAAAGGAAGTGAAAAGGCTGAGGTATTCAATACCTTCTTCACCATGGTCTTCATTGTTAAGACTGCCTTTCAATGATTCCTGGTTCCTGAGACCTGAAAAAGGTCTGAAGCTGGGGAGGTTTACCATTTCAACAAACTGGAAACACACACAAATCTATGGGATTTGCCAGGATGTACCCATAAGCACTGAAGGACCTGACTATCCATGAAAAGTAATGGCAACATCTCGACTTAATGAGCTGGTTTCAGAGGACTATAAAGTCTCTCTTATCCTCCAGAGGGACAAGGAGGATCCAGGGAACTGCAGGTGGGTCACCACATTTCAGAAGATTATTATCACAATCTAGCCTTTGGAAAGAAAGAGAGGTGGGGTACAGTTTGAGACAATCTAAATATCTGTGCATTAAGAAATGTCATTCAGCTCCACAATGTAGAGTGTTAAATGTTGATGACTGAACAAAATATTTTACATATGAATTAGGTATCTAAGCTTCTGTTATAGTCAGGGGTGATGTAGCCAATATAGTCACTGGAGACTCAAGTAATATCTGTACCTATATCTTCCCTATATCTGCACAAATAAGTTTAGGGATCTAAATTTTGAAACTAAGTCTCATACAACAGATAATATAAGAAACAAATTATTCTAGACTTGATGGTTGGTCACAAAGAATTAAGGGGCTTTTTGGCTAAGTAACTGCTATTTTCTACCTCTAAAATCAGTGCAAATATACTATTTACACTATTAGCATAGTTCTATCAGAGCTGAAAGCTCTATAGCAAATTTGTCATATATTAAAAATAATTTACTTCTTTTGCATTATGTTTTCCTTATCCTTTCCTCCTCTTATATTAACCATAACTCGACTCTACTAGTAACTCTGGTTATGAATATGCATGCTGTCTGGCAAACATGCATATTCAAACAATTACCAGCTCCACATCCTGCTACAAACATTTGACTGAACACTAATTGCTTGGAATGAATATGCATTTGAAAAAACAAATACTAAAAGAAGTAAGTATGTTCAAATAGAAACTGACTGACTTTATGCATTTTCTTTAAATTTGTACAGAAAAATTATGTGCATTTAAAATTTCTGAGTGGTACAACCATTTAATTGTGACAAAGTCACTTTTTTGCTTTTAGTCATACTTAAAGTAATTAGAAACTCAAAATCAGCTTTTATCTGTTAACAGTAGCCAGAGTTCTTGTGTCATTTCTAGTCAGTTGCTGAAGTGTATGCTCAAAGCATGAAAAATTTACAAAGGGTATAATGGCTATCTATTATTCAGAAGATTAATTAAAAAAATATCAGTGATCATTTAGCTATTATTTTGCGCATGGAATCCCTACAGACTTCTATGATGTAGCTTGAAATTTGCTTTCCAGTGTAACAGCTACAGTATAATACCTAAAGGATTGAGGGATTGGTTTTTTAACATTAGAATAGGTCAAGCAATGAGTCATCAAGAGATAAATATTAAAAGATAGTAAGAAAAAAAAGAAAAAGAAAGTTCAAGAAGTTTATAAAAAGCAACATATTTTTCCCATTTCCCCATTATAAAACAAGTGTTCTGAAGGTATAAGAAAAAAAAAAGTAATGTCAATTAAAGAAAATATTTATCTGAAGATTGAATTTTCTTCTGTAGGGAAAAGAACATAAAATGTAGAACTTTTGCTATCACGTCGTATAATATATGTAGGAAGTTTTGAGTTTAAGATTTTTTTCAGAAGAAGAGATGAAAATTTTTCAGTAAAGATAGGATAAAACTAATGCTGGGTAATAAATGATGAAATTTTTCTTCTTTTTAAATCTATACTATGAAACATTCAAAGCAATTTAAATATTTAAGTTGAATCTGTGAAATTACTTCAGAAAAAAATGCAAGTAAAAAAGTTATTGAAATGTACTTCATGCTACTTTATATTATATCTTTAAAAATATTTCCAAAACATTTTGAGCAGATATTTCATAAGAGCAAAACCAAGATTGTGACATGTTCGAGGAAAGTAAGGGCTAAGGAAGATTTGGAAGTGTTTGATGTCTCTTCTGTTTAGTTCAAAACCTCTTGATCAGCATGAGTCACTGGTTTGTAGAAACCATTGGGTTTCAGGTTCATTTTCCATTCCAGATAACAAAACCATAGTTCTTATTGAACGTTGGATACGGAACGGGTTAGCAAAATATTCTGAAGTACAAGGCTTTCAATCATATTTTGAAGACTCTTTTTTTGGTAAAACTAATCCTCTACTGATTAAAGTAAGGACCAGAATGAAATTATAAGGCTCCTCTCAGACCTCTTCAATATACTTCCCTACAGGTGAGATAGTTACTCTATGCTCCTTTTTTGCTCAGTGAAGAGAAATAAGCACGTCTTGAGCATGATTCATTTTATCCTAAAGTATGTGTCGAAAATAGGTCAGGTGAATTTCCCCCTAAATAATGCCTTTTTTTCTCTACTGACTGTAAAGAGATCCCAGGGTGACTAGCTTAGCTGTAGATGTCTGTACGGCAGACAACTAGCATAAGATAAAATTGATGCTACCTTGGATGTATCAGCAAGTAATACTACAAGAGTTAGATATGCAGTAACAGATGATGCTATTTTTGGATACACTCAGGGACTAGGACTCTATGTTTCTGCTTTACTACTATCCTACTCTTGTATTACCCCCTTTTCAAGATGAAAGCTAACTAGTTCTTGTCAAGACTCAACCAACCTTCTATTAGATTTGAATTATTCAGTATCTCAGATAAGGATCTCTTCTTGGAAGATACATGCAGAACTGCTTTTCCTGTTATTTTCACTATTCTGTCATGATCTGTAACACAATGAGAAAGAGAATTAAATGTTAATCGGAAGATATATGTCTAATAAGGTGAAATCTTTCTATCAAAGCATATGTAAAAGTCTCTTGAACACCAGCAAATACTAAAAGATTGGTATGGCTAAAGTATAGCAGAATTATTATGAATAAAAAATTATTTCAATTAACATTCTGATAAGTATTTTTAAAAATTACTTCTACATAATAAAATCGTACATAATAAATTCTCATAATCGTATGACAAACAACTTCAAGTTAGATCTATACCAGACATTTCACTCTTCATGCAGTGTGAAATCCATCTGCACATCCAGTAAGTCTAATGCTTGGGATTTTCCAAACATACACAAAACATCTGTCTGACCATTGTAGAATCCTGAATCAGACCTTCTATACATATACACATGACATATTGCTGTGCAGCAGGATCATTGGGAAGTTGTGTATTAGGATTTCTGGTCAAGAAAAGATCAGCTCCTTTGTTGTAAATATTCCGACATCGGTGTGCCTGACTTTAATTTCAGGGCAGCTGAACAAAATCACTGACTCCTATCTTGAAGTTATGATTTTATGAGTTAAACTTTGAGTTAAAGTAAAAATATAGGTAAATTAATATTTCAAATATGTAAATCCCTAAGGAAATGTCAAGAAAATAAAAAAGAAAACTCCTGTCAGACCTGCACAGAGCTTAGATTAGAAAAACTTAATTATGTTTAAATCACCACACTAAAGTCACTAGTTTTACATAGTAGCTCACCATTTCTTCAACAGAGTCAGAAATTTGGTCTTAGTTTTCTTTCCAATGTAAGGATTTAAAAATTACTGTTCTTGTACACTATTTCTTCAGGGTGTCATTCAAAATTTTAATTATCAGCTGGTGGTCACCCCTTGTACTTAGTCACCTGAGATCCCTTTGCTTTCTTGGATCTCTGCCTATAACATGAAAAAAAAAAAAGCAAAAGCATTTTCTGTGCCTTTCTAGATGATGGTCATGCTGAGCTGTGAAATCATCTAGCAAAGATTTAGTCTCTCACCAGCTTCACAATGAACTGAAGAGGAAGCATTAAAAACATTCTGTAACTTTCTGGCTGCAAGCATGCCTCCACTTTCTGTCAATAAAAGGTAGAAACAGAGAAGAAAAATATAAGTCTCCAATTTGATCTTTTTCTTAAAAAATATATATAGAGAAAATCTGTCTGTCTCAAGCAGCTTTAGTTCCTCTGCAGCTCAGGATTTTTTTTGGCATAAATTTTAAAGATGAGTTCTTCTATGGTCATTATCTGCATTTCTTACACAGCCTAGCTACAAGAATAAAATATCTGTTTCCTAGATATATAAAACCATTGAAATGCAGTGCTTTTATACAATAGAGGCAGAATGGCAAAGAGCAGATTAAAGTGGGGGAAAAAAAAAGCGTTACTTCCATTTTAGAAAACAACACTGATCCTTGCTGTAAATGACCCTTTAGCCTCAAGAGAACTGACTTTTCATACTTAATGTCTTTAGAGTCTTCCCTATCTGTATCTGGATTTTTAAATCAAATTATTACTTTCAAGGTACTGAATTATAACTGTAGCTGAAAAATCAACAGATTGAGAGAAAATAAATTTAATAAGCTTTTGATTTACTATCTGTTGCTGTTACTGTCCCCTTACACAGTCGTGAACACAAATTATAACAAATCAAAGGCTTATTAAGGAGAGTTTCCATGCTACAAAAAAAGGCTCATTAGGAAGGAATATGTAAAACTGGACAATTCAGTGACTCAAAGGGACCTCTAGGGCAGAGATTTAAATAGAGAACATTTGAAACCAAATTGTTAGGTGGCTTTTGGACTACACGTTTTGGGAAGTGCTTTTTTGTCCATAGATGCCTAATTACATCATCCACTCTATTGTAAAAAAAAAAGTTAACCTAAATAAATAGACTATGACATAATTCTATGAAAAAGGAGAATATCTCTGTCCTAGTTAGAACAGCTGGGACCAATTCATCACTGGATGTGTGTAACCCAAACCTGTGTATTCTATAGCCTTCCATGCCATTTCCCAGAACCTGTTATCAATAGAGCATTCACACCCTCTGCCCAGAGCA
>JAWMRA010000001.1:69446967-69471691 GCA_035584735.1 Pseudotriccus pelzelni | reverse complement strand
AATTGTTATTCTGATTTATAATCTCTCTTTTGAGTTGAGTTCAATTCCCCTGCTGGTTAACTTTTAAACCAGCACAATCTCTTACTGTTCACATGCTCACATTGGGATCTTCTACACAGTACTTTTATGTGAAACTTGTTAAATCTTCTTGTTTTGAAGCATGCCAGAGATTTTACCAGCACAGCAAACTGATGTCAAGTTGTTGCAAGTGTGAAGTAGTCTGCATTCAGTAGTAATGTTAATTGAATTCCTTTCTTCTGGAATAAAAAGGATGTAAAAATAATCAGTCAAAAGTTTTGAATGCTTTCTTAAGTGGGGCATCTGTGAACTTCTACTTGTACTGGAGCCACAGTTTTAACACTGGAGTATAGAAGAATTTTAAGTTATGCAGCTTTCAAAGTCAGCTTGAATGCAATCAACCTGAAGTACAGAGAGAACTGATGTACGTCTGTACCCATCTGTAGACATACCCCAGAAAGGGCAGTATAACCTTGACAGGGTAATTGATCCACTATATGCACAAAGTGTACAAGTGGGAACAAGACCAAACTACAGAACACAAGAAACCTAAAGGTACTTCCAAAATGTTTAACTTCTCAGACTGCTCAAAACATTTTGTAAAACTTCTAATCTAATAGTACACTTTGAGTATCAAGAAAATTATGAACTCTCAAAGAGAGACATTCTGGCTATACATGATTTCTCAAAAAGTATTATCTTAAGAGCTATCCAGACAACATTAATGATAGACAATAGCGTAGCATGTGCTCTAATGTCCTATGTCACAGTGGCAAACTACGTCTAGCAGTAGGCAGCAAATCAAATGCTTGCCATAAATTCTGATTAGATTTGAGATGTGTCTGTGTTACTTAGACTAACTCTTTGGCTCACTTTCTAGTTTGCTTCAAACTCTTAGTCACTGACTGTACACATTGCATGAATGCTAATTCATATCAGGACTCTGTTCTGGGGCAATGTCTTTGGTTCTTTCAAATGGGAAACTCATCCATACCTTGTATGAACTTCTTAACCGGAAACATGGAAAAGTACTCTGTCACATTTAACCCCATGTTAACCCATCAATAATCCAGAGGGTTTTGGTCATTCAAACACCTTTATTTGTTCTTGTGCCATACTGTGTTATTCAATATCTATCTTTAGGGTTACTCTTGCAAATGTAGAAGTACAGTATTTATACTTTTTGAACTGAAAATGAACAAAGAATCCCAAACTGATAAAAACACTTCCTCTTCCCAGATAATTATTGTGCCTGAAAAACCACAGGTTTATCACTGGAGACGAAGAGAAAAAATTGTATGAAAAGTTATGCAGTGAAACTGTCAACTTACTCTATCGAGTGATGATGTCTGCAGCTGTATCAGTAACCAAACAAAAGGGTAGAGAAAGGTATTTCCATCTAATTTTGAAATGAGAAAGACATCAGTAGCTAAAGGTAACTTTATTTCGGAAAACAACAGGTGAAAAAGACCCCATTCAAAGACATACTGATTTCAAAAACTAAAGATATCTTAGACTAAAACTTTATATCTGACTATCTGGTATTAGAAGTGAATTTAAGTCTCCTGTCATTTCTGGTGAAGTAACAAATGCAAGCTTCTTTTTGGGACATGGTATAAAATCTGTTGTTTCTTTGACGTTCTTTACTTCCACAATATATTTCCTTCTTACATAGACTGAATATTGACCTTCTGCTCTTGTCTGGAAAGCAGACTTGATTACCGAGTAAGGAATTTTATTGTATTGTCATAAGGACATAGTAAGGACACATTTATTTGGGTCTTGTCAGCTACTGAAGTGATTTTAGAGTATATCCCCTTAGTAGTCCTCTATATGCTCTACAAATACATTGGTTAAAAAGGCTTTGGCAAGCTACTGCCTCAAGGTCAGGAAAGAAATTTTTTATTGTTTCTGCTTTTGTAAGGAAACAGAAAAGATAAGAGCACTTATCAGAATGTGGATAATGAATGTAGACATAGATTTCATTCTATCCACATCTCTTCTAGTCTATTTGATACATATAAATTTTTATCATATGAACTGCAACCCAGAAACTTCATTGATGATAAACAGAGCTGATGGTAACATGTTCTTGCTTATATTCATAAACAGATTAATCATGTTTGTGTTACTATGGAATCCAGAAATTCCATAAGATTCATCTATATGCTGCAAATCTACTTCTGCAGTAAACAACTAAGTTTTAATATATAGGAACAATAAATCATAGAGTAGGGAGAAGATGTGTGACAAGGCAACAGAGGAAGAGAAAAGACAGGACAGAAATAAATACAAGTTACAAATTTTGTATCTTCTTTTTGTATTAGAGGTATAAACAAAAGCTTTACAGACAATCCTTGCTGACTATTTTCTTCATAGTGTTGATTACAATTGAAAATACATCTAATAACAATAAAATTTACAACTAAGTTAAGCCAAGGCTTCCTATAAGCCTCTTTTTAATTCATGTGTCTAGAGACAACATGCCAAAAGATGTTCTGGTTTCTGCCAAGGGTGCATGGTTTCCCAATAGTCCTTGTAATTGAGAAAACCTATATGATTTTTAAAACCTAACACATTGTACAGAGATATTAGTACTACACAATAACTAAATACTGAATTTCACTCACACATTTTGATGACATCAAGATACAGATGAACAGACTGGTCAAAGAAAGGCCAAAAATATGAATGTGCTTGCATAAGTGTATAATTGAGTTTTAACAAAGAATTGTTGTTAAATCCAGGGGTCCACATGCTCAGGATATTCACAAACTTCTAGCTGATGGAAATGGGGATGCCAAAGTATTGGAAAGATCCCCCTAGATTTTTTTATTCTACCTTTCTCTCAGGAACTGCTGTTGCCTATTCATAGCACTGTATACTCCAAAACAGTTCTTTGATTTCTCACATTTAAATAATTTCTGTAATAATGATACCAAAAAAGCAGCAGAAGCAAACACTTTAACATTAATTTGTAGGTATTAAAAAAGAAGGCATTCTTTACTCAGTGAGCTGGATATTTGGAGGGTAGTTCCTTCAATCAAAGGAGCATCTTAAGCAACAAATAGGCATGGTCTTTCATTACACATACTGTTTACATATTAATTAGATTTTCTAGCTTCCTTAATACATATTCATTACTTTGCTTTACATAGTCACACCCCTACTGGAAGTCTTTTTTTGGTCCTTCTGGGTCTTCTTCTTGACATCGGTTTTGGGCAGGCATAGTGTCACTGTGTTTCACAACAAAAACCGTAATGTTTTCTTTTGATCTTATCTGGGTATGTAGAGTTCAGCTTACATCCTGTTTCTTTAAGTTACATGCCTTATCTAATTCTCTAGGACTTCTCCAAGACTATTGTTCCTTATTTGGTCATGCCAGAATGCTGTGAGCGATTTCTCCTATCAGTAAAAAATTCTGCTCCTTGACTTTCTTTCTATTCTCTGGCACAATGACAAAGTATTCAGTCCACAGTCCTTTGTTTTTTTTCATATGGCTTTCTTGAAAGCTTTAATTTGAATGTAATTCTGCGTCCAGTAAGACATTTTATCAAATCATATGGTTTCTGTTAATAATTCTATCACTAGCAATTTACAGGAGTGAGCCTTTCAGTTTTAAAATCAGCATGTGACATAGTACGGAAACAGAGGGACAAAACAGAAAGCAGATGGATGTGTTATACACTGGCAGCCCACAAGGAAATTATTTTACTCTGAAAATATTTTCTTTTAAAACTGTTCTTTGTGAACATCTGAGAAGTACTTGAACATTACTTACCTGTATCTGATTTAGAATTGATGCTGAAATTTTTTCTAAGTCAAATTTGGACAAGAGTCAAGAGAAACCCAAGAAAGAAAAGTAAAATGACAAAACACAATCCCATTGTTTCGGATGTAGATAATGTTGAGTGAAGACTGGTGTTCTTAAAGCTGGTGTGATGTAAAAGCTTACAGAAGCTTTGTAACTTTTTCTTGTGATTACACACGTAATCATGATATGCTTGATACAATACAGAGTTATTGAAAGTGATTTGGACATGAAACTCTTGGATCCTGGAGTTTAGTTCAGACAAATCAGTTGGAAAAATAAGTTGAAGAGCCAAAAGACTTGGCAAGGAGGTCTGATACTTCTTTAATCTGCCTCTTGCTCCTACTCAAAACAATTCTCACTGATATATGGTAATATGAAAAGAAGGGTAGCAGTAGGTATTTTGAGACAATGGTAGAGGGCTGACAGACACAGAACCTGTTCTGAGTAGCAGCTGAATAAAAGACCGGATGTCGTGGTGCAGTACTGGTGGCAGTGGACTCTTATGCTTTGGCAACTGAATCAAGCTACTAGATAAGTTTGAATGTCTATAGTTTGGAACTAAACTAGTGTTATTTTTTTAGGTGCTAGAGATGGATATATTGAAACCGCAGGAGAGAACATTTATTAGGATTGTTATGTAAGCTAGGCACTCATTTTAAGAAATGAATATGGAAGATAAATGCAACTGTAGCATAGTGGGATGGCAATTTAGCTGTGTTAAATGTAGATATTTCAGTTGTTCAACAGAATCTTATCAATAGTTCTTTATATGAGAAGTTTGGTCCAACCAAACATTCATACTGGTGTCACTAAGATTGCTTATTAAATATTAATTCCCATGTAAAATTCTAAAGAACTGAATCCATTCATTTCATTGCTGTATTGTGATTTCATTGTGAATAATTACTTAGGAGTAGCAGAAATGAAATCAATTAGCATAAACTCCAGTGACTATCTGGTTACCATTTTCAGTCAGAAATTCGTAATCTGGTCCTATGCGTGTAACAGCTTTCTAGCATTACTCTGGTATTGGAAAATATTTAGTTTTATAATTGATATATATGTCTATATTTTACCTACAAAAGAAGTTCAGATAAAATTAACATGTAACTGTAAACAATATTGAGTGACATATATGTGTGACTTTTTCATGTCTTTGTGGGTGAGACAGGATGATGCATGCATGGGAATCTGCATATGTGAATATGTGTACATATATGTGTACTTTTACATATGTGTATAATTTAGGTAATATTTTAATATTTTCCATATATTCCATATACATATGTCAGCCAATTGAGATTGATTTTTGCTGGAGGGTAAAGTTGCGAGAAGAAGGAAGAAAAGACTTAATTGTCAGAGACCTGAATTTAGTCTTTCTTTTTATTAGACTACACACTCAGTTATTTCAGCTCAAAATGTCTCAGTGTGCAATCCCATCAAGTCTCCATGTTAAAGAAACAGCAAACACAGAAGACAGAAGTAGCAACTGTATTGTTCCCATCTTCTACCAGACACAAATAAGAAATATCTTTTGGCTATAGCTGGTAAATAACGTTCCAAAAATATTTGCATGAAGGAAAGCTTCAGTGCTCTTGATCTAAGAATTATTTTTCTATAAGTCAAAGTACCTTAAATAGCAGATAATAATGTTGCAGTAGTTTTGAATAGGATATATGTGTTGGATAATTTGGTTTATTCTGGTTAGATTCTTGTCAGATGTATTTTTAATTTTCTTTTTTTTTTTTTTTTTGCCATAGATATTCCTCTAACTTCCATTTTATTTCTTTACTCTGTTTCTTTTTCCACCTGGATATTTTACCATCTTGCTTTTCAAACCATCTAACTTTCATCCCTTTCTCTGTCATATTTTTGCTGTCTGTCTTAATTGTAATACACTCAGTTAAACCAGAACTTTTGACTTCCAAAATCTCAGATGAGGTATGAGTTGTTCAGCAATGCTTGCAGGACAAGTGACACAGGACAGAGAGGTATATGACTTTCAGGCATGTTTTCTAGTCTGATCCTTGACCAGAAACAACACGATGTCTCCACATAACACTGGAGTATCCCAATAGCTGTTTTATATCACGCAGCAACTAGTGGCCCTGAGCTTCTGATATTACAGGAAGTTTTGCTGAAATGAGTAGCTAAAGCTCTTTTCATAATCCCTATATTAGTTACAGAGGAATGACTACTGCAAATCTTTGCTGAACCACTGAGACAGCTCCTTGAAAAGTTATTAATACGCTGGCCTTATAGCCTGCCTTTGCAATGGTGAGAAGAATTTAGTTTCCATGTGAAGATAAATGATGCACCACTCATCTCTAAAAAGAAATAAAGTAGTATATACTTATACATAATACTTCAGAATAAAAAACTAAATGAAAACAAATCACACTTGTTTCAGTATATTTTTAATTCCTTAAAGTAAAAATGTTACTGTTGTAATGGACAAGTAGAATTCTAGTATTGATTTTTTCACCACCATCATTATGATAAAATTTAGGGTGAAATTTAATGCCGAGAAGAAAATAAAACAAACATAACTGAGCAAAAATCCAAGCAAAAAAATGCATTCCTTTAGATAGCAACCTCTTACTGCATTATCTTTTAAATATATTTTTAAAAAATGAATACAAAACCAAAACCAAAAAAGTAAACTAAAACGCCAACCAGCCAAACAAAAAAACTCCAGTCCTTCGCAAATATTTCAGCTCACGAGTTTTGTCAAAGATAAACCTGGACAAAACTGTTAATGGATATTTTAAAGTTTGTACTTTAAAAGAATTCAGAAGGCTAAGATTTCCAGAAAGACCTTTAGGGTAGCCTAACCATCTACATATCCCTAGTAAGGATGCTTACTAAGGATTCCTAGTTTGGAAGATTCATGGTCTTGTGACCATGAGGACACACCTTTGACCAAAGCACAAAGGCACCCTACTTGTGTCTCTCGAAAGGCTGATCCTTTAATCCTGTGTTGACTACCACAATTAATCTAATAATATTCAATGCATCTACTTGTAAAATTAACAACAGTTGTTCCAGTTTTTGTAGAACACTATAGTGGTAAAAGCAGTTTTCCCCATAATGAGAGCTTTAGTGTTGATGTTCTCTACTTTTTTCAGTGATTCTTTAATATTTTCATTGATTGCACATACTATCTTTGCACCTAACTTGGATGGTATGGATTGGCTCACTGGAGTTTAGAAAATGGGGTTTAGATGCCGCAGTGCTTGTCCCTTAGTCCTCGGTCCTTCATCTGTTAGTAAAATACATTGAATTAAGAAATGTCCAAGGGACTTGACAAACACACAGGACTAGTTTCAGCTAAAGGATGTTGGTTTTTTGTCTGGTTCTTTCTTAGACTAGGCAACCTAGTTTCTCTATCATTTTCTCAGTAATCATGATTTTCATGCCTCTGATTATTCCCATCATTTTCTGTAACTGTTATGTTCATTTTCTCTTCCTTTGACACTTTTTTTGGAGGTATAGATATAACAGCCAGTTGAGCAGCTGACGGAGAGCTTTTATTTGGCCTGTGCTAGAAGAGATGGGCTGAGCAGCACTGCATTAAGGAATTGATGTCCCACTGCCAGTGTGCCATGAGGTCTGAAGGCTCCCTGTGGAGTAGGCACCAGGACCTTGAAGAGAAGAAGGGTCTAAGCCACCTCTGGGGAAGGCAAGTGGGCTTGGTAGGAGGCTGGCCAAGGTCATGAAGGACTGTTAGTGCCCTCAGAGACCTGACAGCCACTTGAAGGTAGCCACTGATGAGGTCAGCTATGTTAAAGAGGTGTTAGACCATCAACTGTGCCCCCTATAGTAGCATAAGGGAAAATAAATTTTCTGTCTTGGACTTGTGTGGAAATCTGGTCAAAGAATACAATTCTCTGTCATACCACAGTTCCTTCTTACTCTCCTAGGTGTGACCAGGTTATGCAATTCTGCTTTCAAGCTTATAGCAGTGGAAAGACTCCTCAGTAGAGGAGAAAGAAAAGTTGGCAATAAAAAACCACAAGAAAACAAACCAAAAACACCGCTGGGAAACTCTGGGGAAGAGAAGTTGGGAAAAAAAGTAGTGAATATCAGAATAACAAAAATGGCAATCTATAAGCAGTATTTTTGCACAATCTTTTAGTAAGATACTGCTGCATCTTTGAGTCCTTTCCAGAACTAGTAGGTAATTATGGCTTTGTTACAGTGTCTTGTAGAGCTATTGTTTTTTTGATAAAACATACAGAAATTTTGTTATTCAGAATTTTCCCTGAAGTAATAATCTAAAACCTCAAGAGTTATCTGGGGTCCATAAACAAAAAGATACTCTTACTGGTTATATTTCTTAGCTGAACTAGTCAACATCTTCTTAGTCTCACTTATTTTGTTTGCAAATTGAAGACAGTTTTTATCCACTGAGATCTGCATTTCCTTCTGTTGGCATAAAATAACTGTAATCCTCCATTACAGAGGTTTGTGTCAGAGCCTTTCCCCGCTGCATATCCCCCTTGAATCTAAACAGCTCTGTGTGATGTACATGCCATTCAATTTAGGAAGAACAAGTCACTCAGCAGGCATAACACAATCAGTTATTATATTCTGCCTGCTAAAGACTAAACAAGTTCATGTCCTGCAAATATGGTTAGAATGTTGGCAATAGCTTGTTCTACACACACACAAAAGATAACACAGACAGCTGTATTTTTCTTAAATCAGATTATAATTGGCAATTACATGAACATGAGTAAAATTACATCTTGTTAGCTAAATTTGCATTTCAAGAAAAGCAAGTGTATTGATTTAATTAATTCCATCTTCCACATGTATAGACACAATCATCAGTCAAAAGTGACAGTTTAGAGTAGTTTGGTTGGCTGATCTCTGTTTATTTGTGGGTTTTTTGTTTGGTTTTTTTTCCTTTACTTAAACATTTATGGACTATGAGAAAACAGCTGTAAAGTGGTGAAAATTGTGATGTACAAGACCAAACTAAAAAATAGACAACAGTAAGGGTGTCTCAAAAGGGAAATAATGAATCTTGAGGAAATTTCTGGCAATCTGATTAAATAATTGATTCTATAACTAATCTTTTCTAACATCGGAATCAAAGCCAAGTATGATTTAGGGAATTTTATAGTTAAAATGTCAATGGATCAGGAGGGTTATGTCTATCAGGAATAGATCTGACTGTCATCATGTGAGAACCTGTTCAGACTGAAGTCCTGTGTATCATTTTGGTGGTCTTTATTCAAGGAAGATGAACTCAAACTGATGCAAAGAATGAAGAGTATCATAGATAATCTGCTTTACTTTAGGATACTATGTAGTTTATTCTACTTTAAAAATAAAAAAAATAAGAAAAAGGTTAAGGTTGAGACCTAATTGCTCTGCAAATGCATCACAAAGTGAATATTAGAAAAAAAGAAAAGTACTTAAAGCTACTAAATAGTACTGACACAAGACAAAATTAATACAATTTCACCATGAATACATTTCTAAAAGATGTTTAAAAAAAGCTGATAATTCTCAAATAATAATTTCTTAAAGAAAAAAAAAGTAGAATAATGGTTACTTAACACTGGAAGTGTGAAAAATTAGTAGAAAATGCTGCATAAGTTGGTTACCAAGTGCTACAAATCTACATTCTGCCTTTCTGTGGTCAAGATCAAAACTGTAAAGAGTATTTCTACATGGCAGCACTTAACACAGGCAAGGAACCACTATTAATATGCTTTGCACCTGAGAAATGCTTTCAGTACTCTAGAGTTCATCATACACATAAACTAGAAACAATACAGAAGTTCCCAATCCTCCTCTCCTCAGATTTATCATTCTGCTGCTCACACCATTATACTACTGTTAGTGCTTGCAAGGCTTCATGATGAACCAAAAAAGGAAATAGATGAAAAATAAACAAACAACACAGAAAAAATTACTCTTTTGTGCTCAAGCCAAAACTTGTTCACTGCACAGTCTACAAGCAGTGTAGTTCTAGCATAAGAGAAGGAGAAAGGCAAGAACAGTATAGGCAAACAACAGAAAAAACTTTTTGTACAGTAATATTTTAATCATATAATCATTAAATCATAGAATGATTTGGGCTGGAAGCATTGTAAATTTTTATGTGGAATTTCAAAAAAACTAACCACTGAAAATTAAGTAAGCTTATGCATGAGTAAGAAAATAACTTAAAAGCTAATAAAAACACTTCAAAAAATATTTTCTTTTACCTTGACTTTCCTTGCTTTTCTAAATCTTGGAAAGCCCTAGAGCAGCTTAATCTGGAAAACAGAATGAGCACTGGACTAAGAAGAGCTTTGAGATCAGCTTTCCCTCTGAAGTACAAATCTTCTGGGTATATGGCAGGGCAGTGTCTTTATTTCCACACATTTGTATTTTCCACAATGCATTTCAAATTGTCCCCATTTCATCTGGGGTTTAAAGACTTGAAAAGTGCAATTCATTTTTGGTATACCAATTAAGGACAGCTCGTAACTGTTGTTTTTACATCGAAATGCTTCTATTAACTCTACAAGATTAATTAACGCTTTGCTTTTCTCATATATATATAAACCAACATGAAGTTCTGAGAGTGAAAAATTATTAAGGAGTTACTTGTGTTTTGAATACTCTTTCATGCATAAGTACTCTCTCCAAGAGTACACGACAATTAAGACATAAAGTAGGACATGTTGAATAAAATTCCAAGTCAGGAGAATACAGGAGCTGAGCTACAGAAAATGCTGACACTTTCAAATAAAGAAATATTTAAGTCTATCTAGATAAAACTTGGATTTAAATCAACAGAAATATACATGAAGAGAATATATGAAACATAATGAATAAGTTAGAGGAATTCAAAAGCCATGTTTTCAAAATATCTCAGTGAGAGTTTTAGTTGATTTGTGTTACTGAATATTACATATTCCATACATTTAAAATGAAAAACCTTATCTCCTTTAATTGCTATGCTAAAAGAAGAGCAGAAGAATTTATTATATGATGACTGCTTACATTGAGACCCTATGAATAAATAATCATATAAACTGATTGAACACAGGCTATTAAGAAAATGGGACCGGGAAAAGTTGCATGTAGTAATTTGACTTTCACTTAAAAAGCAGAAACAGTAACATCCATGAGAGGTCTGTTGCCTATACAAAAGAGGGATATGACTTTTTAAGCACTGAAAATATTTATGTTTAGATCACATTTTAGCAGCAATGAAGGGAAGAAAAATTGAGAAGAAGAAATCCTGTCCTAAAAGTGCACAGGTCTGATCTCATTTCCCTTTTTTCTTTGGCTTGGGGAGAGATGTTCCATAATGTTAGTCATGATCTCAATTCCAATGACTGAGAAAAAAACCCAAACAATACCCCACCCTATCACTGTATGTTTTCCAGTTTGATTGAGTGTGAATCCTGTCTAAGAGATATGAGCTTTACTGTTTTACATAGCACAGTCATAGTCAAGTGATGAGAATGGCCTGTGCCTCCCATACAATGTAATTTCAATTAAGTGGAATAATAATGAATTACCTTTGACTAATATTTTCAGTTCAGATACTGAAAAATAAAGAAATAAACAAGTAAGTAATTAAAAATCATTGGAAAACTATTTTTTATAACAAAATCATAGAATTAGAGAAAGGTTGGGGGTTGGAAAACACTTCTGGAGATCATCTAGTCCCAGTCATGACTATGTACCTCAGGGCACTGGATCAGTTTTATGGTTTAAATAAAACATAGACTGGAATTAAGACAACAGAATTTAACTCAGGTATTTTTATCTAACGTTAGGCAAGTTATGTTAAATTTAAAATTAATAATGAATTTAAATATAAATGAATATTCTTACTATTAGCTTATTAGTCAAACACAGAAATTAAGCAACTATGGCAATTAGAATGAATATTATGCTACATAATGGCAGTTAAAAATCATACTTTGGCTACACATGATTATACAATTATACATTGTTATTTATTCAACATAAAAATATTTATAAATGTCATGATGGTTTATAGTCAAGAGAGTTCAATATTACCTTTAAGAAAGATGTGAATCAAGAAAAAATAAGCATTTGTTAATAATTGTTTTAGAAAAACAGGCTGGGGCTCTTTCCTGAACTATTTGGTGTATAGACAAGATTTTAAATCTTAGCATACTTATAAAAAATATTTTACTGTAATACAAAATATCTATACCACCACATACAGAGCAAAAACACAGCAAAGGTAGGGAAGAAAGAGCCCAGGTGTGGCGAAAGGAAGAGGGAACAAGAAAAAGACAGGAAAAATTATCAACATCAGTAGCTCAGTAGGAGATTGTGACTAACTAAACCCCTAGGATTGGAATGTGGCTCACTGAGTAAAATTCAACAGTGGAAGAAGGCTCATGTGGGCAAGGGTGATATGCCCGTACATCTCAGACAATAATCAAAAAAGCATGACTTATCCTAAATAGAAAGGGGGCCATAGAGTCATTTTTGTTATAGATAAACCACTATGAACAGCTCAGTGGATCGGCAGGTGGTGTAAGGTTTCCCTGAGTCAGTCAGACAGGAACAGGTGAAAGGAACATGTGGCTCAACCCAAAAACTAGACAACTAGCAAAATATTTCAAAGATGCCAGTGACCTTGATTTGGGTTCAACCCGCGCATTCCTTCCTGTTGACTGGGGTCACGGACATATTGATGGTGAGCCTTTTACAGACACCAACAATGGGAATCACATTGGCACTGTGATTGAACTGTGCATTGCAAAGTGTCACTTACTCTTGTATTGCGTTTTCAGTATATTTTGTATCACTTGGCAAAATCAATAATCCTGTGTAACGTCAATAATCTTCAAGTAAGTAAATTTAATATTAACCATTTCACCCTCCACACATGAAATATCTCAGAGAACCTGGTCAGAAAATACCAAAAGTATCAGCCTGACTCTGAATAAACTCACTGGGTCTTACCTGGTGATCTTAGAAGAAGCCACAGTTCAGAGAAAGCGGGCTAATCTTTGAGACTATTTTGTAGCTTAGTGTAAAGCAGGTGGATGGAGATGAGATATTATATTTATACTGTGTCTTAAAAATATCTCAACACAGATTTGAATCAGAGTGTGGTCAGAATACCATGCCTAGCATCTTTTAAAACGTTCCTATTTCCTAACTTGAATTACTATTGAAAAGATAATCTAGAAAGTAATTTCAGAGAGTGGTTTTATGTGTTAAGGCAACTGTAAACATGTTGCAACAGTATATGAGAAAGTTTAAAAAGTGTTAAACCAGCAAAAAGCTACTCTAGAGAAAGAAAAAACTAATTTTGTAAAGTTATCAAAAGCTATTGGCTAGCACATGTATAACTTCATTCTTTTGAGAATGAAAGTCTCTTTATATGTTCTTTGAAACACAACAAAATACACTCTTTGAATCACACAAAGAAAAAAAACCCTGGGGAAAAAAATGTAAGAGCAAAAAAACTAAACCTCTCTCCCCCCAAATAGTCAGCATACAATATATTCTGGTCAGCTAATTTGTTTGAATTTAACTGTAAATATAGGAAAATATATATTGATTAACGTTCATGGCTTCTATTTATAATTCAATGTATTGAAATTCTATTTATAATTCAATATGTTGAAAAAAAAAGAGGGGCTCTTTTAACGAATTTATTCCCAGTAAAAAGAAATGCACCTTTATAAGATCTTAAAAATGGCAAGTGAAACAATGGAATGGTGTAATGATATTATTTATCAAGAATCCAGTATGCAGTATATATGATGTGGATATTTGTCTCATCTTAATTAAATATTTATTTTCTGTCATCCTAAACTGATTTATTTTAAGAGCAAAACATTTAAGTTATTCATCAAATGGCATACTTTGAATTATCTCTCACCCTAACAAGAACAACATTTAAATTCATTTTAATACACAGAGCTGCAGTTATATGCAATTTTCTTCAAGAAACCAAGTTATTACCTCTTCATTTAGTAATTAGGAGTCTGAAAACTGTCTTTTTCAGTCCCACTCAGAGGACGAGCAACAATAATTCACACATTAAGATAACTGTCCTACTCACAGTCTCCCTTACAACACACAAGTTACCATCTTTCAGAACTTCTTCATTAGAGATTGCTTCCTTTATACATAACTCAGGCCATCAGTGAGACCATTTTGGCCTGTTCACCCTGGCTGAATGTTTTCCCTAGGCTGAGAATACACTAAAATTGCAAAACCTAGTAATCCTTTCCAATTTTCTGACCTGGATACACATGCTGGACTTTACCTTGGCTCTAACTAATTGAGCGCTGGAGTCGCTGCCTTTTGAAGAAAGGAACTTTATATACTTTCTTATACCAATGTGGGGCAAAATGCAACATCTTAAGACAGAATTTGCTGTTGACATGGAAAGAATATAAATAAGCAAAAATGTTGTGGTTAAGTTCTGAATAAATGGGAATTTAAGGGATGTTTTGTGTAGACTCTTTAGGGGTCCACTTTTCTAAGATCTACCTTAGCCAACCTGCATAGACATGATTAGATAACGCCTGAGTTCAATCTGATGTTCTACTGAAGTTCCTAAGGGCATACGCAATTTTTCTAATGTTAATTGATAAATTATGAGGAAAGTATATCCCTTTGAACATGTAAAGGATTTTAATTGGAGTACAGGCAGTTTGTCAGTCTTCTTTGGATCAGGCTATATTTGTTTTACTTGCAAATAGTTTTATTCCTACTCTATTTTGTCCATCTTTTAGGTATAAATTTTGTTTACTTTATAATATTTTTTTACATTTCTTAGGGTTTAAGAATCATTACTTGTTCACAAACTAAAACCTATTTTAAAATATCAGTTTTGACTGTCTTAAGACTAATTATTTTTCCTTTCTTTGTGATTTTTCGTTTCCAATATAAATATAAATAAATATAAATGTAAATACAAATACAAATATAAATATAAATATAAAATATTCTATTTTCATTCTAAAGATAGATATCTCAAAGGAGTGCTCATGAAGGACAGCAAAACCATGAAATTGCACAAAATTTTGCTCCTTCTGCCACACTTTGCTATAAATTCAGACGAAAATCAGCTAAAAACATGCACTTTGGTGGTGTGCAGCATAGGCCTCTCATTATATCACATTTGTTGTGAATAAAAAGATATGCAACAGGCTTGCAAAGGCATCACAGGGGACCCAAATGATACAAAACATAAATGAATCGTTTTCGCCCTATGCAACTGATACTAAGCAGCCTGGATGCAAGCCAGCCCACAGTGTTTGACTTCATGACCAAGGATAGATCCTAGCCTACTGTTGTTAAGGGGAGTAGCTGAACTCATTGCACTTACTGCAAGGTTTCCTTCATGTCACCAGTGGTATCTGGTTTTGGTTGCTGTCAGACATACTAACATTTTTAAGAGTTATTTTTTATTATGAACATCCTTATTATTTCACTGTTTAGCTTCATCAGCTATAAACTTTGTTACATATATGCTATGTCCTTTGTTTCAGCAGTAGTCTGTTTGGGGTATGTTAAAAACTATAGAAAACCAAGCTGTGGTATTCTTAACTGGACCCACACACAAATCATTATTTTATTTTATTGAAATGTATCTGAGACAGATGAAGAGCGCAAGAGCTGAAAATGCTATAGGGAAATAAATACAAATAGTATAAATAAAATATTGCTCTGATTCCTAGTTCCCACAGGTAAGACTTCAAGTGTCTATATATCTTGTACAAAGAAGCCTTGTTTATTTTTTTGTTTCAGATCAGGGTGGTTTTTTTGATTTTTATATCTGATATCATTCTTTTCCACTAAATATTTTCAGATAATCTTTTCCAGCAAGTCTTCCAATAATTTCCCTGGGCAATTCATAAAAAGACTGAAATCTTAGCTTCTGAAACTCTGTAGGGAAGACAAAACACCTGAATTTTCCATTATCCTTTCACATAAGTAGATAAAATTAAGTGAGCACTAAAAGGTGGTGTATCACTACTACTAAATAAAGAGAAATGTACTGCTTAATACAAAATTATTTTCAGTCCAACAGTATCACAGTGCAGTAAAAGCCACAACACCTGCTATTTGTTATCAGAGATGACAGTGTAAGTGACCAAAGAAATATTAAAAATATATTACAGGAATGGCTTTTTTTTTTCTTTTTGCCTTAGAAGGAAACAATTTAGAGAAATAACAATTGCAGTGTATCAACCATATTACTGACATGCCTGATATTTAAAATGTACATGGGAAATGAAATTTCTAAACTCAAGTTATAAACACAAATTCTCTATATATTGAGTGGGAAGAACTAGGGGTCATTTTAAGCATTATGACAACCATTGTCAAGCAGATCAGTGCCTTAGAGAGCCAAGAGGAAATGCCAAATATTGAAAGTTCTTATACAGCTCTACCATTCTCCCCTATACAGGTACTATTAGTATTCACAGACTGAAGCAGCATTTGAAGATGGATGCCTGCAGTTTTCCTTTGGTTGCAGAGGGTCACTTCACCTCAGAACCCAATGCCAAACATGCAAATAGTGCAAATTCACCTTGACAAGGCTACTTGTTTTCCCTGGGCTTTGATCCACAGTTCCTTCCTCTCAGCACACTATTACAATGATTACTGCAATCCAGTTTAACAGTGCACTTATGCTTTCTGATGAAGCTACATAAATATGGGTAAACAATGCAGTGTGTTGGTGAAAGTGACAGGTAAGGTGTGACTTTTTAGTCCCCATTTTGAGGCTTGATTTTTAACTTTGCATTTAAGACTAACATGATGAAGTATTGAGTTTTTGGGCGGTATCTGGTTTTGAGTAACTCCTTGATAATAGACAAAGTCAAGCGAGAGATTTCCTTGAACTGCTTAGTGATAAAAGATGAAGTTTTTAATAACTTCAGTTACGCTTAAAGATCCAATATTTCTCTTCCTATGCAAATAGCATCTTTATATTTAACTCATTGCTTTCTGTATGTTAAGTAAAATATCAGCTAATCTGATCCTTTCAGTAAGTTGGGATAAAGTTGACATCTGCTATATCAGGTAAGACTTCAATGATTTGTTGGTGAAGTATTGCCTGAGATGCCCAGCTTAGCTTAAAAGAAAACATTGGTGGCAGAAGGAAAAGCAAAGCTTTCCTAGCTTAGGGTATTCCAATGACATAGATGCATAGTCTAAAGTCTGCTAGGCACATACAGGATTAGAGACACTAATCAAATTCCCAACAAAACTAAAGCATAAGTTTCATAAAACAAAATAAAACTTTGTTTTATGAAATTTCTTCATATTCTTTTGCCTTATTACTACATAGGGAAAAAGCAAATATTTTGTTTTATAGCCTACCCCAAATTTATATAGTTCTCTGTATGATTTGCATTGTTATTTTCAGCTATTTATTTTTTCAGAAAGAATCAGTAGATGGAATTATAACTGAAAAAAGGCTGGCTGTTAAAAAGAACTTTTATGAAGTGAACATCTAGAAAAAAGCATGACAGATTAGCAGCTGATAATTATCAATATATTAAAAGCTATGCTAATACTTGCAAGCTATACTAATTTAGATTTTGTAACTAGAACACAATGGTTAGAAAACCTGTGCTTTTAATACAACCTGACGTCAAGAAAATGTTCAGAAAACTCACCGAAGTTAACCTAGAATTGATATAAACTATGATATGCTGACACAGAATGATGCACTAACTCACTCTGATTGTAGTTTATGTAATACTTTCATCCTTGAATTTCTTTTTCCATCCTTAGTCTACTTAACAGTGTCTATTTCAGTAAGCAAAAGGATAACTGAATGTGTTAGAAAGGTTGATTTTTTGTTTGTTTGTTTGTTTTTTACCAAAAGGAAGACATTTCCTAAACAGACTGAATTTCACCTGATCTCCTACTGAAATGCTGTCTAGGATGTGTTATTCTAACACCAGAAATATTAAATTGATATTCATTCTTTGTCACATATGAAGTTATTCTGTAACAGAATAAAATTGAACTGTATGAAAGAATAAATAATTGGGAGAAAAGAAGAGGTTCCTTAGATCCCCTGGAATTTCATTATTGACATTATCCTCTGTGTTTTCTGAATTACAATAGTCAGATGGATACAGACTCACAGATCAAAGACCATAAAAGATTAAATATCAGAGATTTAAGAAAAAAGAAAAAAGTGAATCTCCTCTGCCTGAAAAAAAAGCCCACTTGAATTCTTGTGTTGTATTTCAGTGCAATTAGTAACCAACATCACACTAAGAGATGAAAGAAACTCTAGTTATCAGTTTCTTTTATTGATAGGCACATACCAGCACATATGTCTGGTACAGTTATCAGCTTAATTTTTTATCTTCTTACAAAATTGATTATAAAAAGTCTGAAAGATAAAATTGTAATAAATCACAAAAGGAACTATGCAGATATAGACTGAGATACTTAGGGAGGGGAAGATGTGAAGACCCAGTAGAAACATAGCACTTAAAAAAATAACTAAAAAGTCAACATATAGATGAAATGTAAAGTTTTGTTTTCATCTTCAAAGGACTTTCTAATTTTCTCTTTTCCTTTTTTGTCCTTTTGAAAAGGGATAATGTAAGGGCAGCTGAGTGGGCAGCTGGCAGCTGGCCAAGGTCAACCCACCATGAATATTTTTAATTGTTAATATTTGTTAATAATTATCAATATTATGAAATACATCTGAATGTAGATGGTTGTAATGTTCATTTCTATACTTGAACTAATCAGCTTGGGTTTCCCTTAAATTCACTTTTAGGTTCAGTTCAGCTTATCTGGAAGTATGTGCTTGTTTATTAAGAAAACTTGCATTCTGAATAGTTAGACTTCCATAGACCGTTCCTGATTCAATATTGCCTTACAAAATTATATGGGATTAATTCTGCATCATGGAACTGATGGAACACAGAACTATGACTCTGCTCCCAGATTCCAGTGTTTAATTTTACAGCTTTTCTCCTCATCATTCTCCTCACTGTGGTCTGAGTAATCACAAGTGAGCAGGGATGTCAATCCTTTCTAAGGAAAAATCTAGGTCTAGATTTAAAATACAGATTTCAGTAAATAATCTAAGATTTTAATTAAAGATAAATTAAATTAAACACAGATATTCTTAATAAAAATAAATTTCAGCTTTCTCAGAAAAAAAATCAAATTCTCAAACACCAGGTTAGTAGCAAACATTTTTAATGAAAAAAAATCTTGTGATGTTTTCAAAGAAATGCAAAACTTAATGCAGAGAAAAACATCCATCTGAAACAGTGTAGCTAGAAAATCTCTTTTAGTCCAATTAACATAATTCAACCTTTTCCATGTAATTCAATTTTCTGGAAAGTTCTAAGAAGAAAAGTGCAAATAAATATGCGGGGGAAAGCCAGGTAAAACATAGCTGAAGCTATATGATACATCTACCTAACAATGGGTTTGTTTCTCATAATTGCATGTTTTGGGATGAACAGCATACTTGGTGAAAACTCGAATCAAGGATCTAGAATGTGAACAGCTTTGCTGCACATACACAAATCTGCATAGTGGAAGAAAGTAGTTTGACAATACTATATGTGTTATGTTTGGTTATATTTTAGCTTTCTTTTAGTCTGTTAAATCAACTTACATATTATTTGATGAACAAAGTACCATGACAAGGAAAAAGAAGTAATTCACTTCAAGACACTACAATTTGCATCCGTGCAATATGAGCTCCATCATTTCATCTTTCCATGCCATAAAGAAAGCAATTTTCTCTCAAAATAACAAGTTGCTTTTTGTTTGCCATTACAGTGTGAGCATACACCATTAAACTACAGAGGTTCGTATAAGCGATATCATCAAATACAACAATCAAGGGCTGATCTTACATTTCACATGCAACCCAAACTCCCAGTGAAGTTTATAAAAGTACATAATAAGAGAGAAAGGCTGAGGTTTAGGTTTGGGGTTTTTTTACAGTACTGTGGTTTTAAAGGTCAGAACTATGCTATTCAATGAGAAATCACTCACTTCAGAGAACAGAAAAAGAAGATGTTTCTAGAAAGCTGAAGTCTGCAAATGAGAGTAAACACCAGCTATAGAAATAACCTATTGACTTTCCATGTGACTTTCCTGGGCAGCTAATACAATACAGGTGTTTTTCCACTTCCAATAGTGCAACAATGGTTGCCATTTAAGAGGAGGAAAATGTTATGATGAAAGAGTCAAGGTAATTTATAACAAAGATATAGGAAGGCAGGGAGGTAAATAAAAGTTTCTCAGGAAGCTGTTGATCATAGAACTTCCAAATTATTTAGATTGGAAGGGACTCCTTTCCAGTAAACTATTTCCAAGTCCACATGAAAAGCAAGACCAATTAATGCAGTTTGCTCAGAGTTTTGCTCCAATGAGTTTTGAATATTTCCTGTGGTACAGCCTATGTAATCTCTTCGGGCAGCTTGTGCCAGTGCATAACTATCCTCAGGGTGAATAAAGATTTCCTAACATCTAATCAGAATTTATCTTGTTTTATCAACAGTATGTAGATCTATAAATATTTGATAATGCTGTGAGTATATCTAGGTGGCATCTAACCTAAGTGTGTGAGAAATAAGACCATCAAAGGTAAAAAAAGAAACAAGAGTAGTTATGCGTATACAGCAACATTTGATTTACAAATAAGAGGAGTTTTTAAAAAGAAAAAAAGCTCATTGAAAACAATCAAGGGGCATGGGCAAATAATAGCATGTGGGTGTGCTGGTTTTGTTTCAGAAAATTAGTGGCGTCTCAGAGTAAATAAATATTACTTTTTTTTCTAAATTACCATAAGAGCCAACATAGACACGCAAGAAACTAAAGAAATTCTTAAAAAGATAGGTCCTTCCACACTGAATGCAAAAGCAGTAGAAATAATAATTAGGAAATGACTAAAAATATTAGACATGTGGAGAAATATGCAACAGGAAATAACATTAATGGCAGAGATATGTTTGAAGCTACAATCTTGAGTTTTTGAAGTAGTTAAGCATACTGTCATCATGTTCCTACACTATGTTTAGACTTACAGAAAATAACTTTTTATGAAGTCTGAAAAACTAATTTAATATGAAGAAGTAGTTGCGGAAGGATAACATTATTTACAGTAGGAATGCCACCAATAATTTCATCCCACAGGGTTCTGTACTGATGCTTATACTGTGCCACATATTTTCAAACTACTTTGAAAATTATTTAAATAAATGAAAGAAAAATTAGTAATTGTACAAGATGGGTCAGGCTAACAATAATAAAATTCTTGTAGCCGGATATGGAGGCTGTCAATATTTTACCTATGAAAGATGAACCAGAGCAAGCAGATTTTATGTTCAGCTTGTTTTAAACCTAAAATGGTAGGACATTGACATTGTGTAATTGGAGAGGAATTTCTGTATGCAGTGACCAAAAAAATTAATAAAGGCCACAGGCCGCATACTGACAGTCCAAGGCCCAACCTTTTGTTACCCGCTTGTTATGGGAACTGGCTGTAAGAACATGGCAGCAAGTAGCTCTTGTTACCCTGGATGATTTTCTCATGGTCTTGCAAGTGTGAGCAGAGACTGAAAGCAGAGAGGCCCTGGAGACTTAAACAACTCTAGGTTGGTCAAGTGTTTTTGCCCTTGGTTGAGCAGTGGTGCAGATTGCCCTGGGAGGTTGTGTTGCATCAGTCTTTGAAGGTTTATAACAACATGATGCCTGAACACAGCTCTGAGCATTCCAGTGCAAACTCAGATCTGATCCTTCTTTCAGGAGTGTGGGACTAAAGACCTCTGGAAGTTTTGCATGCATAGTGAAGAGCTGGATAAGGACTAGTTTTGTTTTAAGAAAACTAGAGTAGATAAGCAAAGGTGGACAGGAGGGGAGATTAAAGAGAGGGATGGGGAAAGCCACACAAGAGGGTGAGACACCTGCTGAAGCCTGTGTAAGTGACGCTCCTCCAGGTGTCACACACCTTATAGCCCCAGGGTGGAGACTAAGAGCTGCAGACTGCCTAGAGACACACTTCTTATAAAAGGACAAACTCCTGAAATAAGGTATGGGGAGGTGAAAGCAGGGAGAGGACCTCAGGAAGAGCACACACTGAGCTCAGTAAATAAGAACATCACAGACTGCAGCTATTTGTGCTGATGACATAGCATAAGCTCTATGATTTTGCATATTCACAGCTGGTGTAGTATGATTGTTAAGGGAGGATTGATTTCAGTATGCTATTATAATGATTAACAATGTGCAATAACTAATTATTGCCAATGTGTGATGTTAATTAACATCAATTTAATAAAGTGTTGGTTTAACAGTTTGAGCCTGACCTGATTTTTCAGTCATCTAAGCACTCTAATCACAACACTCTCTAGTTTCCTGATACACACAAGCATTCATTAGTAAGAGGTGGCTGTGAATGGTTATACAGTGACTTAAAAATTCTGAGTGTTCTTGACTGTTCATTGAAAACATGTTGAAAAACTAATACATATCATCTTGAAATAATACAATTAAATGAGCAATTATTATTAAAAATATATGAATATCTTATGGCATGCTAAACTAGATTTTTATTAGTCACAGCCAGCATAGCTTCATGAGAGGAAAGTCCTGCTTATTAAACCTGGTTTCCTTTTATGACAAGAAAATCTACCTAGCTGATGAAGGAAAGTCAATTGATGTCATCCTTCTGGATTTCAGTAAAGCTTTCAATACTGTCTCTCACAGGATGCTTCTGGACAAAATGTCCAGCATGCAGCTGGATAAAGACATCATGTGTTGGGTGAGCAATTGGCTCATGGGTCAAGCACAGAGAGTAATAGGCAGTGGGGAAACATCAGACTGGTGACCTGTGGGTTAGAAGCCCTGTGCTTGTCAACATCTTCATAAATTACTTGGATGCAGGACTGGAGGGGATATTAAGCAAGTTTGCAAATGACAGAAAACTGGGAGGAGTTGTTGACTCCCTGGGAGGCAGGGAGGCCCTGAAGAGAGACCTTGACAAATAAGAGAGCTGGGCAATCACTGACCATATGAAGTGGAAGTGCAGGATTCTATACCTGGGATGGAGCAATCCTGGACCTTTGTACAGACTGGGGAATGAAATGATGGAAAGCAGTATCACAGAAAGAGACCTGGGGTTCATAGTCAATGGCAAGTTGATTCTGAGTCAGCAATGCCCTGGCAACCAGGAGGGCCAACCATGTCCAGGGGGGCATCAGGCAAAACATCTCCAGCTGGTCAAGGGAGGGGATTGTCCCGCTCTGCTCTGCACTTGTGTGGCCTCACCTTGAATACTGTGTGCAGTTTGAGCACCACAATATAAGAAAGATATTCAGCTGTTAGAGAGTGTCCAAAGGAGAACAACAAAGATGGTAAAGGGCTTTGAGGGGAAGCCGTGTGAGAAGTGGCTGAGGTCAGTCGGTTTGTTCACCCTGCAGAAGAGGAGACTGAGGGGAGACCTCATCACAGTCTACAACTTCATTGTGAGGTGAAGAGGAGGCGCAGGCACTCCATGGTGACCAGTGATGGGACCTAAGGGAATGGCCTGAAGTTGTGTTAGGAGAGGTTTAGGTTGGATATTAAAAAAAAGTTTTACACCCAGAGGGTGATTAAGTTCTGGAGCAGGCTCCCCAGGGAAGTGGTCACAGCACAAAGCCTGACAGAATTGAATAAGTCATGGTGTTACTCTTAGGGATGGTCCTGTGGAGGACTAGGATTTGGAATTAATGATCCTTGTAGTCCCTTCCAACTCAGTATATTCTGTGATTCTGTGATTTTTTTTTCTGCCCTATCCTTTCTGATTAATTTTTATTGTAGAAATGCATGAGAGAGCTGCATCTTCAGAATAGTATGCAGTATATGATCTGTTACCTGAAAGAGTTTTATAAAATCACAAATTGAACAGAGGGTAAACATGGAATAACTTTTAATGAGTGAAATTAGGGACATGAAAGAAACTATGAGAGCAGGTGAAATTCTCAGCACAAACAAGAGAAATACATTATTTTAGAATGAAACCTGTTAGATTTATGTGAGATTTTGGAGGTGAAAAGTGTAAAGAGCATCAAGTGTGGTTGGTCAAGTTTATTAGAAGACGAGATTATCCCAGAATGCAAAACACATATTCCACTCAGAAAACCTGTGGCCTTAGTAAATAAGAAGCTACAAATGTGTATCTGAAAGTTCTAAATATACACTTATCCCTAATCACCCACTTCCCAAAATCTTATTAAAATATCTTAAAAGAGACAGAACATATTCAGAATCTATAAAATATTGGTTGTAACTGACAGTTTTACTGCTGACACTGTATCATGTGAATGTCTTTAGGGACAGGTGATAGTGAAGCTAATAATTTCTTCAAGGCAGTGTTAACTTGGTCAGTAACGATAGTTCCACACTGTACACATCAACTTATATAGATCTGTAATGAAGATCTTTGCAGCTGAGGTAAACTTCTTAAATTTTCTTTTCAGTTAAAGGGAAAAAAAAGGTTCTTTTAAGAAAAGACTTATCAGCTATTTTAACGTTCACATTGGTAGTCACACACAAATGTAAAACAACATCAGTAACCAAAGATAAAAGGCTGCATTAGCTTAAGTTCTAAGCAATGCATAAATTCAAATGGTGAATGTCAATGCATTTCAATGCAGATGTTCAAGTGTACAAATCCTCCCAGTACGGTGTTGGAGACAAGGACATCTCTCTCTGGAGAGATGCTGGCAGCCCCTTGCAGGGCAGGCTCCCTGGGAAATAACCACCCTGGCCAATTCCCCATGTCCGGGCTCTGGACCACCTTCCTCTTCCTCTGTGGATCATGTTACCTGACCAATCCTAAGTCCCGTTGTCCCCCTATCCCAGACTTCCCCTCTCCTGCCCTTATAA
>JAWMRA010000001.1:69415936-69446867 GCA_035584735.1 Pseudotriccus pelzelni | reverse complement strand
GGACCTGGGTAACCCCAGCCTTATCCCAGGAGGGAGGTAGGCCCAGCCCTGAGGTCGACACACAGAACAGAGAAAGATACAGAGAGAGAAACAGTTCCAGCTTCAATGAGTCGGAGTTGACATCCCAGAGATAACAGAGAAAAACTTACAAAGTGCTGCAGAATTTCTTGAAAGACCTGGAGCTTTTAAAGTGGAAAGAAACTTGCTTCTCCTCCTGGACTGATACAGAAGGGAGAGGGGTATTTCTGTAAATACATAGTGCTTTTGCTTATTTAGAATTGTTGTAGATGTAGTTGTTTAGTTTTTATTTTGCTAGTAATAAATTCTAATATTATTTTTCCCCAATCAGATCTCGTTTTGTCTGCATAAACCTTCTCTCACCTTAGAGCAATTTGTGGGGAGTGTGATAAAAATTGTCCCTAGACAAACCCACAACAGCAAAACAACAAAAACATTATAGAAAAAACTTACTTGGAACTATCAAACTCATATCACTCTCTTGTAGTATTGTGAAACTTACTGTAAAAGGAAATAAAAAATCACCAAAAACCTGTAGGAGATGGAATTGTGATTTTCTTGGAGTCTGATGAAAGTAGGACTCTGAGATCTAGGACATGAAAAAGAAGCTACTATACAAAACATATTCCCCAATGGAAACCTGAAGAAAAGGTGCAGCTAAAGAAAGCAGTAGCCACTGCTTCTACTCAGGCCACTAATATTGGGTAAAAAGAAAAGTATAACATAAGAGTGTCAAAGAGATTTTGCCATGAGATGACCTTATCAAACTTCTACTTTTCCTCACTGTTATCATAGGTGTTTATTTTATCTTGACCTTACAGTTTTACAAATTTTCATCTGGTATAATGAACTTCTTCGTGTAATTATTAGTAAAGTTAGTGTGATCAATAAGGGAATAGGGTTATTGACCATGCCCAGTAAGATTCAGTTGAAAATAATAAATTTACTCCTTTTAATTCAGGTTGTCAAAACTGTGAGGCAAAATCTTATTCAGTACATACTTGTCTATACATTTCTTATATACTTCTGCCATTTATTTGTATTTCTTTTTAACACTGCTCCAGGGTGGAGTCCCTCCCACAAGAGACAGTAGCTCACAAACTTCAGTGTGGGTCCTTCCCATGGGCTGCAGTTCTTCCTGAACTTGAGTCCTTTCCATGGGTTACAGTCCTTAGGAGAGACTGCTCTAGAGTGTGTCACCCATGGGCCACAGTTCCTGCCAGAAAACCTTTTCCTTTGTGGGCTTACAGTGGACTGCAGCTTCTTTCAGGGTATTCCCACCTGCTCCAGCTTGGGGACCCCCACAGGCTGCAGGTGGAATTCTGGTCCAATGTGGTCCTTCATGGGCTATGGGATGACAATCTGTGTCATGATGGTCTTCACCACAGGCTGCAAGAGACTCTTTGCTTCAACACCTGGAGCACATCCTCCCCCTCCTTCTTCACTGACATTGGTGTCATCATTGTTTCTCTTATTTTATTACTCTTCTCTCTCACATCTGCTAAGCAGTGGGTTTTATCCTTCCTTAAATACGTTATCACAGAGACACTACTAACTTTGTTGATTGTCTCACCTCTGGGATCTGTCCAACATGGGAGCAGATTCTGGTGTCTTCTCACAGACACTAAACCATCCTGCTGCCAAAACCTTTCCACATAAACACAAATCTTCCAGAAAATGAACACTTCAAGTTTGTTCACATGGAGGATTGGTATTTGATAGTGTTTTCAGATTGTGTTTTCTTGAGGGTTGAAAAAACCACATTTCCAACCATGAGAAATAAGAAAGAAAAGGTAAAAAATGAAACTCCACAGGACACACCATGATGAAAAGTGGTGGATGCAGGAATTTTAGTGACCCTACTGCTTAGTGTCAGAAAATACGTGGTATAAAAAACTACTGATAGTAGTATGATCATAGTACTGAATGAGTACTAAATAGTACTGGGATAATGATGTGTAATTGTACCTGCCTACACATTAGCCTTTTTTCTATTCTGCTAAAAGAACTTTCCAATTGAAAAAGATGAAGTTTCATATAAACTGGAAGTAAACTGCCTTAGAAAGAAAGAATCAAGCTTATTTTTCATTTTCCTGTGTTTGCTGCATAGTCATGCAACATTCTCTAATTTTGATCAGTTCCTTTCAGTACAGTTAAGATGTACAGAGAGCTGCAAGAGAATTTTTAACTTCAGATGCTGCTTGAAGACATGAATCTCTTTTTGCAGTGAAGTCTCTCTGGAGAAGGAGGAGAATGCTCATTCTTCTTAACTCAGCTGTGGCATTCAAATGCCTACCAGATTAAGCAGCACATTATTATGAAAGTAAAAATACAGATTTTTGGTAGAAGAATGTGATAAACAGAACACTTTAAACCCAACGTACTAAGCAGAAAAACAGGTCATCTGTTCTTGTTGCTATCTTTCTATAAACCTTTCCTCACCATTTTTCTTTTTAGCTTAATGTTACCACAAGTATGTCCATATCTTCAGTATTTATTTACTGAATTTTACAGTTGCTAGAGAATTAATTTTTTCCTGGGTGAATTCATAAGTCATACCAAGGGTTTTACAATGGTTGTCCAGTTATGGTTTACATGAACAATGGGCTCAGTTCTCTTAAACAGTGTGAGACCCCCTTTTCTAGGCTAAACAGTCCCAGCTCTCTCAGCCGTACCTTAAAGGAGAGATGCTCTATCACTTCATAATTTTAGTGACCCTTTGTTGAACTTTGTCCAGTATGCCCATGTCACTTTTGTACTGAGGAGCACAGAACAGGACACAGGACTCCAGGAGTGGTCTCACCGGTGCTGAATAGAGGCGATCATTCTCCCTTTATTTACTGGCAGTACTCTGCCTAATGAAGCCCACGAAACTATTAGCTTTCTCTGCTGCAAGAGTACACTGCTGACTTATCTTCAATATGGTGTTAGCCAGGAGCCCTGGGTTATTTTCTGTCAATCTGTGTTCCAGCTGGTGGCCTTCAGCATATATTGAGGCTTATATTGAGGTTGTTTCTTTCTAGATGCTTGTTCCTTGTTGAACTTCGTGAGGATCCTGTCAGACTATTTCTCCAGCCATGTGATTAAAAAAACCAAAAACCATCACAAAAACCAAAACTCAATCCCAAACGTGCTAGTGCAACATTTCAAGATTATGTCATAAGTAATATAGTTGTCATATTTTCAGTAAGGTGAATGAGAAGAATCCAATGCCTTAGCAGAACAGTTTACTCAAATCACACATCTCAGGAAGAATAGCATAAGGACAGGCATATTATAATTATGGCTTTACAAGGTGACTAAGAAAGGACATTCAGGAGAATTCTTCAGCCCAGAGATTTCTGAATTGTCTTCTGGAGAATGGTAAAGCTTCCACAGGCAGGGAAAATAAAGGACCGTAGGCTTTTTATTTTGCAGTTAGACTACTCTCCAGAATCATAACATTAAAAGTTTATAATACAGGAAATGGCCCTGGGTATCCCATGTAACCATGTTCTAGACTATATCAGGATGTGGATCAAAATTACCACAACGCAGAAGACACTGGTTTCTAGAAGTTTTCTGTAGAGCACCATCCTACAGATGTATGTGAAGTGCTCCAAGACTGGACACTTTCCTCCAGCTCTCCAATGTTCTTATTTGAGAAACACAACATTCCTGCACCCTAATCAAGTTTAGATGTGAAAAAAAGTGCAAAGAAAATGTTTCTGTCTTGTCACAACTCAGTCCTTCACAGCATGAAAGAAACATAACTTTGGGCTCCCACAGATGTGTTAAGTACCAAAAAAAAAAAAAAAAAAGTAATAGAGTTTAGAAATTTTTTGGGTTCAGACAGCAACTGAGCTTTAAATCACACATCTAAGTTCTACCAATCTCCTACATAAGACACTAAACTTCTTTCTGGGATGTGGCCTTCATTACCCAAGCACATCCGTTGCCCTACTTTAGACTTTACTGGAACTATTTTTAAAACAAATAATTACTCATAGTCTCTATCTATACTGGTGACTGCATCCATCTTAGGAGGGATGCCACCCTACTATGTGGTACAGTGATTCATGCAGATTTGGCTCAGGACTAGCTACCTCCAGAGCAGATTGGTGGTATCTGAACTACAGCTCAAGTAACCCTGGGCAACTGATGTTCCATGTAGCTCCCAAGAATTCGAATATTTTTCTTTTCCTGTTCAAAGTTTCTAACATATCATGCAGATTATGCTGTAAGAGAGTTATTTTCATTGTTTTTCTTGATTTAGGATGAGGTATTAAGTAATATAATAATGACTTGGTGCCCGTTAGTATTTAAGTGTATTCATTAAAGTAAAAAGAACTCAGTCTGGTGCTATTTCACCTAATCTGGAGAGCAGCAATGAAACCAGCTTCTAAACCCTCATGCAAGGATTTGTTTTGAGGGAGTGTGTTGACTTACATTGACAAAGATCCTGGACAAAAATTAATATTTTCACAGTGCAAAGAGAGAATGGTAACATGAGCAGCTATAATTAGTAGCCTGATTAGAAGGAGAATGTTAATTAACAGAAGAAAGTGTCTGTTGAAAAATACTGACAGACAAATTGCCTGCCAACATGAAAGCTGCGAGCCTGGAAACTAGGCCTTGGAAGCAGAAACATCCTTTAAAAGTGTAGCTGGCATCTCTGAAATACAGCTGCATAAATAGAAACAGGAGGCATCCTGAGACATCATCAATAAGTACAAAACCCAAGAAGTTGTAATGGCAACTTATCGTCTGAAAAAGTGGAAACTATGTGGGAAAATGAAATTGGTCTGAAAGAACACAAAATGTCATCATGTACATGTTCTTAAAGGTGAAAAATAGAGATTGACAACATCTATTGACTGTTCAAAATGTTGATGATATATGTGGTTGTGTCTCTATGATACAAAAAAGAACTTAATTTTCGTTTTTCAAACAGTCTGAATTCTCTGAATGAAATTTCTATGAGATCTTGGACTTGATACTGGTATTACATATCCATATGAATAATCTATTATAACTATACCTGTTATATTGCTGATAAGTTTGTTTCACTTCAATTACAAGTTTCGGGTAAGTGGTAATAAAATGCATCTATTTGGGTGCTGGTTTAAAATCGATTATTGTTATATGATTGCTTGCTGCCATGATTGGTTGCTTCCATACTATTGGTTGATTCTATATTATTGATTGCTGATAATTTGTAATAACTTGATATGTGTATATATATATATATATATAGTTACTTTATTAATCATAACTTTACTTGCTAGTGGTGATTTTGTGGTAGTATACCTGCTAGTGATGATATGGGGGATATTTTTGGTGATCTGTAATAAAGTGGAGACATTTAGAGGATTAAAGCCTCTGAGTCCTTGTGTATTATGGAATCCTAAGAACCCACAGTCACGATTTTTGTACACCCACAGAGCAGGTTATTTTTTTGGCTGTGACAAATGGTGAGATAAGCTACTTGACAGATTTACCCATTTTAAATATGTTAGAGTGCAGTAAACTTTCACCAGGTCCTTTGAGATATTCCTTGCGGAGGTTGTAGTGTTTAATATCAGTTTTACTTATTTTAAATATAGCTGATGTTTTAAAGGATTTCTGGTTTATCAGAGTGATTCAAAATATACCGCATAACACAATCAAACATAAGTTACAGTCAGCAAACCACAGCAATGCAGTACGCAGTTCATTCACAATATCAATGTGATTCCCATTACCAATCTGTATAATATACTCACCATCACAATGCTGGGTGTCCTCAGTTGGCAGGAAGTAATACATGGGTTGAAAACAGCTCATGTCCTTTGCTTTCTCAGAAGTTCCTTTACTGGTTGCTTACTTTTTATACTCTGTACTGTCCTGAGCCCCATTTTCGCTTCCCTCCACATTGGTCTGGCTGACTCTGGGAGACATTTACACTTGTAAAGAACTCAAGAAAAAACATTTACATGACTAGTTGACAAATTAAACTGTTTATCTGAAATGAAGGCCACCATCTGATTCTTTCTGTGTTGAGACCAGTTTCTTTGTGTTATTCCTTGAGCTTCTTGGACACATCAGCTTGATCCATTTCCACTGAAACTTCTTCTATTGCAGGAGTTTAATGCTGAGTCACAAAGTGACATCTCAGGGCTTCCATTAGAAAAAAAATAAAAATCTTAGGGAAGTCACTTGACTATCATTAAAAATAAAATATGAGTTTGCCTACTCTATCAATATTTTTTCCTAAATAGAAAGTTTTGTATACTAAAATGAAGATTTATCCTACTTAACTCTAGATTATAAAGAGTCATGAGACTTTCTGTAAAGTTATCAGGATGTCTGCGTGACTAGGTTTTAGCTCTGGATGATTAATTGGCTAGTTATTTATTGGAGTAACTTTCCAAGTTTACTAGTTTTCCCCTATCACCACTAACCACTGCTTCATCTGTGGAAAAATGTGCATCTGCCATTCTGTTAAGATAACTCTTTCCAGTACGTATCCTCTCCTGAACTGGCTTTTCAATATGATAAATTTTTTGTGATTGTACTATAATGACATTGTAGGGGAAAATAAAGGCCTTGAGATTTGTTTCTTGATAGGAGAGGAAGGAATCATTTGCTATTGGTGAGTAGGCAGTAAATAGATTTCCCAGAGGAATTACATATAATTAAGAAGCAATTAACACACATGGTCTACAACAAAAGCTAAAAGAATATACTACCAGAGTGGACATTATTGAAGGAACAATATTCCTTTGCTAGATATCATACAAATTTGTCAAATCAAATTAGTTCAATTCTGATAATTACTAAACTGTTTAATTACCCAGTGTCTGATGGTATTTGAATGTATGAAAATATACATCCAAAAATATAATCAAAAGGCTGTTATCTTTTTGTGAATTATCATTAATTGTTCATAGTTATTCATTGCACATGGATATACAGGGTAAAAAACCCAAACCAAACATTTGTGTTAAGCTTACACAGATCATTAATATTAAGCTTTAATTTCAGTTTTTGCAGAGGTGGTAAACTGGATCTAAATATGTCAAATCACAAGAACACAAACAATGCATATTAAGAAAACAATTGACACAGATCATGCATCATTTGCTCAAAGAGAATGACTCAGTTATACGCATAAGGTTGGTAGGAGTAAAAGGGGAGGTTGGTGCGCTTGAGGGAATCTGCTAAATTTAAAATTATTTTCTTCAAGTCAGTAAAATTCATAGTAAATAGAGACTTTTTAAGGTGACATGAAAAATCATTATGAGGTAAGGAATGTGACAATAGTGAATATTACGAGAAATTACCTCTATTGTCATACAGAAACAAGTAAATATTTTCAATGTCTGGAAGAGAAAGGTATTGTCACTTAGACAATAGATGACCCAAAGTTTCACCAGCCAACAAATGCACCACACTTTTACTGAGTGCAAGTGTTGCTTAAATAGATTATCCTGACCTTCAATAGATGTCTAGTTTTCCACTCTTACTGGGTCTGGTCAGTCATTACAACCTTCTTGCAGTACCCAGCATCTGTACTCTTTCCTGCAATGCAACTCGAATATGCCCCTTAAGAAATGTAGCTGTCTACTCACAATTTTTCTGCAAGATCACTCCAAAGATTCACCTTTTTTTTTTCCCATTTGTATTTGAGTAACTGTAGGCCCCTCTGAATGAGTGTCTTTTTTCATCTCTTTAGCATTTCCTTCTGAGCACTTTCTCTCCAAGACTGAGTTTCATCACTGATTTACATAAACTTCTTACACTAACAACTAAACCCAGGAGTGTCTCTTTTCTAGAGTCTTACCCAAGGACAGGTAATAAATTAGGTGTTTCTTTCAATCTCACTATCTTTAGCTGGGAAAGAAAGATAAGACATGGAAAAAATCCCACTGAGCCTTAACCATCTTGAAAAGCTGCCCTGGAGGAAAAAAAAAATTACAAAAATAAATGCAATTAATAATTGATTGACTAAAATTCAAAACTATTTGTAGAAAGACAAGAATTAAATTGGTTTGTACATCTTCACATGAAACTTGTCTATGAAAACTGATTGGACTAGAAATGATACACAGCATCACCTGAACTGATCTATTCATTTTTAGAATGTCCCTGAATCTGTGTACCAAGCAAGGCAAAGTAATGACGTTCTGGCAGAAGGGAAAACTCTCACTGCTTCCATGTGCATCTTGTCAGTTCTGCATCCTGAGGCTGAAAAGGAAAACTAGGTTATAGAAAAACTGGAGCAATGTATTAAACTTCTATTGCTCGTTTTAGTCATTGTGAAAGAGCACTCCCTGTACACATCTGAATACAGAAGACTTGCGGTTCTGTTCCAAAGCATACTGTGAAAATAGAAACTACGTCTAGAACCTATGAGGACAAAGTGCAAGTGTCATATATTTTTATCTCATTGTTCATTAAATAAAATGCCAAGTTAAGTTTGCAGTGAGCAAAGAGGGCTTGCCAGCAAGTAAAAATGTACCAAAAAAAATTAATTCTTGAAGATGAAATTGCACAGTAAGGCAGACAAGCAAAACAGATTCTCAAGCAAGCGCATAAATACAAGGATGACTTGAGTTATCCCATTCCTCTTGTGCATGTATGCACTATTACAGAGAAGCAAAACACACCCCGTTGAGTGTTGGTGTTATTCTTCTTATGTCACTCTGGCAGTACAATGACATATTTTAAATTATAGTATTGTTTTTAAAAGTCTTAATACCACAAACTTGGGAACGAGGATGATATTCTGGGGAACTCTTAGCTTTATATTCTCAGCAGATTTTCCCAGTGACATTATGTAAATTCCTTTTTCTTTTCTTGTCTCACCATCCTTTAGTCATTCCTTGAAGCCCCATATGATTTCACTTAAAACTTCTTCTGACAGCATGATTTCTTTGATCTACATTTTTGTGAGCTTTAATGACCAGCAGGTATAAAAGTATGTCTTACTGATTCTCACTGAAAATTATTTTATTTATAATTAGATCCCTGGACTCCATGGAGTTAGCATTTAATTTCATTTATACTGGTGCAAATCAGCAGTGAATTACAAAGGTAAACTGTAGATAAATCTGAGTAAAACAATACCTGAATCTGACTCTACTGTACATCAGTTGTGCATCTGGTAGCTTTTCTTGAAGTTAGAGACAGACCTGAATTTTAATCTTATTCAAATATTGCATTTTTCTTGCTTGACAGCAAACCAAATTAAAGCAAAATACATTAAAAGAAACTACAAGAGGAATTTAAAACTAAATTTCCATACTATTATCATTCTAGAGATATTACCCTCATCTTTGACTTCTGAAATTGTCCTGTATTTTATACAGATTTTAAATTAGACACAAGCTGGTTCTGACCAATCAGTCTAGACTGAATAAGAAGAGAAGAAACAGGACAGGATTTCTATTGCTGTAATCACAAATTACACAGTCACTTGAATAAGACTAAAAGAAACAGCAGATAGAAAGACACCACCTTTGTGTTCTGGTCATCTTGAAGATAGAACTATACTGATTCAAAAAATTAAAATATCTGCCAGTATCTGTGTTACTTCCCAATTCATTAAAAAAATATTGCTACAAGGAGTTCGTATAAAAAGACATTTTTCTTCTGTTTCCATCAAACATGTCTGTCACAAGGTATTTGCTGTCATGTTAAAAATGTAATATTTCTGGAAAGTAGCACTTGTGGGAATTCCATCACTCTTAACATGGTAGCTGGCTAGTATCGTGACTACCTGGGGGCATTGCTTCCAGGCAGTTGTTTGAAATTTTTAATCCTACATAAAACAGTTCTGTTATGGTTCTGCAAAGTTCACAGCGTATTAATCTTGCAGTTCTTAAAAAAAAACCAAACACAAAACCCCCCAAAATAACAAAAACAAAAAACCTCCAACAAAAAAACCCCCAAACCCCCTAATTTTTTCTTACACTTGTGATTTGACACTGAAGAAAACACTTTTATTATTTATTTTTTCTACAGTTTAAAATAAAAAAATTAAAATGCTCATTGAGTGAAATACACACAAATGTCTTTCCTGAAGGAAAAATGCTTTGATAATTTAATCTTACTTTCCCGAAGATATTTAAATTCTCCAAGAGACATGGAAGAATATTAACACTCGCTTGAGATCTTCATGGATCAGGCAAAAAATTTTTGGAGTTGTACTAATTTCTTAGTCCTTTTGTTACCGACAATTTCAGAACAATTCCTAGGAATTTATGTCTGTCAATCTGAAAGCATTAAATTTGTAAATTAAATTCTAACAACAAAATCAAGGCCTATATATTTCCATTTCCCATTGATTTACATTTATGGAAAGAATAGGGTGTTCTGCAAATGAGGAAAGATCCTTTCAGGATACTGGAAAAAAAATAAACAGGAACATAAGAAGGAACATTGAGTCCAGTGTACAATGCAAAAAAAAAATAAATCAACAGTACAATAGTGGCTTGAAGATTTTGTAGTCTGTTTGAAATTAACACTGCAGCACTTTAGGAGGAAAGACACTCAGAAGCAACCAAAACATACTCATTGTCCCTGTGCTCATAATGGGTAATGTAATTTTAGCTTTCTTAAGTGGTGCTTCTGCCAGCACACTTAGCAGAATATTATGAAAACATGTCCTGTCCTTTAGATAATGAATAAGTGTTTTCTGCAAACTGTGTTTCATTGTGAATACAAATAAATATTGCTGTAAAGAGATTTCTTGACTTAGTTGATGTATTTCAATGGAAAAGAGGCATCAGCCTGAGATTCAGCAAATAGTTAAAATTTAATAATTAATTAACTTAGAATTAAAAATGTTTCCTTGTATTATTGTCTACTGTAAAAGACAAAATTCCTTTGAAAATATCTGTAGCTCTTTCTTTCTTAATGGATGTGCTGCGAGGAGCCTTAGAGTTAAATGACAAAAAAACCCAAACAAACCCAAAAAACCCTGAACAAGAAAACTCAACAAAAAAAACCAAATAAAATGAAAAACAAAGCAAACAAACAAATGAAAACCAACAAAAAACCCAAACAAAAACCCACAGAGAAAACACCAAAAAACAAACAACAAGCAAAGAAAAGAAACATATCCTGAGATGCCCACCATATATTCATTGACTGTGTTAGATGTGACTTTTATTTGAAATCACAAAAGGAGTTCCAATCAGTTTTGTATACATGTGGATAGGGATGTCCCATAAGATCAGAAAGATTTTCCTCAGTTACAAAAACATTAACTTTCTGATATTTTTCCTTCAAAAAACAGATACAAGTTTCTATTAGACTACACCCTGTCCCTAATTAAATCCTTCCAAACGAGGAAAATGTGAAGTTGAAGAGAATAAGGAAGAGGAACACCTAGATCCTAAGCATCAGCTAGAACCTGAAACTTAAGGCTTTTAAGAAAAATTCTTTCCTACAAAACTTTGCATGCTTGTCTTTCTTTTTTTTGTATTTTTTTTACTCTGTTGTTTCACGATTCACATTCTTCTCTGCTCAGTTTATGTCTTACTACTATGCAACTTCTGTCTTTAAAGCCGGTCTAACTGCCTTATCATACACTCTGCATACAGGTTGATATCTCAGTTTCTGCTTCTGTTCCTTTGAAAATGAAGATGGTGTTCATATCTATCAAAGCAATACCCCCTACACTTGAGACAGTATGCCAAATACAGATATGCCAGGTTTACTCCTGATACTGTGAATAAATCTCAGAAGACCTTGTAGAATATTCATTATAACTTTATGCTATATCCTAACTCAAAGTACCTCCACTTTTGTTACCTGCTACAAAAAACGAGTCATTCTGGGCTGTAAAATAGTCCTTTCTTTTCCATTGTTTTCTCTGTCACCATCATGGGTTTTTAGAGGAATGGCACACTGAAGATACCTTCAGTGGTTTTTCAGAATATCTGTAAGAAATATGTTGGTTCATTACACTGAAAAGGAATAATGTTTCTTTTTTCAAGGGAACAGTGCTAGTCCAAGTTTGAATTAAGATAGCTTGCTTACACATAGATCTAGAGAAAGTCTTTGAGATCAGATTTTTACAGATGTCTACAGTACAAAAAAATTCAATGTGATACGCAGTAGTCTCAGGGATTAATGTCAACACTCCATATCCATAAGCCAGAGTCAGAGCAAAAAGACTGGGTTCTGGGCTGTGGGGAAATAGATTTTCTGCATATGGTACTCATGTTCCTGGAAGAAGAAACACGGATCAATGGATAACACATACATCCTGCTTTAGAGGCACATTGTATAATGCTGAAGTTAGATTGTCAGCTAATACATGTTGTCAGCATGAAGGACCTCTGCAACCCAATCTTGCCTCTCCTGATGGTTTAGCCTATCAAAGTGCATCATCAGAGGATGTTGCATGCTTCAAAGCTAGTACAGCTACTGTCATGCCATTGAGGTATTTCCTGCCAGCTTGAATATTTTCATGCCATTTTAAAATCAGTCGAAAATCCTGTATGTCATATTGATAAACAATGTCGAATACTAACTTTATATTATATGTATTTTGAAATGGAGCAAACCCTATAAAGTACTCCAATAGTAAACAAGGTATATTTTAGTGACCAGTTAGCATGTTCAAGATAAATTTTTGTCATGAGACTTCATTCAGACAAATCTATTAACCTGAAACCCCAGACACCTCGTTGAGTGGTGTTTGAAAAGATAACATAAGAGACCCTAGTTGCTATGATGTCAGCTGGAGTGTGTACTCTCAGTTTATTAATAAAACATGTGGCTTAGTTCCTCTGTAACTCACTTTTGTAGAAGAAAATAAGCACATTCGCTACATGCTTCTAATATGAAAGAAATATCTGCAAGGTATACATAGATCATGAATGTAATGTCTCATTTATGTAACGCATAAATGCAAAATAACAGATTGTCTGCATAAGAAATTATTCTCGACAGCTGCGCTTTTTGCCTAAGAAATTTTCTCTCCTATAATTCTTGAAATGGGAAGAAAGCATGAAGATTGCCATTTCAACAAAACTTCTTTAAGCATGTTTAATTTATGTAGTTTCAAAGCATGAATTCATCACTTGTTCATGAGAGTTATACTTGAAATTGTTCACAGCGTTTTATAGTAAGAAGAAAAAAATTTTTTTGTTTTAATATTTACCAGGTTGCATTTTTAATGTTCTTATTTCTTCAAAACCCGTTTCTGTAATTAGAAAAATACAGCAGGGCATAGGATAACAGATTATGTTTACAGGAGACACATGGGAGATTTTTGTCTTTGGGCCCAGATAATTAAAAAGCTTGTCTATTTAATTTCAAAAATGCAGCAAGTTTGATTTGATGAATTTATCCTTTCAGTAACTCAATTTTTTAATTCTAGGGGTTTTTTTGGTATTTTTTTCAACAGATTATTAAATTATTGCTTACTGGGAGTTTATTAATAATAAAGAAGATAATCTTTCACCTGTTCCATCTAGCTCAGAAAGAGTTGAAAGCTGGTTTTTTAAAATTAATTTCATGAGTTCATACGTGAGAGATTTTCAGTTTGAACTCCAGTCCCAAAAATTTACCACCACTTTCCCTATTTGCCAGACTTTTCAGAGACCAAGAGCTTCAAAAACTCAAACTGAACTCAGTGCTATCTATCTCCTTTATAAGGATCAAGCCTGACTAAGAAAGCACAAGTGGTGAGCAATCTTTGTTACAGACCTGTGAGCACGCAAAGAAATGAATCTTCTGAAGCTGTCAGGATGAAACCTCTCAGCCTCACTAGCTCTACGTCATACTTTGAAGTTAATAAAATTGGTAGGTTGTAAGTTACTTAGCTGAGGAGCATTTTCTTAAGCATATTGAGAAAAATAGTCTGTCATTTAAAATTCAGCATTTCCATGTCCACTGTCCCAGCACTGAGGACAACTAAAGCCTTGAACCTGCACCACTGCAGATCTCCTTCACTACTGCAGATCTCCTTCACTGGGTCTTTTTTCTTCTGGTACCTTTACCATACGCAGAGTGACTCTCACACAGGCAACTTAATAATTATTTATTAACACAGCAATTATTTATTGGCAAGTATATACAATAGATAGCTGGGGATAGTGTGTTATTAAGCTAATATTATATTAATATGCTCAGCACTCTGGACAAGACATCCAGTGGGGCTCTGTTGGAAAGGCATGTGCCAATTAGTTGAGGTATGGTTGTTCCCTTGGAACAGGCTGATCCTTGATGTGTTTTTTTTGTTATTCTATTTCACCTAGGTTTTATATCCTTTCATGACAGTTACTTTCCTCATATAACTTCAAGCTATTATTTTTGTCTACTTAATAACACTTCTGTCATTGTTTTTACTATTCTTGTCTTACACGAGCATAGTTTATGTGGTACTTGAGGCCTTAAACCTCAACAACTTTCTGAGTAAAACTGAGGTTACCCAGCTGGACTGCACTAAACTGGACTTCAGGTCTCAGGCCTACACCTTGTCCATTCTATCACATTCTTCTACTGTCTAACCTGTATAGTTAAAAGCTCAGGGGATAATCAGTAATGCTATCAATTAAAATCCCAAACTATTAATGGGGAATGTTTGGAAGAATGATGGATGGCCCAGGCTTAGATGATGTTTAGAATTATTCTGATATTTTAATCATAGAAAAAATTAAGTTCCAGTGGCTCTCACTATTAATTTTGTAATGTTCCACCTCTTCTCAGCCCATGTCTATGTTCCTATATGCTACATTCTCTCTCCTTGTCTCAAGGCATCTGCTATCATACTAAGGCTTTATTTCTCTACACTTTTTCAGCATGTTAGGGTTGTAAATATTTCAGTCTGCCTAGAACAACTGCTTGTTACCATTACCTATGTGAAACTACGGTCATAACACACAAAGACCAGTAATGTCTGGTAAAGTAAAGTAAATGTAAAAGCAATGAGAAACAGATATAGACACCTGATAAATTAGAAACAATGCTGTCAAAAGTAAGCGAAGTAAAAAAAAAATTATTAGCAACTCAAAATAATCTCAGAGAAACTCAAACCTGTAAGACCTCAGTCTTGAGATCTTGTAAGCTCAGTACAGTATGTAGCAAAGTGAGAAAAAAGAAGTAAGGGATTTCTAATAATTTTCAGACTATTTTGAAGGACCATTTATTGTTTCATCATTTTCTCACTGTTTATTGTCTTGGAAATGCGGTAAAAGTTGATCAGCAAGGAGTAACGAACAGTATATATAATCTTGCTGGGGTTTTTGAGAAGAGGGGTTTTTCCCATTTTCCACATAAATGCTTTAAAATTACTGTTACTACAGTTGGATGAGGGAGTTATATTATTTCCTCTAAGTTTAAAACAAATACCCCTCTGTTCATTACAAATATTCTTATTACGGGTTACCAAAAGGCCTGGGATTGTCATAAAACCTTCAGGCTTATGTTCTTTGCTGCACATCAGAAAAGTGAAGTAAGTACTTGCCTTAAGGTAGTTAGTTACTCTAGTTTTAAATTGAGCAAAATCAAGAACTATTCCTGTGAAAAAGCCAGGTCTCATACAAACAAACAGTGCCATTATCTCTGCCTGTGCAGTATATATTTGATGATCATCAGTAATAATTTTTTTGAATCTAACTTACTATGTCTAATACAAATAAAAGCTGCAGAAAATTACAACTAAGTTGATAAGGTGCTACCAGGCATTACCTCATGAGCAGTACCACATGTTACTGTCATTTGATGATAAACAAAGCTTCAAAGCCTGAAAAAAATAAAAAAAAACACCTTTGCAAAGTCTGGTGATTTCAACTGCCTCTGAAAGGAAAGAAACAGAGAAAAAAATAACAAAGGAAAAAAAGAAGGAAAATTACAGAAGCAACAATTTTTTATCAAACAATTAAAACTGATTTTAGTCCCACATTGCTTCTAGTTGAAAGATCCTGTGCATTTGATAGGGTACCATTGAAAGCTACCATTTTGACTGTAAACTTTACCATCTTGCACATAGTAATGATAACATGCATATACTCTCCTAGCTGGTGCTTTGTTAATTTACTGTTGGAGTTTAATTAGCCTTTTGCCACCAAGCAATTAAGATGTGCCAAATTTTTCCAGAAGTCATGTCCTGCTTTTAACACACTATCTGTCTATTCACATTCTCATATCTGGCTTTCATAACTATCTGTAAGATTGTCCTTTATAACCTTAAAAACTTAGGACTGTTCTGCTGTTCTGAAAAAAAACACAACAAAGCCAAACCAAAAAAAGCCAAACCAAAACAACAAGCAAGTTGTGCAACAGCACATTTTATAGAGTAGTTTAAAAGCTACACTAAAAGAAAATGAAATTGTATATCGAACAATGAATAAAGACAGACTGTGAGCCATGGAACTGGTAGAGATCTGCATTTTGCTTAAAGAGAGAGATGGACAATATTTTCTCTTGGCTTTCTGAAAAATCAGATTATATCTGCATTAGTTCTACTTATAGACATGACAAGGGTCCAATAATAGACTAAACATATTGATTACTGTAGTGCAAAGCACTCTTTTATTACATACTGGAGTGGCTGATCAGGCATAAAACCTTTTATACCTCTCCAAATGAAAACTCAATATTTTTTTCATTGTCAAGGTTGTAATTTACATTTACTGGTCTTCTACCTGAAGTCCAGTATATGAATTTCATAGAGTAAGTCAGTTCCTTGAGGTGAGTGAAACACTGCTCTCCAGACATTTAAATAGAAAAATCTTAGAGAAGTCTGGTCTGATACCTAATGTTTCTTGTCATTTAAAGTTGCTATCTTGATATAGTAATGATACATGTACATAAGTAAGCAAACTCCAGTTACTTACCTTTGCATTATACTGATAATGTATGCATGTATATTTTTAGAACTAGAAACTAGAAATTAGGGAAATTAGAACTTTATCCATCTGAAATGGTGTAGATGTCAGATTTCTTGATGCCTTCAGTCTTTTTGCAGATGTTCTGATCTGCTGGTATCGGAAATAGACTCCTTTTCCTGATGGATAAGACTCATGAAATAATAAAATAATAAAATACAAAAATTGAGGGAAATTAAGTCTTTGATTATTTTACAAGGATAATAACGCAGAAAATTTGTTTCTCTAATTCCATGTTTTTTGAAGGGTTGCCATGCATTACTGCCCAGAAATCACAAAAGAAATACACAGTTTGTTGAAGGTGTGTAAGATGAGGTCAAGCTACACAGATAATAAAAGACATACAGGCTTTTTCTAGTTCTCTCCACAAGGTGAAAATTAACTTGAAGTAAACTTGACCTTTCTGTTTCTGTGTCACTATGAATATTTAAAAAAAAATCCAAAACATGTTCACTGCAAAATGAGATGACAAAACTTTCAGCAGCTTGCTTACTAACCAGGAAAATTACTAACCCACATACATGTGTAGGCTTATACACTACAGTTCCTCAGGTAAACTAACCTCATGGTCAGAATCACCTTCATTTTCCCATGTCTTAGCAGAGTGTAATCTGACTCACAAACAGTACTGGGATTCATAAAGAAGTTTTTAATTTCTATTTTATATAGAAAGAGTGAATCTTGTAATAGGATCGACACTTACTCTATTTTCAGTTGAATGATCTTGGGTGACATACTCATTCTGAAACAACCAGCATGTATCTTACCCTGTCCAAAGATCTGAGGGAAGTAATATCAACCCATTATGACCTGTAGGAAGAACAGGAGTACTTCAGTCAGTCCATGATTCCTAGACTTTCACAGTGCTTTTTGCTTTCATATTTCACTAGAGAGTTATTTGGAAAGAAAAAATGTCAGACCTGTGTGGTAAAAAGATTCACTCAAAACTCATGCTGCATAAAACCAGTATCTACTGTCATTTTAAAAACATGCCTACAGGAATCAGTGCTCCCATGTTACACAAAATCTCACAAGTAGCACTTATTTAAGGCATTGAATATCCAGTTTAAATTCCTTCGGCAGTCACAGAGGATTTAGGTTAACAAAATCCTTTCCTGAGATGTGGGCTCTTTCCTAAGTTAACACTTCAGTGTTTAGGGTGAGTAAGAGAAGTTATTGAGACAGTCCATTTAACTGAGGAAAACCAAGATGCACCAAAAGGTAAACCATACAATTTGCAGGAAGGCAATTCAATTGAAAAAAAAAGAGATGGATGGAATTCAACTGCTATTCAAGAGACATTTTCTGCATTTTCTACTGAAGTAATCTGATAGTGAGTAAAACCTGATTCTGAAATTGAAAACTCTGCAATTCTCCCATCCTAGCTGCCTGTCCTAATAATTAATCTTAAGAAACATCTTTATTCTTTCTATAGCTCTATCTAGAACACATTAGTACACATTTTTGTTTGCAGTTTCTTTTTGTTTTAATTCAAAAGAGAAACGTCCTATACCTCACTATATAATCACTGTCTATATGATCTAGAACATACAGTTACTTAATTCTCTTGAAAGTTTAATGATGCAATTTGAACCTGATTAGATAAATTAAATAATCTGATGTAGGTTTGCCATGATTTGAGTGAGATTTTTAAGACATAATTCATTTAATAAAGGGTAAGGTTATAATACTGTTTACTCATTCTTATGTGCTTTGAAAAGGAATCAGAAAATGTATTTCTATTTGAAAGTAAAATGTTGGCATTTAAAACTTGAACATAAAGATATTTCTTCTAGTGGTACTGAATAGAATCACTAAATCCTTTATGAAGCGTCATTCTGCTTGCCTAAAAGGCAGGTCTACATGGCCAGTGAACCTAATATTTTCTAGATTTCAAGATAAGCATGGCAAATCAAACCAACCCTAATTTTGTGGAGAAAAAAATGTATGACATCTCCTTATTCTTAATAACACAGAGTAAAGTCACAACCAAGTAATTCAATTTGTTTTCAGGTTGAAAGGGAGTAGAAGTTCAGTTTTTGTGCAACTTCATTTAGATACATGTTAAGTCACTCTAAATGCATCTTGGCTCAGTAAGATTTTTGAGGCAGATTTACCTATTTTGCCTTCAGGGAACTCACTTATGAGAAAATCATTCAGATTATCTAATAAATGGAGAAAATTTAATTTAGCAGGTAAGGTAGGAATACAAGTTGGAAAAAAAGTTTATAGGAAGATTTCTACCTTCTATTTTGAGACTTTGTAGGATGGATCTCAACCTTCAGGCTTGTTTTTAATTAACTCAAGGCATTTTATGAGCCAAAATCCCTTAATGTGTCTCCCAAGTCTCTTTTTACAATCTCTGCTTGAGCTGCAATTTCCTAGTTCCTTCCTGTCATTCTCATACTTGCTGTTATAGCCACACTTTGCACTTTGATGTCTTCTTTCTTTTACATATACTTAGTTGCTTTTCAATGAAGGAATACCCTTCCCTTCTTCCTGTGTGTGACCTGTCTACAAGATATTTTAAAGGGAAATAAATGTTCAGTCAAAGAACAAATAAAATATTCTGATACTGGCAGGAAGCACAGCATCTATCTGAAGACAGGATCCCCCTAAGAGAAGCCAAAATGTAGGTAAAAGAATGATAAGCAGCTAGGGGCTTCTTTTTTTTTCCCTTAAGATCTAACCCTTAAATGGCTTATTATTTGTTTTAAAATATTTATCTACAACTGTCTTCTTAAAATACAATATTTACTACTAAAAGTTGCTGCAAATTATAGCTGTTAGTGACATTATACAGATAAAGAAACATTGCAGGAAATCAGTACGGTCAGCACAGACATATCAGGAAATCATTAGTCTGTGTAGAAACCTTCATCCATTTATTATTAGTGAAACTTACTGTACTTTTATAAAAACTGTTTTACAAAAGCAGTTCTTCTAACACTAAAGTTTTAGTGTGTATTCTTCACTGACTGTTTAATTATAAGCTAATTATTTTGACAGCAGAGCCAGATTCTTAATAAAAAAATTAGGCTTTTTCACAGACAAAAAATTTTATACAAAAATATATTTATGTCTAAAAACATTAAATATTTTTGTGTGGCAGTTAAGTCACCTCTATTTACAGCTTTACTTCAAAGTGCTTAAGTGCAAAACTCTTTTTTTGTAGCTGAACACTTCAATTTGAGTCCTAACCATTTCTTCTAACCTCCTTCCTTCACACATTATAGGATTATTCTGGGGTGAAGAGAAGCCTGTTGTAGTTATGCTGATACAGTCCTTCACAAAATGGATTCTATTGATAGATTTGGATTAGCTCTGTATTGTTTTAAGAGAAATTTAATCAAGCTGGATACAAGCATACAAAGTAGTAGTAGCAGCAGCAGTAGTATTCGTAACAAAGACCGATCTGCTGGATCTTTCGTTGCAGAGAGAATGTACTTTATAGCATTACTGTGATTCAATTAGCAAAGTAATAATCATGTGTAGCTATGACATGGAGGATTTATATTCATTTGACAGACTGGCCCCTTATACAGTAGAACTTTTCCAATAACTAAGATAGATAATTATTGAGAATATTCAGCCTGGAAAATGGCTTTAGAAGAAAGCCAGTACAGATGAAACTTGTACACCTCTTGCAAATACATTCTTGCTGCTGTAAAATATTAGAGCAGAACAATGTAATTAAACTGTATACAAACACAACAGAGCTCTTCTGCCATTTTTACTGCAAACACTCCAGACCTCTACTCTGTCATTTCATATCTCCAAATGTTCTTGCAGCCCACAAGGGATCTAAGACTCTCTGATAGTGACACATTTCTTATAGCTAAGGATAGCAGTGGAAAGCCAATTATAATAGCTTCCCTACTAGGTCCTGTGGTGTTTGAATCTTTGTAACCCTTGTGGCTTAGTTTTCTCTGAACTGCACTGTTAAATTTCTAAAGAGACCGCCCTTCGAGGCAGTCACCATTTTCTGAATCAGAACTGATGAAGAACACAGTGGAGGAGACATGCTGTGCTCTTTCAGGGGGATTTTATTATAGTTACTTCTGCGTTGTTAAGTTTAAACTTTTAAAATGAAGTTGAGGTGAAGGCAGTTATGCTACACCATCACTTCTCATTGCCACTAACTTTAAAAAAGAGAAAATATTTTTAAAAGGTTGTATATACCTGCAGTCCATCCTTACCTCCACCTTGCTAGAAACTGTTAAAATACTTTACTCTCAAGTCCAAATATTTAAGACTGTGAACTGGATGAAACATGATATGTGCCCTGTCAATAATTAATTATGAATCTTCTTGAAGTTTAATGATATGATTCAGGATAAAAGCCAATTAAATCAAATTTCTTCTGACTGGCAGAAAATTATTATTTCTCACACACAGTTGGCTTCTACATCAAATGGCTAGCAGCTTAAAAATTAAACACCAACTCAATTTAGTAAGAGTGACCTTGAAAAGACAAAAAGTGGATTCTGCAGGGAAAAGCTATTCAGTAGCCTTAGGTGGAGAAAACATCACTTTAGAGGTATATATTCTGTCATATTTTTTGTTATTTGTTCATATAAAATCTGATCATAAATATCTACAAGTCAGGACTAATTTTTCAAGATTACATTTTTAGTGACTGCAGCTCTTCACGAAATCAGTTAATAGTTTCACTGTATCTCTCCATCTCACTCCCCAGAACTAAAGGTAAAAATATGAAACTTGTAAAGATTTTATTTCAGCATTTTCACTATAAAATACTCCATAACCCCCTCACAAATTTACTTCTTTTTCAATCTATCAAAATGAAAGATTCTTCACCACAATTTGAGAAGAAATATAGCAGGTTCTAACCTTTTCTTTCAATAGCATTTTAGGACATGATATGACACTGTCAGAGAGAAATGCAGGAGCAGTTAAGGACTTTGGACTTGTCTAGTTTGTAGAGAAGGAGAGAGAGGAATGACCCCATTGCTCTCTTTGTCTACCTGACAAGGAGAAGTGGCCAGGGAGGTGTTGATCTCTTCTCCCGCTATTCAGTGATTGGATGCATGGAAATGGTTCAAAACTATGTCAGGGGAGATTTACACTGGAAAGAAGGAAACCTTTCTTTACCAGGGGGGTGTTCAAACCCCAGAACAGGCTTTCTAGAGAGGTGGTTGGTGTCCCAAGACTGTCAGAGTTCAAGAGAAATTTGGACAACACCCTTAACATATTTTAATTTTGGTCAGCCCCGAAGCGTTCAGACAGTTGACACTAGAACACTGTTGTAGGTCCTCTACAACTGAAAAAATCTATTCTATTTGGTCATATTTGGTCATGCATATACTTTGCATCATCAAAGTTCTTCCTTCATGCCAGCTCTGTCTATATTCTACTGAGTCAAACTGAACAAAACATACTCTTCTCTTTAAACTTAGGACTTTTTTTTTTTTTTCCTTTTTTGGTCCTCTTATAAGACTTACTTTCAAAGTATTTGAAGTATACCTCTTTTATGATTCAGTCTAATTTAAGCTCATCAGAAATCACACATTCTTCCTTCACAGAATAGTTATCATTCATTTGAAAGGATTTGCTCCTTAACTTCCTATGAAGTATGGAGTTGCCAAGGAATACAAGTATCTAGGGAACCTCTTGACATAATTTTAAATGATTGGAAAGAAGCTGAAAAAAGTGAGTTTATCTAAGGCTGAAGTTTTTCATGATTGGAGCAGTCTCAGCAAAATACTTTCGACCCAGTAGTTTAAATATGACTAATATATTTTAAAAAAAAGTTATTTAAAATTAAACAGCATGCAGAATGTTTTTGAATACCATCATACTGCATTAATAATTACATATTTAATAAATTCATTTTTCTGTTCATCTAGTCCAATTCTTTGTTCAAAGCAAGATTAGACCAGGTTGCTCTGGTCCTTCTGCAGTCAAGTTTTGAAATGCTCCTAGGACAGGGAATCCACAACGTCTCTGAGGAAGGTGCTGCAGTGTTTAACTGTTTTCAGAATACTGCTTAACCCCAGCATTTACCTTATTTAACACAATTCATGTGACATATATTTAGGCTTGTCCCTGGTCTACAGACAGAAGATAAATTACAAGACATCATGTTGTTGATTTTCTTGAGAAATATTTGTAAATAAAAGGTTCCTCTTTAATGATAGTTCAGAAAATCCTTGGTTCTTGAGAACAGCAAGATCCACTAATTATTCCTCTAACCTGAACCATAAAAAATAAATAAAATATTTTAAAGAGGCATTCAAAACAATTAGAATAATCTGAGATTAACAACAAAGTCATAAACAATTAAAAATAGCAACTAAAGCAAATAGTTTTAAGTTAATACTGTCTAAATGTCAAGTTAATATTGTCTAAAAATCCACAGGATGTCCTCCAAGTCTGTAGGAAACCATCAAAATGCTAGCAATGTCAATATAAAATGAAGTAAACTGCAGCACAAGAACTAGAGACAGGAACTTAATCATATTAATGTAAGGACAAAAAATGTAATAAAATATCTAGTAATATGCCATGAAAAATTAAAACTCCTTTTTGCTGATAACCTAAATAACCTAAATAAGAGAAATTACAATACTCCTAACTTTAAAATAACCCTTTGAAAATGTAACTGGGCAGTCTTAAATAATCTCAGTCACAAAAGGTTATTATCAGAACATCCAAGCAAATGTACGAAGTAAAAATTAAACTATTTTCTTTTTCCTAGATGCATATAAGTGCTATTGCCCCTAAGGTATCATTGCACTAGTTCTACAAAGACTTAATATTCATTTAGTGCTATGTATTCTATTAAATCACTTTCTCTTTTGGTCTCTTTCCAGGGGGACGTATAAATTAAAAACACACCTCAATTCATTTTCTTTCCCTTTTGGAATATTAGTATGTCACTAAAAATACGTATTACGTTTTCTAAAGGGGATTTCTGTAGTGTGTAATTAGTTATTCCCTTTAAAGATTTGTAAACTACAGCTTTCAGGATTCAAATGTTTAAGAAATTGATTTGGGCTATTAACAATTAGTATTTTAATACTGATACTGGGGAAAATAATCATCCCCTCTCATAACGTGTCTTCCTTCTCTCAAAGTACAAAATAGGAAAATCTATTATACTTTTTTCTTATTTAATTTAGTTTCTCTTAGATAACAATCTTGGCTTTGTCATTTGTAAGTGTTACTATATAATCCACAGGATTTATTTCATTGCCAGTACATTCAAACTCCTTACTATTTTTATTTCTATCAGGCTTTTCCTCCTCTCCTTCCAAGAAGAAAGGCTGCCATAACAAAATTTTTATTGTTACTATTTCATTTTGATGTAATTTGCAAAAAATTAAAGCTTGATAATTATTCTATTGCAGTTCAGTATACATCTAATAGTTTAAAAGTAGGAGCTGTGGGAAATATGTATCTTCCTGAACAGACTATTGGAGACCAGGAGAGTTACACCAAGGAAATAGAAAAAATTACCAGAAACTCTTTTGCGGGACACTAGATCACCACCTATCCTCTATTAATTGTGAGAGAAGTTTAGATGATTGCCTCCAAACATCTAAATGCAGATGGCTGGTTTCAGATTGAATCTCATCAGTTAGCTGAAGGCTTTCATAGCTGATTATACATGCAGAAGAAGAATTATTTTGAGCAGGAGCCATTGATTGCTCACTTGAAATAATGGTGTTCGCTTAAATAATTCAGCACCTCTGTTTTCTCTTCATATAACATCTAAAGATTTTATTTTTGTTTGATACGGTTAAGTACAAACTTGAGTATTTATTAATTATGTACTTATACCTATATAAATACACATGCATATCTCATATACACTTATAAGTCTTAAAAGCCAAATTACCTGTGAAAGGCTGAATTTTTCTTGTGAAGAAAAACAAACTAGATACTGGAATTACATAATCCGAAAAAGGTAAAATGAAATATTCATTCTGAAATGGATAATTCACAGAATCACACCAACACAGAATCACTGAGATGGGAAGGGGCCTCTGGAAATTATCTAGTCCAACTTCCCCACTCAGAGAAAAACCATGGTGCATCTTTTTAACTCACACCCACCAGATATTTATACACATTGATAAGATCCTCCTGAACTTTTTTTTTTTTTTCCCCAGGATAAACAGCTCTCTCAGCATTTCCTCGTATGACAAAAGCTCCAATTCCTTAATCACCCTATGGTCCTTCATTAAACTTTGTTTTAGCATGTCTATATACCACTTGTACTGGGGAGTCCAGACCTGGACCTGGCATTCCAGGTTCTTTCTAACTCTTTCCTAGGTGAGGTCTGTGTGTGCATGGATGTGTATGAGCACCCCAGTGCCACTAAATGCAGCCAAACTGTGGGCTGAAGGGCCGTGGTTCCATGATACCAATGACTGAAGCAAGTGTACGAGTGTGCATGTGAATGTTAGCAAAAGTACAAGGTGGAACAACCGGTGAGCACATGAAGTCACTTGGAGAAGGTTATTGTGAATGAAAGCACTGGGGGATTGGTTGCTTGCACTCAGGAAGTTATGGCCAGCTGCACGTGCACGTGTGGCAATCTGTTCCAGCAACTCGAGCGGGACTGTGGTTTAATCCCAGTCAGCAACCAAGTACTATGCAGCCACCTGCCCCCTACCCCACCAGTGGGATCAGGGAGAGGATAGCAAGGGTAAAAGGTTGAGGACTTGTGGGTTGAGATAACAACAGTTTAGTAGAGAAAGCAAAAGCCACATATACAAGCAAATCTAAACAAAGAATGCATTCACTGCTTCCCATGGGCAGACAGGTGTTCAGCCATCTCCAGGAAATCAGGGCCTCATCACACATAACAATTACTTGGGAAGAAAAATGCTATCACTCTAAACATCCCCTGCATCTTCCTATCCCCTTATTCCTCATATTCAGCATTATATCACAATAATCTTGAAAATAAGCAATATTTTAAATAATGGTTTAAAATTATTAATCTCATTGATAAATATAGTACATTAAGATTTTAGATATTCCAAAATCTTTTACCAAAATCTTGACTGAACCAAAAATGTGTACTAGACTCACTAGAAAGTTCACATCATTTGAGTTTTAAAGATCTTCTTTCAAACAGAGAACATCTATAGCAATAACCTTTTAGAGCAGGGTATGGCATTAGGAGGAAAGATTAAGACAGTATATTAAATTCTTCTCTAAAGAGAAATATGAAGTTTCCCTAAAAAATATTATTGGAAGATATACACTTCACAGTACAATGTCAATGCAAGCATAGATATAAAAGAAAACTACACATTTCTCATGAAAGCAAAGGATATCTCCTCTAACAGTCAAATATTTCATGTCTGTTTCACCATTTATACTGTTTATTAGAGACACATTGCAATCAATATCCAGGAAGTGAGGATTTTTAGCTGATAAATTAGATCTTTCTTTGGCCACTCTCCCTGACTTTTTCCTCGGAGGGACATTAGAATAATGGGTATTCTAACCTTCATCCCAGTCCATTCACCCTCTAGCTATATACATAGGAAGATATAACTGATCATTCAAAGCTTATATTAATATATTGTTCAGTGCAAGACAAAATAGATACTTAAAAAAAAATAAATTTAAAGGTCGTCTAATAAGACTGACACAGCTGTCCAGACAGAGCTCTGGTGGGAAGCACACTGCACACAGGTATCAGCTACAGGCTGTTTCCTGTCCCACTACTTGGTAGGTGTACCCAGGTAGAGGAACTCCTCTGCTTAACAGCAGCTCTGAGAAGAGGTAAGTTGAGGACCATCAGGGAGTCTGAATGGTAGACTACTGGAATCACACTGTACCTTCCCTGGGACAGGCCAGACAGACAGACAGGATGCAAAATATAGAGGATTCCCTATTTTCTCCACTTGTCTGAATGTATTGACTCAAGGGATAGGCGACAAAGGCAACAAATTCCTACATGATGCAGCAGGTATGTGTCCTCTGCAACTGACTCGCCTTCTCAGGTGCCCTAACATAATAGGTACAGGGGTCTGCGACAATAAGAAGGATTATGTTTTATCTGTGTTGGAGGTGTTGCCAAGATTAAGTCATCCTACTCCCTACATCTAAATTGCTTCCATAAAAAAAACAAACCAAACCAAACCAAACCACCAAACAAACCAAAGCAAACCCCCCCCAAAAAACAGGGGTGCTGATTGACAGCCAGCTGGACATGAACTGGTTGACTGCCAGCTGGGCATCAGCCAGAAGTGTGCCCAGGTGGCCAAGCACGCCAATGGCATCCTGGCTTGTATCACAATTGTGTGGCCAGCAGGACCAGGGAAGTGATCGTCCCCCTGTACTTGGCACTGGTGAGGTCATACCTTGAGAACTGTGTCCAGTTCTGGGCCTCTAGTTGCAAGAAAGAAATATAGGTTCTGGAGCATGTCCAGAGAACGGCAACCAAGCTGGTGAAGGCTCTGGAGTGCAAGTTTGATGAGGAGCAGCTGAAGGAGCTGGTGTTGTTTAGTCTGGAAAAAAAGGGGGGCTCAGGGGACCTTAACATTAAAGCAGATTTTGATAGCAGAATACAAGACAGAAGAGTCAATTAAATTGCAAAGTTAGACAATATAACTGCATACTCTCTCGGTATTTAGCTCTCACACTCCAAGGACCTCTCAATTAGACTTCAGCAGAAAAAGTGACACTACTGAAAGAAGTGGACACATGCACACTTGCTGCTTGGAAAATGCAAACTTCATTTAACATCTGAAGCAACAGTTCTGCTGTTTCATCTCTTTTCATCCTTAACAGTAACCAACAGGGGGTATAGCAGTTTGCTACTTAATGAGTTATAAATGATCTAATTAAGTGTCTCCTTGCAATTGTCTTTACACTTCATTAGTGATGTGGTTGTTTATTAAGCTTGGTATTTTATTGTCAGTCTAATAATTCATTCAGTTTTAGTTACATTTATAAAGATTTTGATGGTATTATTTGAATGAGGATTTGACAAAATAGCTAAAATATTTTTCTTGCATTATTTGTTCTTCAATAAAAAATATTCTGGGCTTGTTTCTTCAATGTATTGAACTATATGTTGAGGACTGATATGCATACAGTCTGTTTTGCAGAGTATTTTACCCAGATTCCTTTTTCCTTTTAACTGTAAAATGTGGAGAAAACTACGTTTCCTATAAAATACTTGCATCAGCTTAGCAAATCAACTGACAAACATGTCCATCATAGGCCGGAATGGACACAAAGAAGTGATATTTTCAGTGGAATTTGTATTATTAGATTGCGAAAGTGCTCATTCAATTCATTATTGTGTTTATGTGTTAAGACAGACATTAAAAAACCCATATAAGTAGTGAATAATCAAGTCAACAGCCATTAGAAACAGCTAGAAAGGGAAGGTATTATACAACAACTGCCAGTTCCTGCAGATCAGGAGTTTGGTTAGGAAGGTAGAAATACAGTAATTAAACTGTATATCCTCCAGTTCAAAGACTTGCTTTTTACAGGTTCTATTTCAGAGATTTACTTTCATTTATATGTATCTATTTTGTGATGTACTAAACTAACTAACAAATGAAGTTTGTGGTGTTCAGCAAACACTCCATTGAACCTAGACAAGACGAAGTCCTTTTCTAAGCTTATACTTGAATAGTCAGCATACTCCTTTACTGAATGCAGAATCATTGTAAGGCCAGTTTACAGACTGTTTGTCTATAATGAAAAGCAAAGATCATAGGCTTGTCTCTCTTTTGTTGTCTTTTGGGAAAACCAGAAACAAACAAACAAACAAACAAAACAAAAACTTAAAAGCTTTTTTTTTCTAAAATTGGATTGAAGCTTCAAAATTCAGCATTAAATACAACTATAAAAATACATTTAAAAAAAAATTTTATTAGCAAATTTTCACTTTAATATTTTCATGAGCCCACACACATGGTGTCAAATAGATAATAATATTGAAACACTCTTATTTTAAAAATATACATGACAAACCACTAGAAAAAGCTGCCTTACAATAAACCTTCTTGTAGACAATAGAATTTAATGACTAAGAATCAAAAAAAAAATTTATCTATCAGACATGGAAGTGTATTTAGGAAATAAAAGTATATTTGTGATATCTTGAAGGTATAGACAAAGAATTGTTCCAGAAGGTAAGCTAAACCCAAAGTGAATTAGGGACTTCGAAATTACATGCTGGGAATACACACTCACTAGAACTCAAACGAAAAGTCAATATACACCTATATTTTTCATTTAGATATTTTTTTTATTTGCAAAGTTAGATTAATATTTACTTCTTTCTCATGATCTTTTCTCTCCATGTGATTTTGGAGAGGAGGGTCAATTAGTACTGTTTTCCTCCATGAGAAGATCAACAAGATCCCTATGATGAGAAAGCTCAGCTGACAAAAGATTTAGCCACTATCAGCCAATCAATATAAGACTTTGTGACAGAAGACAAGCAGGGATTAACCTACTTTAAATTAAGTACTGAAATGGAGATAGGTATCTCCCTAAACATCTATATTTAGTCATAGTTCAGTCACTCCAGAAGAATTAATCCTGTGTACATGCTTGTACTGTAAAAGAAAAAACCTCCATTGTAAGAAATTTATATTCTTTTAATCTCATCTGAACATGTAACCATATTTTTCTCCCCTCAAATTTTCTGTATACATGCATAAAGGCTCATCTTTTCATAGAAGTGCAGAAGCATGCAAGTTGAAAAGCACCTTGAGAAGTCATACAGTCCAATGTCCTACACAAAGCAGATTCAGTATGAGCAAGTTGCTCAGTATCGTGGCCAGTCTGGTTCTGAATATCTCCAAGTATATCACAAGATTTTTTGGTGGAGAATGCGGGCAAGGACTGCCTGGAGAGGCAGAGACTGCTCAGAGAGGCAAGGCCTGGATCAGACCACAGCCATAAATTCTGAGATAACTGAGAGAGGTTTGCAGAAAAAATGGACTGATTCATAGATGTGTGCTCTAGTTGTAGTAAACCCCCCAAAATAGAGTTAAGTATTATAACAATGTTGCTTTAATTCTTAATAGAGAGATTTTAATTGTAGTTCATTTATTGAAAGTTATATTTTAATTATAGAGTTTAAATTTTCTTGAAAATGTAATTCGCAAAGGCGAAGGGGGGACTTGTCGTGGGTTTGCAAAAGTTTCCCCTCCTTGGGGACTCGAAATAGTTTGTCCGGGTGAAATTTCCGGAGTAAAACCAATCAGAAGTTTAGGTGATGCCTTTGCTAATTACATATTCAAGAAAACGGAAGAGAAGGCTTGTGGCACAGATGAAATTAGCAGCCATGTAGGAGGTAGTGGCAGGCCCCCAGGTGGGGGGCCAAGCCTCCCTCCTCCCCCTGGCCCTGGGCCAGGAGCAGCAGCAGAACTGAAGCCCCCTGACCAGACGTGTAACAGAGTGAAGAATGAAAAAACAACTTTGAAGAAGAACTTGGACAGGGCTGCTGCAAAAAGAATTCCAACCGGAGAGATAGTGGAGCCTTCAAGGTCAGAGCTGGCAGCCAGGAGAGAGATGAGAAGCTGCGAAGCGGGGAGACAGCTCCTTCTCTCCTCTCCCTCTCTCTCCCTTCATCAGGGAAAAAGACTGAGACTTGTGGGACACTGCTGAGAAGCAGAGACAACTCCATTTGCAGTTTGAGGAACTCATGGTGGAGCAAAGAAGTACATGAGGAAACTGAGCTTCTGTGGAGGCCTGAGATGAAACAGAGTCTTGACGTGGTTTGTGGCCACGGAGAGAGATCTTACGCTGGAGTGAAACGGTTCGGGTAAGATTTGTGTGATCCTAGAGAAGAATCGATGCTGGCGCAGCTGAGTTGTGACCCTAAGGGACAGCAGAGAATGGAAGAGCTGTTGCCCTAAGGGTGGACCCACGTCGGAGAAGTCTATCAAAGACTATTCCCATGGGAAGGGACCCTACAGCAAACAGGGGTGGATTCAAAAGCCATTATCTCCTGTGACCCTGTGGTGAAGACCATGGAAAAGCAAGTGTCCCCTTGTAGTCCATGGAAGACCTTACAGGACCTGGGT
>JAWMRA010000001.1:69339159-69415836 GCA_035584735.1 Pseudotriccus pelzelni | reverse complement strand
TTATCCCCTGTGACCCTGTGGTGAAGACCATGGAAAAGCAAGTGTCCCCTTGTAGTCCATGGAAGACCTTACAGGACGTGGGTAACCCCCAGCCTTATCCCAGGAGGGAGGTAGGCCCAGCCCTGAGATCGACACAGAAGAGAGAAAGAGACAGAGAGAGAAACAGTTCCTGCTGCAACGAGTCAGAGTTGTCGTCCTAGAGATAACAGAGAGGAACTTGCAAGGTGCTGCAGAGCTGCTTAGAAGACCTGAAGCTTTAAAAGTGGAAAATGCCTCCTTCTCCTCCTGGACTGATACAAAGGGGGGAGGGGTGTTTTTGTAAATACATAGTGCTTTTGCTTAATTAGAATTGTTGTAGATGTAGTTGTTTAGCTTTTATTATTGCTAGTAATAAATCCTAATATTATTTTCTCGCCAATCAGATCTCTTTGTCTGCATAAACCTTCTCTCACCTTAGAGCAATTTGTGGGGGGTGTGGTAAACAATTGTCCCCTAGGCAAACCCCTGACAGATTATCATTGGAGAGGATAAATATCACATGAAAACTAAATAAAAATTGAAAACTATAGGAAAGTTACTTCAAACAGTTCTAGCTGTCTTTATAATGATTCAGATGCATCTGAAATAAGCACAACAACCTCACAGCAGTTATACTTCTTTTGATGCATTTTTAGACATAGGAGCATTGACCAACTAATAGCCTTCTGCTGGTTCTGGTGATGCAACACTACTGCAGAAAGAAAAGAAATTGAAAAACAATGAGTCAAATTGTTCCTATTAATTTTTGATCCAGAACGGATCAAATTTATAATTTCTTACTGTTAGGATATGTTTAGAGTTAATCCACAAAAAGCTTATCATGTGTTGAATTCTTGTAGAAATTGTCAGCCTTTGTGACAAGATTGTATCTGAATATTTTAACATTTGAGATATAGCTGATGTATATTGTAACAAGATCAAAGGTAATCCTTGAAGTTTTCTGTTTGTGGTTCCAGTGAGTCTAATGGTATGTTCTGCATTAGATAGATGGAAAATAATTTATTTTTTTTTACTTTTTAGCGAGCTAATGAATTGGAAGAAACAAGTAACACAACCTGATTAATTAACACCATCAAAAAGCACCCATTAGGAGGAAGGAGGGAGCAGTGAGTGTAGCTAGAGATACCAAATGGGGATTTAGGTTGTGGCTGTAATTTTTTCAGTAGCAGGGCTTAATCACAGAATGGATCAGGTTGGAAGGGACCACAGTGGGTTATCTGGTCCAACCTCCCTGCTCAAGCAGGGTCATCCTAGAGCACATTGCATGGGATTGCGTCCAGATGGCTCTTGAATATCTTCAGTGAGGGAGACTCCACAACCTCTCTGGGCAATCTGTTCCAGCGCTCTGTCACCTGCACAGTAAAGAAGTTCTTCCTCATGTTCAGGCGGAACTTCCTGTGCATCAGTTTCTACCCATTGTTGCAGTGTATCTGCAGTAGATAAGAAAAACAGAAGTTTTAAGGTTTAAGTGAAATGCTTCAAAATGGCTTTTTAGAGATTTTGCCAACTCACTGTGTCTTCTTCCCAAAATCCCCTGTAACAACTGTTATCTGCATGCAGGAATGTCCTGGGAAGATATCAGGAGGTCTTCTCACTGGCCTTTTTAACCCTTTCCCCTGTTTGCTATTGGAAGGTTCTGTAAACTCCCTGAGACCTCTCACTGGTGATCCCACAACCCCTGAAACCCATATAACCCTGTACCCCACAATAAACTTCCTCTTTCGCTCGTCCCTCTACTGTGGTCTCTGTGTGGGTCCTGGCCAGGCTCCCGGGGCCACGTGGCAGGAGAGCAGCAGGGGAGCATTTCCCCCTCGAGGTAATGGGCTGAACACCCAGAGCCAAGAGGTTCCACCTCCTCTTCTGCCGCCAGATACACTCATGACATACTGCAGCATCATTATCAAGATGCCTCACACACACAGACATTAGGGTAATTCCTTTGCCGAGGCTGACTGGCAGCAGACAATGTTCTTCTTTACTTTCAAAACAAAAATAAAAATAAAGAATGGTGAAATTTTTCAGATAACACAAGAGAGATAATGCATAAAAAGAAAAATCCACATGCTCTTATTGTTTAGCAATCAATGACATTACACATCTGACCCTTCTAGAACACTAGAGTGCCCTCAAGCAGCATCACACTAGTTTTTGCAGCTCTTAGATGTCAATAAAGTACCCCATGAGACAAGGCCTCAGGGCAATATTTTGATTGTGTGCTTTGAATCATTATTCATTCATTTTATTATTGATTAATGTTTATGCAGAGCAAAAAAATTTAAATTCTTGACTATGTCATTGTCCTTTCTGGGTAAGTTAGACTTGTCTCTGCTATGATCCCCAGTTTACCAGAAATAATAAGCAAAGGAAAAAAATACTTTTTCTTTTGGATGTTAAATTTATCATTCAAAAACTTTTGAAGCCAATGTCTCTCCTGCCTCCTTGACTGCTTAATGCCTTCTACTCAAGGAGTTAGAGTTTTTATATAAATATTTATCCAAAGTTTGATTTTTTTTTATTTTCTTTTACTTCTCTTCAGTCACTTCATGGCTGGGTACCCCTCTTGCCATGATTTCTGTCAAGTTGTTTTTCCCCTATCTTGAACAAAAATTTTTTCTGTATGTTTGTCACAGAACTCCTTGCATAGATAAATATTGAGAATCAGAGAGAATTTCAGAGTACAAAATTTATTTCAAGCCTTTCATTTTCTCTAGGTGTATTTCTAAGGTTATAACTCATCATGCCACTCTTTCAGAGACAGCAGAATCTTTATCTCATAAGTCATCCATGATTATCACTTCCGTTCTTTAAACAAGTGTTTGCAGGTCAATTTTACCAAGCTTTTTGCTACTTAAATATACAAGTAAGCTCATCAAAATTATATCCAAGACAATAATTTGGGAACTTATATTTGGATTAATGTGCTCGTCAAAAATTTCTGGTCAGATATCCCAGATGAGGTGATAGCCCCATAGCTGCATATAATGATTCCCAACTTAAGTGAGACTAATTAGCTTGCTAAGCTTTCTCAGGCATTCCAACCTTGAATTTAAACTTCATTTTCATTGTTTCACACAACAGTTTTCCCATTAACAGGAATCTGAAAAAAAATGACGAAATCAGATTAAAAGTATAGAAAACTACTGCAATACTTGGTAGTGAATTTGTCCTGAGAATGCAAGCTTGACTCCCAACTAAACTTAAAGGGAGGGAGGGGGGAAAAGTAGTATTTTATGCCAATATTATAAAACTGATATTACATCTAACAGTATTTTATTCCAACATGGAATCAAGTGTCTAAACAAAGGTGTTTTCTTAGTGGAAGCCACGTAAGAATATTATTTCCATGTTGCAGTGCTTTTTAATAAGAATTGGAATAACTTTTACTTTGATTAAATAAAACTTAATAGATGGGTAAAGAGAACTTCTTCACATGTTATGAGCCAAGCCTATTTTCAGCTTTCCTTACACACTTTGCACTGAAATAGATTAAAACTCCTTTTTCTTTGGTTCAATTTCCTGACATTATAGGAACTAAAACCTGCCAAAAATTTTATTGATGCTGTTAAATACCTATAAAATGAGCATATAGGTAGCCTAAAATAAATAATTATTTATTTTAAATTAGTTAATAGCTTGCAAATATTTTGAGTATATTCACACAGAATAACAAGCAAATATGCAGAATATTTTGGGAAATCAGGCAGTAAAACAGGGTGCCCAGCATAAACCTTGTCTCCCTTCTTTTTCTTTCCTAACCGTAAGATAGTGAGCACTATCATGGTAAACACAACAGTACTATTCCACATTTAGATAATTTGTTCATCATCACAAATTAGTAGATGAACCTGGCTACAGAACAAACAGCACCTATGTCCACCTGCATCCCACACCAGAGCAGGCAGATGCCTAACGGAGGATTTGAATGGGAAGCCCATGCTGGAGCAGGCTCCTGGCAAGACTTGTGGCCCCGTAGGGAGAGGAGCCCACAATGCAGCAGGTTTGCTGGCAGGACTTGGGTGGACCCACGCTGGAGCAGCCTGTTTTCCTTAAGGACTGCACCCTGTGAGAGGGACATACACTGGAGCAGTTTGTGGAATCCCTGTAGGAGAGACTTACACTGGAGAAGTTCATGGAGGACTGTCTCTTGTGGGTGAGACCCCATGATGAAGCAGTGGAAGAGTGAGAAGAGGAGGGAGTGGCAGAGACAATGTGTGGTGAACTGATCACAACTGCCACCAGCTCTCCCCTTGCACCGCTGGGAGAGAGGGGGTAGAAAATTCAGGAGTACAGTTGGGCCCTTAAAGAAGGGAGGGGGCGAGGACAACGTGCTCTAAGATTTGTTTTTTATTTTTCTCATTGTCTTACCTTGATTTGATTGGTAATAAATTAATTTAATTTCCTTGAGTCAAGACTGTTTTGCCTAACGTGGCAATTGGGGAGTGATCTGTCCCTGGCCTTACCTCAACCCATAAGCCTTTTGTTGTTTGTTCTCTCTCTTACCCAGCAGAGAAGAGGGAGTAACAGAGTTGCTTTGGTGGGCAGCAGACAACCAGGCAAGGTCAAGCCACTATACCTCTCCTTGCCCCAGAGTGGGAAAAAAGAAACTGAATTTTGTCAGAAAAACAGCCTTTTTGTTTATCTGCCTCACAATCTACCATGCTGTTTCTAAGAAGATAAATGGGATGAGTTTTTTTTGTTTAATACTAGTGTAGTAATTCAGGAAACACATACTGGGTTTTAGGACATGTTTTGTGGACAGCAACCCAAAATAACCTAAGAATAGCTGTGTATTTCCATTCACCTGAATTACTTGTTCAAAGTAAGTTTATGGATGAAGTAAGTTTGTGCACTCTTTACGGCTACAGATTAAAGAGCTTACTAGCTGAGGCTTAAGCACCTGATGTGACACCTGAAGAAGCAGACACCTCGCTCAAAAGCATATCAGGCATACTGCATTGTGTTCTGCAAAGGTGTGGTGGGCAGCACAGTACAAACGTCTCAGTGCCTTTCTGCTTAGATAGTCCAAGTTCAGTTGTGTTTATTAGTTTGAACTCACCAGGACCCATGCTAATTCAATTCAGAGCACCTGCTCCTCTACCTAGTTTTGCTTCTTTTTATTAAAGGAAGGCTTATTAAACAGAAGAGTTGCTCACAAATCTGGGGTTTCGGTATAACAGCTAAACTGCTGGGCAACAGGCATTGTCCTATGGACAAAACATGAGATATTAAGCTAGCAGAGTCAAGAGCTAGGAGGCACACAAAATGACAGTTATTTATGCAACATTATTTCACAATACCTTTTCCTTTGCATAGTCATTAGGGTAGGGCCTAATTACATAAGCACATACCATTAAGCGCACAGGCTGCCTAAAGCATTCAATATTATTTTCATTTCAGTGGAGTAGACAGGAACAAGAACAACATCAGTGTTGCTGATAAACATTAAATTGGGTTCTTTTTCTTAATGCTCTGGTTTTCCTCATCTCCAGCAAATAACAATAGTCAAAAAGAACGTGTTACAGCATTCTGGTTACAGATTGGTAAAGGTTTCCATTTCAAAATTCTTTTTTCTCTCTAATTGGAGAAGGTTTTTGTAAGATAATGCTCTGACAGGTATTTGAGTGTTTTGTAACCATCATTTGCAGAAGATAAACACAGTAGCTGCTCTTGATCCAAGCTGACCTTGCCTCCCTGACGGCAAATAGGAAAAAAAAAAAAGAAAAAAGAAAAAGGAGAAAAGAGAGGGTTTTAAAGAAAAGCAAGCATTTAAAAGGAGAATGTCTACCCATGAGCCTGATTTTCACATGCAGCCTTGCTATTGCAACAGGCACAGAATATGTTTTTATTAGCCACTCCAAAAATTCTGCATATTTTTCTCACCACAGTGTTTTTAAGGACTGAAAACCAACTTCAGAGTACACAAAAAAATGCAGTAACAATAAGGGAGTAAAACGCTTTTGCAAAGTTCAGAAAGAAAACTGATTAAACAAAAAGCAACATGTTTTCCCAGTTCCCAATGTCATGCTCAAACCATTTCAGCATGTTCTGTTGCAGGAGAATCAGCTGCAGCCTTGACAATGTTGTTATTACAAATCTGGTTCTGCTCTCTAACTGGATAGAACTACTTTGGAGCTAGTTCAAGGTACAGAGAAGATTATGTTCAAGCAGAGCAGAGAACAATTGTATCAGGCAGTCCTGAGATTGCTGATAGAAATTGAAGTTACAAACCAGGTAGTAATCCAATTTAAAACAGGGCAGACCTTGTTCTTGATGAAGATTATGATCTGAGTCATCAACTTTATATTAAAATTAGACTTTCTTAGTATCAAAGAAACCACTACTGATCACTGAGACACAAAATAGAATTTAAAATAGCATTTTAAAACACGAAAAAAATAATTTGTGCTTCTGAGCTGACGGAGGGTAGGAACATTGATTTCACTCCGCTCCTTAACTTTCACTTTTTTAAGCATCACAAAGAAAAAAAGATGCTGTGTTAGTAGGTATTTTAGGATACCAAGGAGGCTAATATTTGAGAACATTTCTAACAATTTTATAAAACTATTAACATTCCTATTACATAAAGAGGAATTTCACTGAGATATTTCAGCCACACGTTGAGCTACAGCACAGGAATATCACATCAACTCTAATTTGCAGGAATGTATTTTATAAAACAAACTCCAAAGGCTTATTATAATAAGCACTTTGGGTCTACTTCTTTTCTTTGAGCATGTTTTGAAAAATGTCACAAGACTGACCTCTGGTGGGTCACAAATTACCAGGCATCTAAAGTGACACACAAACAATATATAAGTATCACACCCGAGAAAAGGAAGGAATTTTTCACAGAATCCCAGAATATTTTTCATAGATTTCAATATAAGAAGGACATACTATTCTTCACAGTCTCCCATAGTGTCATGGGTTTGCAAAAGTTCCCCTCCTTGGGGATTGGAAATAGCTTGTCTGGATGAATTTCTGGGCAAGGGCCAATCAGGAGTTTAGGTGACACCTTCGCTAATTACATCTTCAAGAAGAAACAGAAGAGAACGTGGTGGCATGGAAGGAACCATTTGGCAGCCAGGTAAGAGGGAAGACGTGGCAGGCCCCCAGGTGGGGGGCCAGGTCTCTCTCCTCCCCCAGCCCTGGGCCGGGGCAGGAGTAGCGCTGAAGCCCCTCTGATCAAATGAGTAACAGAATGAAGAGAAAAACTGTAAAGGAGAACTTGGACTGTTGCAGAAGAAATTCCAACCAGAGAGATAACGAAGCCTCCAAGGTCAGGGCTGGCAGCAGCAGGAGAGAGATGAAGAACCGCGAAGGGGGGAGATGGCTTCTTCTCCCCCCTGCCTCTCTCTCTCTCCCTTCAGCAGGGAAAAAGACTGAGATCTAAAAATCCCTGCTGCTTGTGAGACATTGCTGAGAAGCAGAGACAACTCCATTGGCAGCTTGAGGAACTCATGCTGGAGCAAAGAAGTACATGAGGAAACTGAGATTCCATGGAGGCTTGAGACGAAACAGAGTCTTGAAGTGATCTGTGGCCACAGAGAGAGATCTTACGCTGGAGTGAGACGGCCTGGGTAAGATTTGTGTGATCCTAGAGAAGGATCGATGCTGGTTCAGTTGAGTTTGTGACCCTAAGGGACGGCAGAGAATGGAAGAGCTGTTGTCCGAAGGGTGGACCCACGTCAGAGAAGTCTATCAAAGACTGTACCCCGTGGGGAGGGACCTCCACAGAAAACAGGGGTGGACTCAAAGCCATTATCCCCTATGGTCATGTGGTGAAGACCATGGAAAAGCAAGTGCCCCCTTGTAGTCTATGGAAGACCTTGCAGGACCTGGGTAACCCCAGCCTTATCCCAGGAGGGAGGCAGGCCCAGCCCTGAGGTCGACACAGAAGAAAAAGAGGCAGACAGAGAGAGAGAAACAGTTCCAGCTGCAATGAGTTGGAGTTGTCGTCCCAGAGATAACAGAGAAGAACTTGCAAAGTGCTACAGAATTGTTTGAAGGACTTGGAGCTTTAAAAGTAGAAACAAATTACTTCTCCTCCTGGACTGATACAAAGGGGGGAGGGGTATTTCTGTAAATACATAGTACTTTTGTTTAATTAGAATTGTTGTAGATGTAGTTGTTTAGTTTTTATTCTTGCTAGTAGTAAATCCTAATATTATTTTCTCCCCAATCAGACCTCTTTTGTCTGCATAAACTTCTCTCACCTTAGAGCAATTTGTGGGGGGTGTGGTAAAAAACTGTCCCTAGACAAATCCACAATAAGAAGTCATACAGTCCAATGTCCTACATAAAGCAGATCTAATATGAGCAGGTTGCTCAGTATCGTGGCCAGTCTGGTTCTAAATGTCTCCAAGTATACCACCAAGAAGGCTCTTCCTGAGTTGAATCACTCGCACAGTGACAGACCTTTTCCTTTTATCAAATCAGAATTCCCCATGTTTCAATTTTTGCCCACTGTGCTATAGAAACACAATTTGTCACCCACTGTCTACCCTGGAAAATTCTGGTTCTGTTTAGTTTGTTTTGTTTCAATGACCTGTTATTATTGGAAGTTGTAGGCAGTAGTAAGATCTCCATGGTATCCTTCAGTGTTCAATGCTGAACAAAGCCAGTCCTCTCATACTCTTCTTGCACATAATGGGGCAAGCCCCTGTACACTTTGATGGACTTCTGCTATACTCACTCCTAGTTGCCAGTGTCTTTTTGTACGGTGGAGCCCCCGGTTGGGCACAGTTCTCCACATGCAGTCTTCAGACATTGAAGAGAAGGGAATAATCATTTCCCTTCATCTGCTGGAAGAGGATTAAAGGATTAAAGTAACAGTTCCAGTGCAATAGCTTTCTTAAATTGTGCAGCATTTCTCCTTCAGATCCTGAATAAGTACCCCACTTTCTGTTTCTGTCTTCTAGTTATGCTGTGTCACTGAATGGGTGGCCTCTTGTCTGTCTTCTGAGATAATCTGGATGGCTAAACATGGGCCACATAGAGAAGAACCTCTTTTGGATATCCCAACCCTCCTCTCAAGAAAAGCACAATTATGGAATACATGTATAGTCTACATAATTGAAGACTCTTTAAAGAAATGGGAGTTGAAAAGAATGGGAGAGTATAGTGATTTTTTTTTTTCCTTTTCTTTCTGGATCTATCTTGAAGAAAGTTGTCAGGTGAAACAAAGATATAATCAACTGAAAATTACAGGTTGATCCTAAAACAATTACCTAAAAACCTACTATAAAATGTAAGGAAAGTCCTAATTTTTCATAGTCTTCACACAATGAAATATACCAGTGTAGAGGAAATAGAGGAGGAGACCTCTAGAAAGGCCACATAAAGGAAATCTGCCAAACCATACCTATAAATATATATGGGTTATATATATATATATGGGTTATATATATATATATACATATGGGTTATATATAAGTATATATACATTTATATATATTTGGGGACTATTGCTGCTCCACAAAAGGATTGGGCTGACTAGGTAGAGGCCAGATGCTCATAATCAGGAGTGGTAGAATTAAGATATTCCAAACAATGGTCACAGTATAGCCTCAGCATTACAAAGTTTCTTCGTAGAAAGACTTCTGGTTAGAGGTCAGAACAAATAGGAAGAAGAAAGATCCTAAAGAAATGTCATTCAAAATTGCTTTGTCTTTTCTTATGTTTGCCACCAGCAAAATGTCTAAACTATCCATGTCCAAATGGTGCATAAACCAGTATCTTTATCTACTTGTTCAACTTTTAGATGGGAGAATCCAGTGCTGAATAAGCCCTGGAGAAAAGATTACTGAATGTTGTTCAATACTAAATATTAACTATTGCGTAAAATACCCCACTAACCAGAGGAACTGTTGTGTTTTAATGCCATCTGGTAACTAACTATCACACAGCTTCTTGCTCACTTGACACTGCTGCAATGGGGGAGAAAATCGAAAAAGTGAGAAAACTCATGGGTTGAGATAACGACAACCCAAATAAGTAAAACAAAAGCCACAAGTACAAGCAAAGCTGAGTAATTAATTCACCACTTCCCATGGGAAGTCAGGTGTTCAGCCATCTGCAGGAAAGCAGGGCTCCGTCATGCATTAGGGTGCTTTGAGAAGACAGACACCAGCATTCTGAACATCCCCTCCTTTCTTCTTCTTCCATATGTGCTGACCATGATGGTGTGGTGTGGGATATACCCCTGGTCAGTTGGGCTCATCTGTTCTGGCTGTGTCCTCTCGCACGTTTTTGTGTACCATGAGTCAGCTGGCTGATGGGGTGGTGTGAGAGTCATAAAAGCTGTGTAAGCATTGCTCAGCAATAACTAAAACATCCCTATGCTATCAACACCATTTTCAGCAGAAATTTAAAATAATAGCACCATGCCAATTACTCTGAAAAAAATTAACCCTATCCAAGCCAAAAAGAGCACAGTTGTCATCTCTAAAGATGAATAGTTACAAAACAGACATATGCATCTAAAATGTGTTGGTTACCTTAACAGATTTTGCTTTGAGTAAATGTCATCTAATTTTCCAATTTACAGCTCTTCTTTTTCAGAATTTGTACCCTTCAAATGTTTCAAATTGCTATTTTTATTAGCAATTTCCTGTAACCAATTTACGGTATTCAGATTTTCTATTCTTCAATATTCTCATTTCTTCTTCCAGACAGAAGTGAATTTGGTTTAATTTCTATTTTTTTCCAGTTTGTTAAGTTATTCTTCATTATAAAGTTTCACATCTGCTCAGTGTTCTAAAAACTAATTTCTAATACCAAAAAAGAAGTATCTGAATGTACTTTCTAACAGCTTTATTTCTGCAGTTCAGTGTTGCTTTATTTTTTTATTGCTTCAGTACCTTGAAGTTCACACAAGGTTTGCTATTCTCTTCACCTCTAGTCTTCCTTGCCAACAAAATTTCCTCCCTCCCTCCTTCCCTCCCTCCCTCCCTCCCTCAGGTGGTCTTTCTGAATTGTTATTCCCCAGATATATAGCTTCCATATTTCCCAAGACTAAATATCATTTTATTTCCTGCCAATAATTCAAACTTCCTTCAGTCTTGCTAGATTATTTCTTTATCCACAATGGTATTTATAATACATTGCAATTTCATATTATCTGAAAATTTAATTAATCTGCCATTTGCTCCTCCATCCCAAATAGAAATAAAGTTGCTAAATAAAATTAGGTCTAACCGCAATCCTGGCTACACCTCCTCGGCCACTGCAATTTAACATAATTTTGCTGATTGACCTTCAGCAGTTTTCTATCAGTGTGATGTTACAAGTTTGAATTTGTTTAGTAAACAATAATGGAGGTTTCACATTAAAAGTGTTCAGTGCAAGATATATGAATGTCAATTTTGAAGACAGGTTGTACTTCAAGTCATGAAAACTTGCAGACCAAGTTTAAGTGTCTTTGTTAGAAAGCTGTAGTTCTGAAATAGCAGAGGTTATTTGAGACTTCTACATGATTTTACACATGTTCTACAGGTAACCACCCTGAGACCAGACAAGACACTCTATACTATTAAAAGTGATACAAAGAATCAATATTTAAAACCAAATCACTCCTTTATTTTCCGTATTTAGTCAGTCGAATTCAATAAGAAGTTCAGAGAAGGTTCTTGGCTTATAAGCATATATATCTACTGTATTTTCTCCTGGAGGAGTCCACTTTTTTCTCTGACTAACGGAAATTGACAATAGAGCTCATTTAAGCTAACACTGATTATCTAGAAGACAAATCTCTATAGCTCAATATGGCTGCCCACACAGAGACATCAAGTGGGCTTTCAGGTTCCCTAGGATGCATGAAAATAGCCTCACAGGGCTAACAGAAAAGATACAGGACCTACAGGAAAATCATGCTCTTCTGGAATAGCTAAAATATCTCAGACCTCTCAAAAGCATTAGATTCCCATCTGTATACAGTGGAATTAAGCCTCTATTCCACTTTGTGTTTGAACAGATCACCACCTTGCTTTTCCCCTTATCTCCTCATCCTTTTACTTGTAGTTTTAGTCTACAACCCTGTACTAAGAGCCATTCACCATTCATCTTAGAGCACTTAGTCTGTACATTCATATTACAATAATACAACCTAGTAGATAACAAGATAATAGTCATTTTCATATTTGATAAGTATTAACCAATTAATATACATGCACAAAGCTTAACAATGAATTAGCATGCAAACCCCACATTTAATTAAACTTCTCTAACCAGCACTAATACAGTCATAAACAGAAACTACACTGGGGATCTCGAAGTAGTCTCACTGAAGAGTGTAATTATACTAGGGAGAAAACATGAAGATCATCATTAACATCATCTTTGCTGTCATCACTACCAGGTGTGTTGTTGGAGATGGTTGTCAGGTGACCCAATTACTCCTCTGACCCAGCCACTGGAGAGAGGTTTCCCTTGAGCTTTGTCTTTTCCTTTCTTTCTCTGCTTTCTGCCTGGTACCTTTAAATTGATTCATGCCATCAATTACAGACCCTGAAAAGGAAATTTTCTTCATTTAAGATTATTCCAGCTTTCTGCAAGAACTGTGCTATCACTCAGAGACCTACTGAAATGTAAAAGCAGTTGCACAAAGAATAAATGGAGAGGAAGCTGGTAAGTCTGAATTGGCTTGATACAAAACTGGGATGTAGCTAGTGCACATATCAAGATCAGGCATCAAAAAAGACTTTCACATTTTGCAGTGTGCATGAATTTAGATTAGATAATCTGTCTCTTGGAATATAACTACTGGAAAAAAAAAACCACAGATGGAGATCAGCAAAACCTCTTGTAGTAATTCATCTGACCAAAAAAAAAAAAAACAAAAAAAAAAATGTAACTATCTTCTTTGCTTTTTTCACCTCAGATTTATAGTTACAAAATTGACTAATTTTTTAAAGTATCTGTACATTCTTCTTTACCACAGTATGTAGATGTTTAAAAATTCATCACAATAAAATGTGGTATCACCCTTTATTTTTCATAAAGATTTTACTCTTTAAATAACCTGTCCTCAAAGCTCCTGAGAATAACCCATATGTGGTTTGTAGCAATATTGAAAGCTTTCTACTTGTTTGCTATGTTTAGTTCTATAGTGTTACTTACATTCCTACATTATTTATGTGGTTTGGAGCTGCTGGAGAAACAAGCATAAATAAATTTCAATATTTCCAGAAAAGGAGCTTACCAACATACCTTGAGAAAAGGAAGGAAGACAAGACCTCTCAAGTAGATTTTTTGAAAGTCTACTGCAATATCTTCTTTATAGCCTCAAGGTGAAATAACGTTTATGAAATTATTAATCTGCTTTGGACAACAAAAGTCCTAAGAAAGCATCTGAAGTCACTGAGATAATTCTCATTTCCAGAAAATAGTAGGAGAGATAGCTAGCTGTTTAACTTGATATGCAGATTACTTTGAAAATAATCAAATAATTTTTTCTAATTTTTTGCATAGTTTCTTCTCACTAAAATTTATTGTTTTATGAATAATAGTAAAAGTATTAAAAATAATATTACAATTTGTTGCAGACATAATTATATGCCTGTTTTTTCCCCTATCTGTGGAAAACAAATACTTAAAAAATTCATGTCAATATAAAACAGAAAATTTCCCTTCCAGGAGATGTGTTGTGAGCTGTATAAAAGCTTAGTACTAGACATCTCTTGCCACAAAGTACATTTTAATCATGGGATAAGAGCAAAAGCCTTGAAAATAATGGCACTGATTGAAATCTGAGGGCCCAAAACTACAAACAATGTAATAAATGGTGTGACTGACTAAATCCCTAGAGATGGAGTACGACTCACTGAATAAGACCCTCTAATGGAAGCGGTCTCAGTGGAGATGGGCAAGGGTGATATGCTTGTACAGCTCAGGCAGTAATGCAACGAAGTTATAGATAAAAGTTATAGATAAACCACTATCAACAGTTGAGTGGATCAACTGGTGGTGTAAATATTTCCCTGAGTCACTCAGGCTAGGAGGAGTAAATACATGGTTCAGGCCAAGAAAGAGTACAAAGATTTGAGCTGACTTCAATCCATGTACTCCTTCCCAGTGATTTGGGACATGAATGTAGTAATGGTGAGCATTATATAGAGATCAGTAATGGTAATCCCACAGGAATTTTGATTGAACTGTGCATTGCACTAGCTATATTTTGCAAAGTGTCATACACAGTGAAACATATATTTTGTCAAAAGTGTTGTGTTTTCAGTATATTTTGTATAACTTGGCAAAATCTAAAATCCTGTGTGACATCAATAGTCTTTGAATCAGTAAAATTGATATTAAACATTTTATCCTCCATATGTGAAATGTCTCAGACAACCTGGTCAGAAAGTATCATTTTTTGACATATGGTCAAGTACTGAAATTTCCCACCCTCAAGAATTCAATCCTAACCTGCCTCAATGAAGAAGGAGGTCTCTAGGCTGGCCAGCTCAACATTGGTGGCTAAGACCATCAGTAAGTGTAGTCATGCTGTGGCACACTCATGGGTAAAGCAGGATATGATTCTTAGGGACTAACTGCCATGAAAATGCAGCCAAATGACTGATACACACAAAAATAACAACTGGCAGTGTGACGTCAATATCAGTCAAGTTCTGTGAGACTGATCTTTAATGGCCTTCTAAACAATTTTGTCATATGTATATCTAATTCTCTGATATTTTCATAGATGTATAGATACAAGTTGCAACAGATGTTTTCAGAATAGGTTCTTTCTGTGGAAAAGTCGGAGCCTGGGGTTATATGAATCTTGATTTGAAGAATCGTTCTCAGTTGTTTCTGTTTGGAGCCTTTGAGGGCCACAAGAGGAACACACCTATCTTCTGACCCTATATCTTCTAATGCAACTCTTGCCCTCCTGGTGGAAGCAGGTGTTGACTTGGGGAGAATAGTTAGCTGGATGCAACAGCCTGACAAATCTTGGGCAGGAAAGGGAGCAATAGCCCTTTGTATAAGGAGGTGGGGCAGGAGCACTTGCTATCCTAATCTGCAGGGCCCCAGGAGGGAGATATCAGGGAGGGAAGAAGAGGAAGAAGAGAAGCACCTTCCCAGAGCCCTGAGTAGGGTTCTGTTCAAAGAGGACTGCACTTGTCATGGGCAGCCTGCTCTTTCTCAGCCTGGGGCCTGAAGCACTGGTGAGCTGTGGTCACATCTTCCAGCCCAGAAACCATGAGAACAACTGACAGTGACAACCTTTAGGCCTAGCGGGACTGTGGAAGGTTTATTTTGGCACCAGAACAAAGGTGTAGATACTCAGAAGAGTGCATATGGAAGGTCAGTTTTGCTGGGCTAAGAGCCAAGCCAGTCATTCACCCACTCTTCTTCAGGGGTAGAAAATAGAAAGTTCATGGGTTGAGATAGGCAGATAGATTGCTTATAAATTACTGTCATGGGCCAAACAGACTTGACTTGACTTAAGGAAAATTAATTTACTTCCCTGCTAATTAAATAGATTAGGATAGTGAGAAATCATCATCATCATGGCTAGGCTTCGAGAACGAAGATTTGGGAAGGGCTCTACCCACTCTTGCTACAAGCGCGCTGATGGCTAAAAAGGCCAATGCGAGACAGACAAGTCTGCTCGCAAAAGGCACAGCAGAAAGACTCCCCGGGTGATATTGACAAGACGCGATTCTTTCTGCACTGTCTTTTCTCCTTGACAGTGATCCTGTGTGTGTTCTCAAAAGAAGCAGCGGCGTTATGGATCGTGTGTCTCCAGGCCTCCCGATTGAAGGCCAAAGTAGACAGTGAGAAATAAAGTCCACTATAAAAACAAGACTTTTCTTCACCCATCTCCCCATAGGTGATGGAAGTGTGATGTCAGTATTAAAGTGGTAGATACTCAGAAGTGTGCGTGTGGGAGGGGGTATAACAGTTTCTTTTGTAATACTACTAAATCTTTGTGTTCATTAGATAATTTGGATTTGTGATACATTAATTAGTTTAGTATTCAAATTCTTAGCCTTCAGTATATGGTGGGTTTCCTTTTGCCTGTTACACAGTTCTGAGTGTAACACTCTGATGGTCTTCCTGGAGTGAAACATTGCCACAGAGCATTAACTAAGATTTGGTGACAGACATCTTTCTCTAAATTGCCTCTCTTTTAAAGCAGAAGAAAGCCAGATGTGTGTACCTAAGTCAAGCCCACACACATGTCAACATTCAGTCATCTTGTACTAACATGACAACACAGATGAAGCCTGTCTCTTTCTGCAGGGCCATTTGTTTAATCAGTATCTGATAAGATAGAAGTAGTACCTTGCTAGCCCTCCCTCTGACATTTGACTTAACAGGCTGTTTTATTTAAGAGTAAGTAATAATTACATTTGTTTTCTGAAGTAGTTTTCCCACTCTTTATCTTCTACTTCAAAATTATGGCTGCTCACACTGCACTAAGTAATTGTTATTGCTGATTAAATAAAATGGTCTTCTCATGCATTAGCATGCAAGTCACTGAATACATGTGACCAAGTAATTGTAAAAAAAACCCAAAACAGTTGTAGATAAGCCTTTGTGAGAACTGCAATATAAATCTGATAATAGGAATAATTTCTAATCAGCTGTAGCTTACTGCTTTTTAATACCTATGTAATCAAAACACTGGTTAATTAACATTTAACCTACTTATCTATATAGGATTTTTTAAACAGAATTGTATTTTCCAGGTACTATGTTCATGTTTTCAAGGTAAACTTCACTGTATGAAACAGTTGCTGGGTAATCATCTATACATAGAATAATAAGTAGTAATACAAGAATAATTTTATTTAGACTATTAAAGTCATTGTAGCTTAATAACTTTGACCAGCAGCAAGATTTTAAACAATTCAATTGCAACACCTATGGCTTAAAATAGTACTTTAAATAAAAAACATATAATAGGATCTACTCCAGTGTTATACTATATACAGTACTTGTCCAGTACTAGGCATATACCTATTTTCCATAATTTTAGAGAACTATTTCTTCGCTGGCATTAACATCCTTAATATCCTAGAATTCACATTACCTTAATATGGTTCTCTATCATCATCATGAATAATATGAATCTTAGTGTCGTTTGCAGTTATCACCTACCTTTTTTATGTTGATTATTCTTTAAGACTTTTATCGCTTACTGTGAAACACTGTAATTGAAATGAGTAGTGACTGGTTTTAGCTTGGAAAGTTAGTTTTCTTCATAGTAGCTAGTATGAAGCTAATTTTTTGGATTTGTGGCCAAAACAACATTGATAACTCAATGATGGTTTAGTTCTTGCTGAACAGTGCTTACACAACATCAAGTCTGCTCTGCTTCTCATTCTACAGTGCAAGTGAATAGACTGGGAGTACACAGAGAAAGAGTCTTTTAACCAAGGCATGGAAATGACAAGAGAAGGGACAACAGGGAAACTGAAAGAGGGTAGGTTCAAATTGGACAGGAGGAAGATTTATTTTTTACAGTGAGAGTGGTGAGACTCCTAAGAGGTTGCCCAGAGAGATTGTTCACAGTGAGGTTGCATGGGCTTTGAGCAATCTGATCTAGTGAAAGATATCCCTGCCCATGGCAGCAGGATTGGTCTAGGGTATGTTTAAAGGTCCCTTTCAACCCAAACTATTCTGTGCCTTTATGATTCTAGGAAGTTGTCAGGAATACAACAAGGACAGCTGACCTCAGCTGACCAAAGGGATGACCCACACCACATGCCATCATATTCAGTAAAAAGAGCTGGGGAAAGAAGGAGGAGAGTAGGGGGGACTTATGATATTCACCTTTCAAGTAATTGTTATACATAATGGAGTCCTGCTTTCCTGGAAGTGGTGAAGCAGTGAAACAATTATTTTTATTACATTGCTTGCATATGTTGCTTTTGCTATTAAACCATCTTTACCACAACCCGCAAGTTTTGGCTCTTTTAACTTCTTACTCTTCCCAGTTCTGCTGCAGAGGAGCGAGTAAGCACCTGTGTGGGACTTGGATGCTTACCAAGGCTAATCCACAACAAATGGAAAACTGTGGATTGTTACCTTTTGTCTCTTCCTTATTAGACTCGTACATGCCTTTTCAAATTGTGATCATTATTCTCTTTAATCCTAATGCTGACAGGTGTTTGCTCATGAACACCAGGTAGTCTCCTTTTCATGATATATTTAGACTAATAAAAGCGTTATCTTCTCAAATGAATTCAAAGCTAAACCAAGTAAGGACAGCTACAGAAAAGTAGGAAAGACTGCTTGTAGCTTTCTTCACATACTGGAATTACTGCAGATGTGTTATCCAGAAAATGGAACCAATCGACTTCCCTATATTATCAAGTTTGTATATAATTTTTTAGGACAGCTGTTAAGAAATTATCTTTCCAGTTTAGCACATTCAAAATAATGAATGAGAGTAACATCTTTTCTAGACTCAACCAGTGAGTATTTCTTTTTAAAGAACCTGACACATTTTTGTCACATTTACTTTATCATGAAATAACAGTTTCAGTTCTGCTTCCTCATTTTTCTGTGGATGAACACAATTACTCAAAAATCTGTCACACGCTAACTATAAAAATTGTTTTGTATAGTGGATAATTTGAGTTTGCAAGACTTTATAGCTTTAGCTGGCAGTCTATATTTGATAATTGGGATTAAAAGGCAAAGTTAAAAATCTCATAGGCAAGTAGACTTATTGATGGAAATAGATACATAGAATACTAATATTTGAACTATGAAAAAACAGATAACAATTTCTTATATTTTATGCTACCTAGTTCATGGTTCTGCATAAATGCTGTTAAAAATCTAATCCACTTTTTGTTCATACTCTGTCCCTTTCAATATGAGTTAGGAGAGCCTGAAAAATGATTAAGGACTTTGTAGGGCAGGATATTTGGTTATGATTCTAATCTCCACTGTTTCCTTTTGTCGTTTTGAGGAAATCATTTTAATCTCCCACTATTGCCTGTTCCAATCCTTTGGCTACCTTTCTGTCTACTGAAGAGAAAAATGTAATCGCAATGAGTTGGTTTGTCAGAAGGTAAAATATGCTAGAATCTGGCTTCAGGATTATGTTCTCTAGTTATCCTTCATATTGCTCATATTTGAAAACACATATTTAAGTATTTTGGTATTATGATTTCTCATAGCTTTATTGTGAAATAGAAATGTATGGTTTATGCATCTACTTGCAAGATATCATTATTAATTCAGATACAAAACAAATGTACCAAAAGCAGAGTAGAGTTTTATCATAAAATATGAATATGCAGTATTAAATTCAGTATACACTGGACTGTGTTTACTAATAAACTATTAGCATATTCCCTGGCAAAATTGGACCCATTGCAAATAGCACTTGCCCTAGTAATTTCTGGACATAGTTTAGCTCCTAAGTTGTTCCTGCCCAGTAGGCAGTGCTTGGTAGCCTAAGGCACTTTGCTATCACAGAAACAGACTGTATCATGGAATTGCCTTTGGAGCCCAAGAACAGTTCAGAGCACTTTCAGTGCAGACTCAGCACTATTAGTGTAGATACAGCCATAAGATCTTGCTTAAATGTTTCTCATCTCTGAGGATCTTCAATCTGAGATGTAAGAATTGTACTTAAAAATCAATATGTGTACAAGACTAAGGAATTTTAAGCCCTGATAGCCTGCCAGGTAATAGTTGCCCTTCATGTGAATTAAAATGAATATATTTACTCACAAGCATAGCATTTTCTTATGTCGAATATGGAGGAAAGGAAAAGTGATTTGCTAATATTTTAATGATAAGAAGAGAGTCAGTCTTTTGACTGATTTCCTTTGCTATGTTCACAGATTTTTATTTTCAAGTATATGAATTTCATTCAGTATGCATGTCCAGTTGAGACTTCAATCTAATCCTCATTCTTAATCCTTTCTTTTTTCTCTTTTTCAAGCAAAAAGAGGTTTGGAATTTTTTTTTTTTTCTTAAAGGGATTGCGGAGTAAATATGAAATCTGCTCCCAAAATCTTTAAACCTTTAAATCCCATATTTAAGAAATTTCATTTTTATATCTATACACCTTCTATTTCTGTGTGTTCTTTTGAAGTGCAGACACTGACATTTTCCTTAATGCAGTCATTATACACTGACTATGTGCAAAATACAAAGTGTATTTTGGTGAGATGATTAAATACAGGTTAAAGAAAGCAAATAAACGCATTTGAGTGACTTACTTGAAGTCGCCAAAGTAGTCAGCAGGAAGACTGGCTCGTCTGATCTAACTGAAGGAGTCTGTTCTCTCTGTAAAGAGCAAAACAGGATACTAGGTCTCTTTGCAGATAAACAGAAAGCAGAGATCACTTTCAAAACTTCAAAATATTTTTTTTTACCTGAAGTATACTGGAATATCATTCTTCACTTCATATACCACTGAGCTCTTTCAAATTTTCTCATTCAACAGAGCATAGCTTTCATCACTATCCCTTGCTTCTTCCCTGAGTTTTAGACAGCACTTTTCACAAAGAACTGGCAAAACGAATACTTATTTCATGATCCTTTAATGTTGAAACCTTTACTGCTTTTGGAAGTTCACTTATCTAACACTGTGTAGTGCCATTGCTTAAAATACTTCATGGACAGGCATCTAAAACTTGTGCCTATAAATTTACACCTACCTGAAATATTGTAAGAAGGTAGACAGGTATCAGTCAGTCAGCTCTTAGAAATAACAACCTTTTCACTCAGTCTTTTTAGACATGTGTTTGAAATAGGGTTAGTTTCTGTTCAATTAATGATGACATAATCAGTAATATAGTTCTTGCTTTTGGCTATGTAACAGCCTCATAACAATAATAACTTGTACAGACTGTGTATGTGCTTATGTGCATGTTGTGCATGTATGTGCTTTGGGCTTTGTAAGAGCAAAGTATCAACAATGAATATTTGAGGGGGTGTCAGCGACAGCCTTGCTCTGAGGGGTTTAATACTGGAGGAAACAAAGAATCCCATACAGGACTTAATGAGACAACAGTTACAGGACAAAGCTGATAGTGCCTTGTAATGTATAACAAAAGTGTATGTTCAGTGTCATATACTTTTTCCTTGACAAGACTAGAATCACAAGCAATTAGAATCCAACAAACAGTTGATCCACTGTTCATCTCAGTGCAACAAGTTTTTAAAAACACTGTTGTCTGAGTTGCTACTTACCCTGCAGGAGTTGCCAACTATTCTCCTCCAACGACCTTTTAAAGATTAAGCAGTTGTTTCTTATGAAGGGTTTCCAATGTAGGTACAGAAGTACTCATTTAGCTTTTTTCTTATTCTTGGACTACATTTTTTCAGTATTATTTTTTTCCTACTCTAATTGTATTTCCTTAATGTGTAAGCTTAAATCTTGACCTACAATTAACAAATGAGTCTTGAAAATACTATTTCATTCTTTCAACCCTTTGCAAATATTTAGGATCTATAATACAAGTGTAATCAGATAAGAGTGTTAATGAATATGAAAGCTATAAATACAATAACCAAGCAGACAGAATTATATTAATCTTACTTGAATTTCCATATTTACAATTAATGCACAGAAATAAGTTATCAGTTATATATACAAAAAATGTAGGTGTCTAATGTAAGTTTCTAACCAAAAGTTATGTTATCTCTTTAGTGTTAGTGGAGATTGGTTGTGGGATTCAGTTGTCTAAACATATGCACCTAATGCCATTTAAGACATTCCATGGAACACAGAAAGTCTACTTAGGATTAAAAAATATGTTGCGGGGTTTAAAATAGACCCATATATTTCTGGACTAAGGCCTAATTCTATTGCCCATATGTGGGAAGTGTCATTTGATATTCCCTTGGGGATACTGCCTGATCTTCATTTGCTGCTCAGAAAAGACACAGGTCTCACATTGGTGTTCAACTTATGTACACGGGTCTAATAGAGGAACAATAGAAAAACTGGTGCCCAGGTTGGTAGCTGGACATCAGGAGAAATATTTTAAGGCATCTCAAAGAACACAAGACATCTAATTGATGGCAGCCGGACTAACTATTTGTTTAGACTCCTAAATCTATGCGTCTTGAATCTGGAGCTGAATCCAGAAACTGTGAATGCCACCATTCAGCTTTAGAGGGTCTGGCCTGAAAAATAGTTGACATGAATCACACTGGTGCAATTGACCAGGGAGTAAAGAGTAACTTCCTTTGTTAGATTAAGTCAGCAGCATAGATGTCACCTAATATTCTTCATTCATTTTGCAGGAAGTCTACAGGATTAACTCAGCTGTATAACTGTAAATCATAGTTGTCCACATTTGACTAGATGAATGCAACTCAGATCGGTTTATATGGCACTATTCATTCCATTCAGATGACTGTCCTGAAACTTCTATTTATTTCTTCCAGCATGTAATTTCCTATGCAGTCTTGTAAGTTTAAACAATCTCTTGAAAGGTCAGATGTTGACTACTTTGATCCATTTCAACATTTATAAAAGGTGATGTTTAACATGGCTTCCTGATAAAACAAACCTCATCACTTTTACAAGAAATGTTTACTGTATCAACATCTGAAACTCTAGCAATTCTGAGCACAGGTGACTCAACAAGGCCAGTTTTAAACACATATGTGTATTCTTCCCTAAATTATACATAGCTGAGGAAATGTACTTTGTACACACAATTCAGTACCAAGGAAACAAACAGACCTCCAACAACTAAGTGCACTGCTCAGAAAAAATGTAGAGAACTCCTCTGCTCTATAATAAAAAAATCATGACAAAGAAAGCAAAGAAAATAGAAGTTGCAGAGACATTACTGTTAAAGTGGAAGGAGTAATTTGGTCATTTAAGAAGATAAGGGTGCACACAAAGACTATCTGGTAAAGGTCAGACAGCCTTTGCTGCCACCTCAGTGGGTGCCAGAGGGCCACAGTGTTTATTCTACCTCTTCTGTCAACTATAAATTCTGACTGAAAGTAACTGAGACTCTCATTAAGTCCTATTTTCGTATTAACTTTTCCACCCGTAAGAATTCAAATGAAGAAAAAACAGAACATGTCTTTCATGTATGACCACAGACACCAAAACCCTACCTATAAAATGAAATTTTTTTCACCCTTTTGGGACGGGACAAAAAATTGTAGTGTAGAAAGGGGAGGTTTGGTCAAAAAAAAAGGGGGAAACTTGCTTGCTCAGGATCAGTTGACAGACTCTGTCTCTTCTCCTTCTCTGAAGGAAGGTCTTTAAACCTCCAGCTGTATTGGAGAAGATCTGAGAATATTTATATAGATATATATATTTAGACATATATATATAACACTACTAGATCTCTGTTACCATACATTTAGTGCATTTATCACCAGCAATCCTGAATGTGCCTTCCTGTTGCTTAAATACACCATACTATTTGTGAAACTGGATCATGTAAGTTCTTACTGAACTTGGCCAGACCTGTAGTATAGAATCGGTAAACTACACTTTTTGTGAATATGAGATCATGCAATTTCTTATTGAACTCAACCAGGCTGATAGTGCTAAATTAGCTGTAATCAGACATTGAGCCAGACCACACCCAGCCCCTCTGATCTCCAAGGACCAGCTGGAACGCAGAGGTTTATTCTCTGCCAAATTTCTACACCCTTCATGCAATGACTTGATGCCTGAATTCTCTAGCTCTTTCTGCTGGGGATCACAGGGACATAGGGAATGGGTGCTGCAGCCAGTCCACCAAGTGCTTTCCTCCTCATGCACTTCTGCTCCAGCATGGAATCCCACCCATGGGAGGTAGTCTTTCATTAGTTTCTCGAATATGGGTCCTTCCAGCAGGCTTCATGAACTGCTCTGGCACGTGTCTTTTCTTACCCGTCTCAAGCAGACTGCTTCAGCAGCCTGAATCCCCTGTGGGACCACATTTACTAACAGAAAACCTACTCCAACATTGTCTCCTCTTCCTTGGCCACAGTTCCGGCATGAAGCCATCACAAGCTCTCATTGGGGTCAGAGCTTCTTTCAGGACACGTTCTTAAAGACATCCCCTGCTCCGGCATGAAATCCTCCATGGTCTGCTCCCCTGTGGATCTCCATGAGCTGCTGGAGCACAGACTGTCTCGCTCTTTACTACAGGCTGCAGAGGAATCTCAGCTCTGCCCCCTGGAGCAACTCCTTCTTCACTGATTTCTCTCACATATTCTCTCACTCCTTTGTCCCAGCTGCTGCTGTGCAATGGTTTTTCCCTCTTCTTAAAAATGTTATCACAGAGGTGCTAGCAATGTCATTGATTGACTCAGAATTGGCCAGCAGCAGGTCCATCTTGAAGCAAGCTGGAACTGGCTCTGTTGGACAGGGGAGGCTTCTGCTGTCTTCTCACAGAAGACACTCCTGCAGCCCAGCTGCTGCTAAAACTTTGCTACATAAAACTAATAAAATAGTATGAGTTTCATTCTGTCTGGTAGATACATTGTAAAGACAAATTCTTTGATATTTGCAAAGAACATATTTATGATAGCAAGTACCACAGAAAATCTATACTCTTCCTTGAATGTATATTTATTAAATAATTTTTATATCTTAAAGACAGCATGTCACATAGAAAAAGAGGAAGGAGGAGTATGGAATTGTTTTAGGAGGTGAAACAACTAAATATTTTGTCATTTATGTATATACATATATAAAATTAACGTTAACTTGAGATTTAATTTTCCTTTGTCTTCCATGTATTTGATGCATATTTAAATACACATCGCAACTCTCTTGGGAAAGCTTAGCCTAGCTCCTTTCATCTGATGAAATTTTAGAAAACTAATCCTTAGCTGCAACAAAATTCTCTTAGTTTAATATTATTCTTATTTCTTTTCTTTTGCAAGACCGCTGTACTGCACTACCTCTCATTTGGATTGTCTAATCATGCACTTTGTTTTCTCCCTTTATTCATCTAATTAATGCCTCTGTTAAGGAAGGCCAGCAGTCAGTTCAACATTAGTTGCAGTTCAGTAATTTGTGCTTAAATTAAAGCCCAAGTTCTTGCTCTCTAAGTCTTGTTGATTGGTGCTTTTCTTTTGATGGTGCATTTCTGACAACAGCTTTCTTTATGGATTAAAATTACATCAACATGAACAAAAAAGGGTGATTAAGTCACTGCATTACAATCTATGCCACTAAGCAAGTGGTAACACTAAATTATGGTTTTATGTCCAAAGTTGGAAATAGAAAGTTGTTATTGTTCCAAGAGCATAACTGAAAAGAACTGGGATAGAATCACAGATTTATAGAATCGTAGAATAGTTTGGGATGGAAGGGACTTTTAAAGATCATCTAATTCAAACCCCCTGCAATGAATAGGCAAACTTTCAAATAGACCATGTTGCTCAGAGCCCTGTCCAATCTGACTTTGAATGCCCAATCTACTGGCTCTCCAGGAAAACTGTCCCAGTGTTTCACCACTCGCACAGTACATAATTTTTATTATATTTTAATCAACATTTTTCAGTTTAAAACCATGTCCTCTTGTCCTATCACTACATGCCCTTCTAACTAGTCCCTCTCCTCTCTCTTGCAGGCCCCCTTTAAGTGCTTGAAGGGCACAATAAGGTCTTCCTGGAGCCTTCTCTTTTTCAGGCTACACAAGCCCAACTCCCACAACTTGTCACCCTACTCTGCTCTGGTGAGACCTCATCTGGAGTACTGTGTCCAGTTCTGGGGTCCTCAGTACAAGAAAGACATGGACCTGTTGCAGTAGGTCCAGAGGAGGTACACAGAGATATCAGAGGGCTGACACACATCTCCTATGAAGGACTGTTTCTACAAAGACACATAGGAATGGAGTGAAAAGTATTTGAAGTTGTTTCTATTCACTCTGTGAGAAGGAGGACCTTCTTCAGTTTAAAACCATGCCCTGTCTTCATAGGAGACGTGTTTCAGCCCTCTGATATCTCTGTGTACCTCCTCTGGACCTATGTCTTCCTTGTACTGAGGACCCCAGAACTGGGCACCGTGAATGATCAGTTTACCCCAGAATATAAAAACTATCATACTTAATTAAGAAACTGATCCATCGAGTTTAGTATCCAGTCACTGAATTTAGTAATAATAGTTGTAATATGAATTTATACATAATGTGCAGCAAGACAATTTTATTTTAACTCCATTAGGTGGATTTACAGCATGGGCATAATGAAAGAAAAAATCAATATTTATAATATTTGTTAAATGTTCAGGAGTCTAGATGTACATCCCCAACAACAGTGTTTGCCAGCTGATGGGGTGGAGAATACTGCTCCAATACACCTCAAGAGAGAGAAGACCCTTGCCAAAGGGGCTGCACCTACAGGCACCCCAGTCCTCCTGGCACAGGATTCAGGGTACTGTTTAAGTTTCAATCACATCCCCAAACCCTGCAACCCTGAGGATGATTGTCACTGTCAATCTTCAGGCACAAAGGTGATTTCAGCACTAGAGCAAAGAGGTAGATATTCAGAAGTATTGATGAGGGAGGCTGTACAATTTTTTATCTGTATTCCTACAAAATCTTTTCTGTATTCATTAGATAATTTGAATGGGTAGAACACCAGTTGGACTAACATTCGGGTCTTAGTTCCATATATATAGTGTGTTCATTTTGCTGGTAATGAGATTTTGAAAGCATCAACTATTTCTTTTTGTCATGTTCAGGTTTTTAATCCCTCTAAGTGGACCTCTTTCACACAGAGTGAATAGAAACAACTTTAAATACTTTTCACTGCATTTCTATGTGTCTTTGTAGAAGCAGTCCTTATGTATTTATTCACTGCCTGACGTTCCTATTTAATAATTATAGAATTGTCTTTCTTTCAGTTGCATTGGACAGAGAAGAACAACCTATTTAATACTGGACTACATCAAAAACAGATTGGAAGGAGATTTCAGAGGACATTTCATTATTTCCAACTGTGCCATGTTAAATAATATGACAAACTATAAAATTATATCACTTGAATCATAGCTCTTACCACCCAAGGATTTTTGCTCCACAGTAAATGCACCACCAGACTGAGGGAATGTTTTCGCATCACTCACCATTGGTTCCTCCAGGAGGTTGGCAAGGGAATCACTGCTGTAAGGATACAGCTTTTCTAGCATACCTCACATTTCAAAGCACTGATTCAGCAAGAAGCACAGAAGGACACATCTTGCCACCTCAGTTTAACTCTGTTTCTATTAAAAATAAGTTATGTTATGCTTAATCATAACACAAAGAAACTGTGGATTGCCTCTTCCACATCCCCACTGGCTGCCTGAGATCTAATTTCTTCTTGGCTTGTGACACTGTTCCTGGATACTCTTAGGCTAGGACCACCTAGCCTGTCGCTTTCTGCTACCACAGCTTTCACCCTTTGCAAGCTCTGCTAGGGTCTGTACAGAATTTATGAATTCTTTCTAATCACAGACTCCATGATGTCCACCACAGACTGTCTGTGACAGATAATTCCCAATCTAATGCCTTTAATTTCACGCAAATTAATGTAAAAGAAATACTAATAAGTAGCCATGTGAGTTATGAGGACACTACCCCACATAGCTACATGTAGTAAGGCCAGTCAAAAGATAAAAATTTAAAATCTCTTGTGACTTTGTTATTTATCATTTCCACATATGGTTAATTCTCCTTCATTTTCTCACTACCTGATACATACAAAACTAGCTCAGCTTGAATGTTACACTCAATTATCCTGAACACTTCCTAAAAATACAGTGCCTTTTCTCCTGGAGTTTCTGGGGTGATGAATGTACTTTGGTGGCCTTTTGAAACTGCTACAGAAAATTCTGTTTAAGCACAGCCTACCTCATTTATCTTTGTCTGGAAATCTTCCCCCTGCTTATGGTCATTGTTGTAGTCCATATTACTCAGTTCTCCTGCTGTTCTCATTTTGGGGAGAAATAAATGTTGCTCTTTCCCTGAATCTATGGAATCATCAGCAAAGTTACCTTGTTATATTTTTGTTTCTAGTATATGAACAGAGGGAGAAACAAAATTCAAGATCCATTAGTAGGAGGACTGAATAGATTATTAGAAGAGTCTAATCAGTTATTACACATGTACAAAATGTTCACATACATACAAGTTGCAAAATCACAGAGGCAACAGGAAATTAGGATTTCACAGTACATGCCTGTGTCATACTAGCTCTGCTTCCTGATTGCTAGTGGTTTGTTATCTTTTTTTGTGCAGGATTTCACAGAATCACAGAACAGTCGAGACCGGAAGGTACCCCTGGAGACCACCTCTCCTAATGACGTTATGCAAAGTAGGGCCCAAGTCCAGTAGGCTGATCAGCGTCTTCTCCAGTCAGGTTTTGAACATCTCCAAGGATGGAGAATACACAGACTTCTTGGGCAACCTGTGTCAATGTTCAATCACCATCACAGTAAAAAAATTTTCTGATGCTAAAAATAATTTCTTGTATTTCTGTTTATGCCCATTGCTCCTTGCCCTTTCACAGGGCAACACTGAGAAGACAGCAGCAGCACTGGCTCTGGATAGGTAACAGATATAATTCAAATTTAGTGAAGACAAACAGCTGGTGAAACATTTGGATAATCCAGTAACTGTTTTCCCACCGAGACTATTATCTGAGTAATAATTTATATGAAAAGTCAGAAAGGAAAATTGTGTGTATTCAAAGATTAGAATTGAATTACTCGTCCCACTCTAAACACAACCTTTTTCCTTTTTCTCCAGTGAGCCAAGAGGAGGGAAATAGTTAGCAAACAATATTACAGCTGCTTATATTTACTAAAATGTCAGACAGTCTTACAGGGCTATGATATCTTGCAAAGATAAAAAAATATATGATCTGTGCAGTGGCATATGATCACAAAGACATTCCTGAAGATTAGTCTTTTAGGTACTTCTGTATTTAAACAGGGATCTCTTTAAGTAGGCTGAATAGTTATATGATAAAATTCTTGATGCTGAATAGCTCATAGAACTGCTACAGGGAGTTTATTTCTTGTAACTTTTTTTTCCTTTTTTTTTAATATATATACTGCTATGTTAGCTATTAAGGTTGTAATTGGTCAGAAAACCCTGTATTTACAGTTAAATCAGCCATTAATACCCATTATTTAACTCACTGTAAGATTGCAGCTGATATAGAATGAGACTTAGTTTTGACTTTGATATAGTGAGGCAAGGTCAACAGTATCATTCCATACAGTCCTCACCCATAGGGCTGTAGGTTCTTTCTGATAAAATTCCATAGCACCCAGTATCTATTTGTGAGCTTAAAAAAAAAAAAAAAGGTGCATGTGTGAATGTACTTGTAGTCTTGGACACAAGAGTAATGAGAGCCATGCCCTGTAGCAGAAGTTGCTCAGTCAGTCCATTACGCATTACAGACCCCTCATTTTTTAAAGTGATGAACACCAACATCCCCTAGTGTCCTTCAGCCTGACATCAAAGAAACTTTTGGATTTGTTGTGTTCATTACATGGTTCTCTCTAGCTGGTGAGAGTCACTGGAGATGAGTGATACTCTAAGCAAGTAAAGTCACTTTGAGAAAACTTGGCTGCCAAGTTCTTCAAAGAAATCCAGTCTGGTACAGAGACAATTATTTGTAATTTTGACAGTTCAAATTTTCACTAAAGATTTCAGATTGTTTTTGGAAGTCCTGGTCATAGTTTCAATAGTTTGAAAAAAATAATGGTCACCAGAAAGATCATGGAAAAGTAAACAAGCCAGCTCTGAGCTTTTCTAAGTTGTATGAAGAGAATGTGTAAGTGCCATTGCATCACTTCAATGGCATCTGGATTCGGGTCCATGAAATGATAGCTACAATTTATCTTCAACAGTAATGATCCTTCCAATAACCTTAATGCACAGGGCAACAAATGAACCACACCCAAGTGTCTAGTATATTTATAACGAGACAAAAGTCTAAATTAGAAGGAATGTTAAATCATTCTAATAGAGAACTGGTATTTCTCTTCCTTTACCATTAATTGGTTGTAACTGAAATAATTAAGAAATATTCAGTTATTAAAAATGTTTTCTTTGCTGCTTCAGTTTATGGTCTAATAATTCCAACACTGTAATAAGAAAATGAACAGGAAGACAGCATTTGTCACTGATATTTTTCACCATTAACTTTATTGTAAAAAGACTTAATAAATAACATATTCTATGTGCTACATTGCATATATCTGATCAGGCAGGGTCTTCCAGTGCCCCTAGTTTTAGGATAGTGTTTAGGATGCATCACAAACAGAAAGGAATTATTTACCTGAAGCACAATTAGATGATTTTTTAATTGCACTCCTCTGCATTTTCTTCTGGTAAACATAGATGCAAAGCTTTTGTGGTTATTTTAGATCTGTTATACGACATATCCATCTGAACATTCTAGGATGTAAGTGGATTGTTATTCTGTTTGAAACTGACATTGAAGTGTGACCTTGCTACCTCAGGGTTTTTTGTGTGTATAATTCCAGCTAATTTAAGTCTATAAATTGTTCTCTACGGTGTGCTGTAATTTCACTCTCTGTGAAAAGCAAATCAACTAAAAAAACCAACCAAATATATTTTTACCTTGAAGTTGTTTAGAAATAACAAAATCACAGAATATGTCAAGTTGGAAGGGACCCACAATGATCATCAAGTCCAAATCCTGGCCCTGGACAAGACCATTCCCAAGAGTCACACCATGTGCCTGAGAATGTTGTCCAAATGTTTCTTGAACTTTGTCAGGCTTGGTGCTGTGACCACTTCCCTGGGGGAATAGCTTGAAAAGATGCATAGACTTATTCATAACACAACCATGAATGAGTTGGCTTCTGGCTGTGCTAGGCTTTTATTTTTTAAGGATGCACTCACCTCTTACCTGAGATTATCCAATTGATATCTTATGTATCTCAAAGATGTGTTTTGGAGTACCATTTGACATCCAGTAAGATACATAAGCAGTTCAGAAGTGATTCTTTCAGTACTTTTCCCTTGCTACTCCATGTTTCCTCCCAGATCTTCCATCTTTGAAACTCCTTTTCTTATAGAATGGAGCTTACTGTAATTACAAATTCTATGAATCACACTTGTGGAGTACAGAGGGCATGATATTATAAAAAAAAGTCCCAAAATGCAGTAAACTGAAGATCTGTGTTTTCTTATTTGGTTCTTTTTTTATAAGAGCTCAGCTTCAGAATTATTTTTCCCCTTAATGCAAGTGAATCTTTCCATGGTTTACTTGTCTTTAGACTTCTAAACTCTTGGAAATAAATCACTTAAGATACATGCCTCACTTGAGTACTATTTATCCCAGTTTACTGAGCCTTTGTTGGTGAGCTTGCTAATCTCTGCATTGTGAAATAAATGCAGCAGGAATGAGATACAATATCAAAAATGGTTTGAGCTTAAATAGAGGTCCTGAACCCATGGGTGGGGGTGAAGATCCCTGTTGAAGCTGGTCAAGATCATGAGAACATATTAGTGCACACAGGGACTTGACAACATCTCTGTTTATTTCAATGTATATGTTTATTTTCAACCAATGGAATAATTCCATCAGCTTCCAGCAGAAAAGGACCTGAGGGTGCTGGTTGACAGTCAGCTGAACATGAGCCAGCAGTGTACCCAAGGAGCCAGAAAGGCCAACGACATTCTGGTTTGTATCAGAAATAGTGTGACCAGCAGAACCAGGGCAGTGATCGTCCCCCTGTATTCAGCACTGATGAGGTCACATTTTGAATCCTATGTCCTGTTTGGATTCTTCACTACAAGAAGGGCATGGAAGTCCTGGAGAGTGTCCAGAGAAGGACCATGAAGCTGATGAAGAGTCTGAAGCACAAGTCCTAGGGAAGAACGGCTGAAGGAGCTGGGATTGTTTAGCCTGGAGAAAAGGAATCTGACGCTGGACTGTATCACTCTCTGCAACTACCTGAAAGAAGCTTCTTCCAGGCAATTAGCAGCAGGACCAGGGGAAATGTCCTCAAGTTCCATCCGAGTAGGTTCAGGTAGGTAGGAAAAAATTATTCAGCAAAAGAGTGGTCAAGCATTAGAACAGACTGCCCAGGGAAGTGGTTGACTCATTGTGTCTGGAAGTGTTAGCAAAAGAAGTGGGTTTGGTAGTTCATCATATGGTTTAGTGGGCATTGTGATATTTGGTTGAAGGACTTGATGATCTTGGAGGTCTTTAGAAACCTTAGTGATTCTGTGATTCTGTGATCATCATTACCTTTTAAGTTGCAAATTGGATAATGCAAATGTGAGTGGTCATGCTCTGTCTGACAGGGAGATTAGTAGCAATTCCTGGGACAATGAAATATCCCACTTGGGACCAGCATACAGTTAAATGAAAGATTACAGGGGATTTCAACAGCTGGAAGTTTAGAAATACTTTTCTAGCATCTTTTGCATGTAATATTTGAAGGATAGATAGGGATAGATAGATAGATAGATAGATAGATAGATAGATAGATAGATAGATAGATAGATAGATAGATAGATAGATAAAGGGCATTTGATGCCTGTTTCATATATGCTCTGTTCCAGCCTCTAAAAAATTATATTTGACAATAACCATAGTAGAAAAACTGATTAGGCATATTTGAATGAACAAATGATGTCATACAATTTTTTTAGAAGAAAGCTTACCACTGTAAAGAAGTATATTTGGTTCTATTCTGAAAAGGTTAGGTGGATGAAATTGTCATATTTGTAAAAAAGCAAAATATTACTTTTTTCATACATTATTAAGAAGTTAGATTCAACATTGTGTGGCTGAACCGGTGAAAGTAATCTTCAGAAACAAATAATTTTTTTCAGATCTATCTTATGACCTACACCTTTTATGTCTTTTCAAGCACTTTCTGCTGAGTTGTTTTCAAGAGCATGTGTTATTTCAAGACAGGAAGAACAGATGAAGAGCAGTTCTTATATTGTTATTGTTGCTTGATGCACTGCTGTAAGCATCTCAGAATTAAGGAATTGCACAGCTTGGGAATGTATAGATGAATTTCTGCAATCCCACTTTACTTACCTGAAGCAAAGTGTTATCTTTACACTGCTAGAATTTTGCATACTGATCTCTGTAAGGAAGCTATTTAGTGGCTATTGCAGTGCAGAACACTTTCAGAGCGAATTAAACACATGGATTTATCTCATAACTTTACCCCCTAATGATCTATAAAGCAGATAGAGTAATTTCTTTTTCCACATGACTTTTACAATAGTGCACACATTCCTGGAAACAGGAACTGAAACATACTACTATTCACATCTAAAATTAGCCTTGTTATGTTTTCAAATATAAATTCCACCTGTTTCTTCCTGTTTTTCTGTGAGTTGTCATCATCTTTAATCAAATGATCATCACATGTCTGTGTTTCAACCTGGCTTCAACCTTACTCCTTCTAATAAATATGAGTTCAAAACTGAGAAGAAAAGTAAACCTCCATATCTCAGTTCCTGGCTATTTCACTCACCTAACATGAAACATTGTGGAAGTGCCTAATATTGGAAAGAAAGTCATCCATATGCATATCAGCTCATACGATTATGAGTTAGGTAGCTATATGAGCTGTAAGAAGGGATTTTCAGACAGTCCTCATCTGGCATAAACTGCATTCATTTAAATAAGCACAGAGAGAATCCCTGCTCTCTATTGCAGCCAATCAGACACACCAGCAGAGAGAAAACAGAAACACCATTTCATGTTGCCTAAGTCAATAAGATATTCTTGGTGGCAGGAGATACTGCTTCTAGGGGTGAGCCTCACTCTCTCTGACTGCATTTCAGACAGACTTTTGTTCATTTGCAACCTTCCTTGTAAATATATCTTTGGGTATCTAGGGCAATCTAATTCTTCTTAATTTTTGCTGATTTAACTAACCTGGCTTAATTTCAATTACCCACACATAGGCATGCAGTACCATTTGGATGCTAAATTATTCCTCACAGCCTTTACCTACTGCTTCAGAAGGATGTTTCTGTTACAAATTCTCTGGCAATTCTGTGAACCTCACCTGACTATGTTGGATATCCTAGGCTGTTCTGAGTGACATTAAATGTCTGTGCCTTCTTAGCCAAATCACAGACTCTGAAAGTTAAACATGGATCACATTTTGATTTTGCATTTATGGCATTAACGTTGTAGAACTTTAATAAAAATAACCAATATGGCATTTGGAAAACCAGAGGACTGAAAACTGCACAAATGTTTGTGAAGTAAGTAATAATTCTGTTTTATTTGAAAAGGCTTTTGAAAAGTATGTAGTTAATAAAGCTAATTGCTTCTCAACTAATAATAAACATAAAACACAGTATTAAATGGGAAGAATATTGGAAACTGTGAATGGAATAACAGACTCACTGGAACTCATGTTCATGCAGTTAGGGGCAAATACTTTACATTTACCTCTAAAATTCTTCAGAGAACATTAATTTCACAATTCTTCCTTTTAGAAGATTGTATTTTCAACCACAGTGAAATTATTTTGAAATAATTTATGGATTTTTTTTCTTGTTTTACCTCTCAAGCAAAAAAACCCACAAACATATGATACGACATCATCATGATATCAGCAACACATATTAAGGAAGATGTGATGGATTTACACTGGCTAGCATTCACTCAGTTGCTTACCTCCTTCCCTTCCATCTCCTGAGCAAGAGAGCAGAAAGGATTGGAAGGTCAAAAGCATTCTTTAACTCATGGGTGAATATAAAGACAGCTTAACAAGCAAAGCAAGGAGAGAAAAAAAAAAAAGAAAAAGAAGGAAAAAAAAAGGTAATGCAAAGGCAACCATTCACTAACTCACAAGGATACTGATGCCCAGCCAGTATCCAAGCTACAACTACTTTGGATAGAGCAAATACCCAGTTCCACCTGCTGAGAGTGATGTTATGTGTTGTGAAATATGTCTGGGCTAACTGACCCAGCTGAGTACTCACCAAACATCTTGCCAACCCCTAGCCCACCCACTGTCAGGGGTAGAGGGAAAACAGGAAAACCTTTGATATTGTTCAGCAGTAGATAAAATATTGTCATGTTATCAATGTTGTTTTAATCTCAAATCCAAAATATATCACCATGCAAACATTAAGAAAATTATCTCCACTCTAGTGAGGCCCAGTACAAAGAAATAAAAATTTTAGGTTCAGGGCACAGATCTGTCTTCTTCAGGTAGCAGAGCAAATATAAGAAAAAGGACTGTATAAATTAGATCAAAAATCTTTGCAGTTCATACACTCTTTCTTATGGCAGATGTGTAAGGGAGAGTGAAGATACAGCTTAAAATGTCCATACTTCCCCCAATAAGCTGTCATACTTACAAAATTTTTTGTTCAGAGGCACAGTGGCTCTTTTGTATCTAGTAGTCCATTAGGCTGTTGTTTTCCATGAACATTTCCCATTTTTCTTTGAAGTTTTTTAAACTCTTATCAGCCACAATATTTAATACACCTGAAAGTTTGTTATTTTAAACCTTTAACTGAAACTCATGGACAATTGCAATTAACTTTCTTGATAGCTTTACATGTATTCAATGAGTACAATGAGTAGACATCATTGTCTAGATAAAGATACTACATAAAGGTACAGTAAATAATGCAGTGTTATTTTGTATTTGCATTGTGCTTATTACAGTTGTCTTAAATTATATTTAATGTACATTTATACTGTGTGTGATAGTGATTTATAAATAAATATTACTTAGGTTACATATCTTTATAAATATTAATACCTATATAATTTAATAATATTTATTATTTAGGCATATAAAAATAACGAAGTATCTCTGTTATCAGTTACCCATCTCAAAAAGAATACTACAGAAGTTAAGGAGGCTTATGTATGAGTAATGAGAACAATCAAAAAGCACAGAGAATCCACTACATTAAGAGAAACTGAAGAAGGTGACAATGTTTAAGCAATCAAAAAAAAAACCAACCTCAAACAAACCAAAACCACAGAAGATATGACAAACCTACAAATTAAAGAATGGTTCAGAGAAAACCAATCATGAATTGCTTGTCTTCTAACAAATAAAGAAGGCAACATTTACTAAAGCTGAGGACTGAGAATTTTAGAGGCAATCAAAAGTCAAAACTGAAGAGTTTATTTTGGAATGCTTTGCCACAGAAGTCTCAAAGGATGAAAATTTACATTTCAACGGAAAAAATGCAATATTACTGGAGTTATTTGAATGTAATTAGCTAGAAAATAGTCTAAGGCATGAACATTACTCTTCAGACCTTAAATTCCTCTAATTTTTATGAGCCTGAATTGAATGTGTGTACTTTAGACTTTCCCTCCTATCAACATCTAGAGTATTCTGTCATCTTCTTTCACCATAAAACAGCTGAGTATATTCCACCAGAACTTGTGATCAGTAATATGGTGATTTCTCCAGGCTAGATTTGACATGGTGAGAGAGATGTGTTTCTTGGCCATTGAGCCAACAAGCAATGTTACATGCTTACTTAATCTCTCTTTGCAGGGCTTGGGGAGAGTTTAGGAATGAGCTGCAAAATTTCGTACAGGTTGAGAAAAAAGTCTTCAAAGGTTTTTTGCTTAGAACAGTTATATTTAGTGTTTGGGTTTTGTTTTTTTTCTCATTATTAAAGAAGAGCATTCATCATCTGAATTAAACAGAAAATAGGAGATTACAAGGAGTTTTTTGAAATGAAGAAGTCAACCGGAAACAAAGTATAGAGGCAGCATGAAAATATGGGACAGACCCCGGACAGGAAAGAATAGCAGTCAAAATCCAGTCTGACATTGCTGATGTCACACCACCAGCAGCACAGCCTCAGCCTAGGTCTGGTACAAAAGCCTTTTAGTAGGAGGAGCTGGCATCAAGCTGGTGGCTTGTCATTATGTGGTGCAAGAACTGGTGACCCCATTGAGTGTGCATTGAGGGGCATCTTCTCATCTGTGAGTGTATCAGTGAGCTTGAATACCCAATTCTTCTGTAGGACAGAAGTGTTGGTAAGAGATCCTCCTTGTGGAAGAGGGGGTCTGCAGTTGTAATCTACAATTCCATAGAAGGGGGTAAGTACGTAGCTAAGGGTTCATGTAGTAGGGTAGAATTATTTAAAGAAGGACGTATAGGAATTTTTAGGTGCTGATTAGCATTTTGCAAGCACCTAGTATCATACTTTATTTCTTATTATTGATAATAATCCTGAGTTATCACCAATTGCTGACTTCTTATGTATTCTTTATGAAATAACAAACAGTATTGATTATGATTTTTCACATAAACTGTGGGGAAAGAGTGTGTTTTTTTCCTGTAATAGTCCTCTGGCTGAGTTACCTCATGCTTCAGCACATTTATTGACTGACACCAACATTTTACCTAATACAGATTAATCCTACTTTCACAGGTGGTTTGAAGGGATCCTTCTAGAAACTGAAATCTGCGAACCAGTATATGGAACCATCTCTTGACTCTGCAAGTAAAATTGATCATTCAGGGCTTTCTTCAATTATGAAAATTAGAAATCCTATAATCTTAGGGGAATGCAAGCTATTCTTTAACCTCTGCACAGACAAGAGTCATTCCACCTGCAGCACACATGCCTGGCTACCAGAAACAAAAGACATTTAAGAAACTTGAAAATAACAAAACCAGAAATTACTGAAATGGATTTGGATCAATGTTAAAGGTGTTAAACTTTTCCTAGGAAATGTGCTCAAACCACACACTCCTAGAGTATCTATCCATCAGTATGCTCAGAAGAAATTTCTGAAAAAGTATTTAAATGTGCAGTGTAAATAGTTATAAGAAAGATAGCAAGTATTTTATTTTTAAAATTAATTAAAACAATTTTCTCAGAAAAAACACTAGTGCACAAAAAGTAGTGAAAATAGGCTGCTGTGGTTGAATTCTGTTAGGCAGCTAAAACCGATGCAGGTTTACTCCCTCACTGCCTCCCAGGACAATGAGGGAAAGAACTGGAAGAACTCAAGTGGGAAAACTCATGGGTTGAGATACAGACTGTTTAATAAGTAAAGCATAATCTCTGTTCTTAAGCAATGAGAATAAGCAATTCATTCACTGTTTCCCAACAACAGGCAGGTGTTCAGGCGTCTCCAAAAACAGGGATCCATCACGTGGTTACTTGTGAAGAAAAACATTATTGTGCCCTCATTCTTCCCCCATCTTTTATTGCTGAAATGATGTCATATGTTATGGAACATCCTTTCTGTCAGCTGGAGTCAACTGCCCTGGCTATGTCTCCTCCCGGCTTCTTGTGCACCCCAGCCTTCTCGCTGGTAGGGTGGGGTGAGAAGCAAAGGAGGCCTTGACTCTGTCTAAGTACTGCTCAGCAATAGCTAAAATATCCCTGTGTTATCAGCATTGTTTCCAGTAACGACTGTTTCAAATTGCTATAAATCATGCTATTTTTATTATATATTTATATATGTATATTCAACACATTATATATATATATATATAATACAAAAAATTAGATCCTGGAGTGTTCATTTATTTTCTGATGACTAGACAGTAGAAGAGAAAGGTTTTAAAAACTTTTTTTAATCACCTGGAGTGCTTCTTAAGTATCTAGTCATGGCTATCAGGAAATAGAGAACAAATACAGGTGGATCTTTAGATTGGTCAATACATTCGCATAGCTGACAGACTTTAACAATGACAATTCTGTAAATCCTTATGCCTAAAATCCCAGAGACTAGAATTAACAACTTTCATGAGCAGCAAAGTACTTTTTCATCTTCTATGCTCTCTGTCTCTCCTTTTCCAACCCATTCTTTTCCAATTCCTCTACGTTTCTGCTTTTATAGCTGGTAGTTAGTCATTTAAGCCTTTTATATTTAGCTAGAATATGCCTAATTTAAATCAGACTATTTCTTAACACTGCTAAAAGTATTCTTTCATCACTTTTCTTCTTGTAAGTTGCCTCAATTACATATACCAGTTCAACCAGCCCTGGTAGGCAGTGTACTGTATCACAGGTGAATCCTCAAAGCACCAGATTTTATATCCATACATCTCAGGATTAAAGCCAGCCTATCCTTTTAACCTCCGGGAAGGAATGCAATTTTCTTAACTTGCTAACATGTGCCTAAAATAAAAAGATATGGTGTTGAAAACCTCAAGACTCAATTTAATTGTTTAAATATACAGTTTAGTGTTATTTGTGATGCTTCAGGACATTCACGTGTGGCTGGCAGATAGCACAGGACTTTTCTATCTGTCTGCCTTTCTGACACAGCAGCAGAAGAAAAGATAGGATGCTCAGGTACCCACATATTCTATGACTTTTTTTCCAAACACAATAGCAAAACAAGTATTTTTTCTGCTCTTCAGTATATTTTAATGACTGTTATTTGGTTGTTGTACTATAGATTTTTGGATCTTAGAAGAGGAAACAACTGAAACTTTTTATAAAGGCTATATTTTTTTTAAGGATATATTTAGATTAACCTCTGAGAATGAAACCCTGTGCATGTCCCCCAAAATGTGTTAGCAAACTCAGACTATATCAAACTTCTTAACTGGTCTCTGGAAGGGAAGAAGAGGTGATGTTTGTCTTGGTCTCTATCATGAAGTCTGTATGAACCTGTGTGGCAGACCTATAGTAGGATCTCTGGACACAATAATACAAACAGTCTGCTATGTGAACGTTTCATTTTGCATAAGTAGCCAGAAAAAAAGAGTTAAATTTATTGTTCTGAAATTACTATAAAATAAAGAGGTATCAAAACTAATTACTTTTCTTAGAAGTATTTGAAAAAAAGTTCTTAGTAGTAATTTTTTAATACCTATGATGCTACTTGGTGCCTTGATTAAAACAGAACTTTAGAAAATCTTTGCAATTGAGAATATGTTTGTCCAAATTTTCTCTGAGGTACAATTCCTCTAAGAGGATAAAAATGAGTAATATCTTAATATTCTTAAAATCTGTAGTATGTTTTAAATAAAAAAAAATATTATCTGTGTAAAAAGTTGTCAAACTGGAATTATTAAGTACTACAGTGAGTAGTAAAGATGAGAAAATTCTTTGATCTCAATTTAAAGTCTTCCTATCCTTATTTTTCATAAGGAAATGGAAACCAAATCAAGCATTTGTCAGCTTAAGTAAAGCACTATGTCAGCCTTGACAAAATGTCAGTCTATTAGAGAAAAGTGAAAATCTACTTTCACTTAATTTTTTGTCTGTTGTTTTTAACAAATCCATGTGCAGTATTAAAGTCAAAGTACACATGAAAAAGAGATAAGAAAGCCTTACACAATTTGTCATGTATGGTAGATTTGCAAACATTTTTTATGGTATAGAGAATTGTGAATGACTCCACTAGCTTATGACAATGAAGTTATATTAATGTGAAGAAGTATATGTTAATGTGAAGAAGTATATGTTAATATGCATAACAGCTACAGAAAAGAGATGCAAAGCATATTTTCTTCCTCATATAACCCAGCAGTTCCACAAAACAGTAAGTAACCAGAAAACCTATATAGATAACAAAGTAAATGTACAGAAAATATAGACTCCCTATCCTATTAATCTTAAATTTTCCTGCAATTCTTTTAGGAAATTACTTGAATACTATCACAAGATGTTAATTTTTGTATCAGAATATCTTCTTGCTTCCACTTTTGCCCTTTCATAGCAAATCTGGAAAGATAATCATTCTGGGTTGTGACACGGATAACCATATGTATGAATGAAATATTTTATACCTCTGATTCAGCATCAGAACGATATAAAGCAGGCCTGAAAACTAACAACACAGGCACAAATAACACTTTTTTCTCAGTGAATCTTCCAAGAATGGTGGAAAGCAACTACTTCCTGCAAATCCCAGCAAGACAGTTGGATCAATTCAAGGGTTGCCTCTGGAATTTTGAAGGTAAAAGGAGTTTCAATCTGGTTCTTCTTCTTTCATGTTGAGAAAGAACTAAGGATATCGCAGAGAAAGTGTGAGTTTGTGCCTTTAGGGTTTTTTTGAGAGAGGATTTTTTAGTGGGGGGAGAGGGAGTTATATTTAGAACAAGACGGGTCTCAAGAGGAACTGTATGGTTAGAATTGATGTATAAAGTAATTTTTTCATCCTGTCCTACAATTTTATCATAAATATAGCTATAAGGAAATCTTGATTTGAATACCTGGTCAAATTAAGTGATATGTGCCACTTTCCACACCCATCTTGGATACCAAGAGTGTTTCCTCTTAAGCAAGAGATTACACTGTGGCTTTTAGTGTCAGAAAACAGCTGATTTTAGAGTTGCAGGGACATACCCTCTTCTCACATAAGGCAAGTATTTCTAAGTAAAATTCTACTGTTGTATGCTCTTGAGCTTAAATGCATGCTATATACTGTAAAGTATAAAAAGAGATTGTAGAAATCTCCTCTTTTTAATCCTCACATTATTATCAGACATATATAAATAAGTTTACTGTACTAACAGTTACCAAAGTAACTGCGTTTAAATGGAACACAAAATTTTAGTGAAAACACCTGGTTCACCAATTCTTGATGCATAAATACACAGCCTCAAAAAAATAAATTATTTTGAAGCAAACTTGATTTTCCTCCAAATGTATTTCATTTGCAGGAAAATAGAAATTCTTATCAAAAAACTCCAGAAATTTTTCACGCTATTTACATATTCACAGCATTGCTAAGAGGAAGATTTTGTATTTGTTTATTAACCCTTATAATTTTAAACTACCAAACAGTAGACTACTATTTCTAAATGAGATTAAAACGCAAAATAAAACTATATAAGAAAGAGATGGTAAATAGTTTTCTCTGTTTTTGGTGTTTTTTTTCATCATGGCACATAGTACACAATGATATACGTCCTGAGTAGGTCTCTAGTGAGAGATCTATTCTTCCTTTTCTGGCTCACCAAGGAGTAGTATCTTAGCATCTTCATCTCTCTGGCCTGCCATCAGGCCATGAATGATTCTGCAGCTCACTGACCGAACTTGGGAATTAGGCAGCTGCATGCACCCCTCTATGATGACAGTTCTTTGCCCAGAGACAGCTTCTTCCATGGCCTCAGCTTCCAGATCCTCATGCTCATCCATCCCCACTTTACAGATATCTGATGATAGTATCTCACTTCTGATATCATTCCTGTGGGTTAATACCAAATTGATTGTGCAGAGAGTAATGGATACCAATGCCCATTCTGTTACAGATAGGTTTAATGTTGACAAGAGATATGACCTCCTTTTCCCACAGGGAAGACAATGTAGTCCTGGAGAAAGGTCACGTTTGTCAGTGCAGTAGTCCTGCTAGTGCTGTGTGTTGTGATCCTGGGTTTAGGCCCTGAGATCCTCTCTGTTTTCTCTCTCCATGGTCTCTCAGGTTTCTCCTTGAGTTACTCCAGATGCAGTTAAAGCATTGGGTAGATAATACCTATTTCTGATCAGCCCATTCAGATTTCTGAAGCACCTGAACAGGCTGTCACCATTGTAGGTTCTCTTAAGTCTGCCCTTCTCAAAGGTTGTCTGCATCTCTCACAGAGACTGGTATGTCTCTTGCCCTTAAATTACTATCTCATTCTTGTCTAAACCCTTATGGTTGAATTTCAGACACTCCCAACTCATGTTATTTACCACTGGAGTATAAGAAGAGCCTGAGACAATTGGGTTTGTTTAGCCTGAAGGAGAAAAGTCTACAGTAGGCTTACTGCTGTTTGTGCTATGAAGTGGGAGAACATGGCGAAGAGGGAGCCTAAACTCTTCCCCGGTGTGGAGAGAAAAGAGTGGAGGAGAGAATGAGAGGGATGGATTTTGTAGCCATCAAACAGAAAGTAAAAAAGACAGACTAAGACACAAGGAAAGGTAAATATGAAGGAAACAACAAAATTTAAGAAGCAGTCAAAAAATCACAGTATCTTTTCCCATCTTGTGTTTGCAAACCCAGTCTTTAAGGGCTGCTTGCTTTTTCTTTTAGACGAGTGAAGTTACATGTTTACATTTACTGCAGTGGGGTGGAGTGCTTTCACTTTTAGAATGATTTGTCTATGTTATTGCTGTCAGCTCACATGTATTAGCTGAACTGTAGCTTTTGAAAGAATTAACAAAATCCTCCATAGGAGGCAAGCACTGCCATGGTTATCTGAAAATAAGTTTATAAATACTTAAGGACCTGGCTCAGCTTTTGTGTTATCATTATTTCAAGCAACAAATGTAATGGGTTGGGTCATTTAAAGTAAACATAAATGACATATTTAAAGTTTTTTAAAATTATAACTCGATAAACATTTTAACAAATCAGTTTAAGAAATTAAGAGAGTGCAAAAGCCTATTGATACAGAAATTAAACTCTGAATTTGGTATTGAAAAGCAGGAAAAGAGGTAATGATCTGTCTCACACTGTTATTGCCTCTAATAAAGAAATAAACTTCTGGATTAAAGCTTTGATTAAATCTTATTACAAGAAGAAAAAAAGCAACAGTATAAAAATACCTAAATTTAATTTACATGAAGATTTCTGGATGCCACTCTGTATCCAAAGAATAATATGAACCAGTGTCTCACTAGATGCTATATTTTTCTCACTAGGAAAATACAGCATAGGTCAGTATATTGTTTTGGGAAGACTTAAATAATTCAGTGAAAAAAAATAGTAAAAAGAAAAAGTGCTTGAAAATACTGCAGCCTTTAAGGGAGTTATTCTATGGGTTTTTTCAGTTTGTTTCTCCTTGAAATTCAACTTTATTAATCACTGGTTTTGAATCTAAGATGTTTAGATATAGTAGGGTGTCGCTTAAAACTGATGTTCATAGTATAATTTGAGTTTCACAGAGAGTAATGGTGCCTTCCTTGGGTGGCATGTAAAATTTGTCTCAGAGAAATGTGTTTGGATCTGTAGGACTAAGTGTGAACTCCAGTTGTCCCTCACATGAAGTTACCATGACCCCTGTCTAGTATGTGTGTATATGCACAGTATAAGCTCTAAACTGGTGATAACATACAAAACAAAACTTCAAGCTAATCTAAAGACTTGGAGGATGATGTGAATTTCAGGTCTTCCAAAATTGCGTGGTCACTTCTGAGCAGGAGTTTCTGCATCTATATGGGTGTTTGCAGACTGCATGCCAACACTGTATTTTCTTTGTTCTCATCTCATTCTTTTCAGGTTTTCAAAAATTTATGTTGAATTTCTTTGTAGCAAACCACAGGAGTAGCCTTTATTAACAGTTCTTGGTGGGTGTTTTGTCTCCTGTTTTTTATGAATCTTCTGCAGATTGAGAACAGACAATAGCAAAAGAAGAATATGTTATTATTTTTCAGCCAGATGCCTGCTGTGAGGAAGTCATTGATAGAGAAGAAAATAATAATTGCAAGATCTGTGAGGACTTATTGAGATAAATAATATTTTAAATGAAAAATCTATTATATGCATAGCAGTACTTCCTTCTTTTCAAAGATGCTTGTCTTATACTTATGAATGGCACATTAAATTGTGGAAATTTTTGTGCAAAAAGCTATTGTGAATGTAAAGAATATGATAGGTTTTAAGAATTTTCAGACAAATGAGTTATACCCATATTTATTAATTACCTTCTGTAACAGGAAGCAGCTAAATTACTGACTGAAGGAAAGTGAAAAGGAACAGTTGATGAGGGAAGGTTTTTAAGCCTCATTATTAACTACTGGCAGAAACAGGAGAGATAGCTTTCAGTGAAGTCAGATTTGATTTTGGTCCATGCTTAACGTCAGTGGTCATGTGCTCTGTTTAGTCACAGGTAACAGATTGAAGACAATTTCCATGCAAGTCTACAGCTGAGAGCAATGATCTTCATTGATCTTACTGATCTTAGTAGTATTTTAAGGGTCTTCCACCTACCTCTTTCCTCCATATTGCTAGTAGGTGTTCAAATGGCTGTGCCTCTTTTTCACTTAGCTCATAATCAAGCCCAACTTTACTATGAAAAGCCTGGAAATAACTTCTGATCTTTAGGGGAAAAACATAAAGGAGCATTAATCTCCACTTTCCTTAGCCTTTACGCTTCTATTAGTTTTTCTTAACAGGGCAAAAGACTGAAAACTTGCTAAAAAAAGAGATTATTCTTTTGTTGTTGTTTTTGTTTGGTTTTTGTTTTTGTTTTTTTTTATGTTTGAAACTCAAGCACAATGAGTACGGTCACCAACTTTTTAGACTTTGTTAGACCATTCACTCTTTTCCAGATTTAAAATAGATTCTTCTGATGTCCTGAAATATCTCTTCTTCCTGTTTTTTTATCATCATGATCTATCAATAAAGGATTATGGAAAATATTCAAAGTTAAATTGCAATCCTCTTGTGAAATATATTTTTATCATTACCTAGAAAGTAAATAATAACCACAATATATTTCTATAACTAAATTCTAGGAAAATCAGCACCTGCCTTCCAACATCTAAGAGTATTTTTCCTCTCAACACTTTCAGCAAAGGTTATTCATATAACTTTATGTACAATAAGCATATTGCTTACTTTCATTGTGTTTTGTATATATCCCAGTGTGACTCCACCTTTTTTAAATACAATTTTATTTTCAATGCCTGTACAGTAGAATATTCTAAGCAAAGGAGAAAGAGATAACTTTGTTATAACATCTATATGGGTAATTTTTTAAATATAATTGAATGTGGAGGGTAAATAATTATTTTCTCATTAATTTGAAAATCTACTATAATTACAGATCTATATTTTGTTCAAAGACAAGTGAATATCTGTGTTTGAAAGTCTGCATATAGTTTCCTAAAATTAGTAAATACATCACTTCTTTCTTACTGCTCCCAATTGTTTGAACAATATGTAGCTAGAGGTTTGAGATTACAATCCTAATTAAAATAGAAGATTGGGCAACTGTCAGTAGGGTTACTTTATATAACTCAATTGAACTTTATGGAGCTGTGCTGATTTATATTAACCAAGGGTATAGCTTCACATTTGCAATTCTATGTCTAATAATAATTTCTTTTGAACAAAAATTAGGCTTTTCTAAAGATAAAATTATGGATTCTGATTTCACTGTGTCTTGGGTTTGTGTAGCCAGGTTTTGATAGTGGGGGTGGAGAGAGGGGCTCACAGGGGTGGCTTCTGTGAAAAGATTCCAGAAGCTTCCCCCATGTCCAACAGAATCAATGCCATCTGGCTCCAAGATGGACCCACTGCTTATGAAGGCTGAGCCAACCAGAGGTGGTTAGTAATGCCTGTGATCACATATTTAAGAAGGAAAAAAATCATTACATAGAATTAATTAAGGCCAGAGAAAAGAGGAATGAGAGTGTGTGAAAAGGAACAATTCTGCAGACACCAAGGTCAGTGAGACAGGAGAGGAAGGAGGTGTCCAGGTGCTGGACCCGAGATTCTCTTGCAGCCTGTGGTGAAGATCATGGTGAAGCAGGCTGTCCCCCTGCAAGCCATGGAAGAGCTCCATGCTGGAGCAGGTAGATGCCTGAAAGATGGCTGTGATCCCATGGGAAGCCCACATTTAAGCAGGTTCCTGTCAGGACCTACGGCCAGTGGAGAGAGGTTTTCCTTGCAGGACTTGTGACTGAGGCTGGAGCAGCCTGTTCTTGAAGGACTGCATTCCATGACAGGGACCCACACTGGAGCATTAATAAAGAGCTGTAACCTTTGGGAAGGGCTCACACTGCAGAAATTCATGGAGGACTGCCTCCCGTGGGAGGGATCCCACACTGGGGCAGGGGAAGGACTCCTCCCCCCGGAGGAGGAAGCGGCACAGAAACATGTAATGAACTGACCCTAACCCCCATTCCCCATCTCCCTGTACCACCTTTTAGTGGGGAGGGGGAGAGCAGTAGAGCCCAGGAAGGAGAGATGTGTAGGAGGAAGATGTTGTTAAGATCTGTTTTACTTCTCATTACCTTACTCTGATTTTTTTTATTATTAATTAAACTAATCTCCCCAAGTCTAGTTTTGCCTGTAATGGTAATGGATGAGTGATCTCTCCCTGTCCTTATCTCAACTCATGAGCCTTTCACTATATTTTTTCTACCCTGTCCAGTTGCAGAGGGGAGTGATAGAGCAGCTTTGGTGGGCACGTGGCATCCAGCCAGGGCTAAACCACCCCACACTGTTATTGATCTAAAACTAGAATAATGTGAATGAGCTGTCCTTCAGTAACATCCTTCAGCTGTTACTGAACACAACCTACCCGTATGCAGTGAACAGAATAAAAAGACTCATACGTGAAGGGGAATGATTATTATTATTAATTTGGTTTGAATAAAAACTACCAACATGATTATATGTTCTGCAGTGTGGGTTTATTCAGTTTCCAGCAAGTCAGCTGCATGGAGTCAAGAGCTCCTTCAGAACTCCCTTCACAGAGCCAAAAGGGAATAAAAAATAGCAACCTCTCAGTGAACATGCATACCCTTCCACTAAAATGTATATAAATTCTATAATCAGATATCTTTCCACTCCTAAAATCCAAACTGAACAAGGAAATAAAATAAATGTAAATTTATACATCAAGTGTCTGCAAAACTTCTAAAAAAAACTTCTAAACTTCTAAGTCTCCATGTTTAGTTCATGACAGAAGAAGCATTCTCCTTTTTGATAATAATGCCACAGGAAACAAAACCAAGCAGAGAAGCAATATAAATGCACTGTTGGAGTCTTGTTCAATGTTATGTGTTATTTTCTTAGCTCTGAGAGTTGGAGGGTATGGAAATAAAACCTTTCTGCAGAACAGTCCATATGGTGAATTCATAATGCGTGATGAGGACAAAACAATTATGGTGACTAGTCCATGAGTGTACATTTCAGTGATTTTAATTAGAGATAAAAATATTTTCATGCCCTCAGATGCCTGTCATGATTTTTGTCTTGCTATCCCAAAAAATTCCCCTTCTATTTCCATCAAAGTGCATCGCAGTTATTAAAGAGAGTGGACTACTAAGAAGAGTAGAGTACTGCGCGCTTTACATGTTTTTCATTAACATTATCATAGCTGTTGCACTCGGAAGTGACACAAGTACAGTCATAGGCTTTAATTAATACATGAAATAACTCATGGAAAAGTCAAAACTAATTCCTTCAAGGCCTTTACCTATGGTTTTATGATGCACTTAGACTTATTACCTGCAGACATATTGCAATACAACCCAGGGAGGTTGACCATTAACTGAGTAGATTAGATGCCTGCTGGAGCCTCAGTTACCCTTTTTATAAAAACAAGAATACAGGGTAGTTTGCACTCGGTCCTAACCATGCTGTGTAGACGGAAAGTGGATACGCCTGGATTCTGAAGTGGAAAATGCACCTGCATTCTATTAGAAAATATCTTCTGAAGATGAAATCTGTGTTATAGATAATATTGTGGAAGAAGAGTTATCCAAGCCAGCCCATAATGAATAGTAATCAGGTATATATTGCTCTAGGTATAAGGTGAGATAGACAGTTACCACATATTGCCATTGATACACAGAGAAAGATTATGTATCAAGTAAAATCCAGTAAGCTCTGTGTGTTGTTTTAAAATTCCTAGCCCAAATCTGTACAGTATGCACAGTCATGGTTTTCTGACACTGCAAAGTTCATTAAGCAGCCTCTGCAGAGTTATAGCTAAGGAGATACTCAGAAGATCATTGTTACCAGTAAGCTACCTTGCAGCAAAAAAAAAAAAAAAAAAAAAAAAGTGCTTGCAGTAGAATATAAACACTGTTTTCCTTGGCATGCTGCTGTACTGATCAGCTTTTAAGTAATGTATGGTCTATGACTTCTAATAAAGTCATAGTCAGTTGTAAATGTGCAGCAATTTTTCAATGAGCTCCTGATCATTTGTCTCTGATGATGCATTTTTAAAGGTACTTAGTGTGGGTAGAAAGGATTGTAAATGAACACTTCACAATATAAATCTTGACTTACTACACAACAGCAATAAGAACTCAAGATGTTTGTACAAGATGGATACTAATAGAGTCTTCCTAGTGCATATCCTTAGCCTTGAAATAAAACTACAAGAATTCACATGTCTACTGGTTGTTAGAGCTTTGTCTTCTATTTTCATGCTTCTTTTCTTTTGTTTAATTCTTTCTTTCTTTTTTCTTTCAAACTTTTTCTCCTCAGATGGCTTCTGGTATCATAAATCACATATGCATATGATCTCATAACCTTTTTCTGTTTCTGACAAAACCACAGTCCCCATCCCACAAAAGAAATGCATTTGCAAAGAAAACAAACAAGCCTTTTGTCTTACTGATTATTTTTTATGTATGGGTCCCCATATCCACTTCTGCCTTCAGGGAACCCCACAGGTTCTTCCAGTTTAACTTCCTACTTAAACTGTGTCTAATTTCAAAGCTAGAGGAGGTTGCTCTGGCTCCCAAAAAGTTACATTTTGACTATCCTGAGGAATGAAGATTCCATAGAAATTTTATTCCACAACCATTATGGGAGATGACATCCAGTCTGGGCCAACACGTCAACAAATTCTGTATGAGTTATGTGTTGTTCTTTCTTAACACTCTATATGGTGTTACAACCTGCCCCTGAAGGTGAGAGTAACTGAGGTTACAGTCTTCTCCCCCTTAGGAGGATTAGAGTCAAATAACGACACTGAAGGACTGGTGTTTATATATACACACACATTTATATATACAGCAGCTTTATTTTAGAACAATGTCATTGAAATGGCAAAGAGATATGTAGCCTTTTTGTTATTATCTACAAAAATGTAACAATATGAATGTATAAATATATTGCTTAAGAAAATACATGAGGAGAAGAAAGAAAGAGAAAGAAAGGATAAGAGTAGATAGTAGAGAAGAAAGATACCACCACCCGTGGATCCAGTGACAAGACTTGGTTGTTGCAGCTTAGAAGTCCATTGGTCGAAGTGAAGATGGCAGTCTTGTTTTATTGGAAGTCCGCAAAAGAAAAAGTTCAATGGTTAAATACATGGTTAGGTTCAGGTGGGAATGCCCAGTTAGCTCCCCTGGGTGGGAGGGAGTTTTACACTGAGTTTGGGCATGCTTTAGGGGTCTTCGATGATTTATGGCTTCTCCTAATGACATGATTCTGCTTCTCACAGCTGTGTAGTTGAGCCACCTATGCTTTATCAGAGGGAAATGACATGATAGAAGACAACACCCCACCTCTGCAGGATCTGCTTCTTATCAGCCTTTTCCCTTACCTGGCCAGAAAATAACTTGTTTAAGACATCGGTCACAGGTTATCAGCTACATAATAAATAGCAGGGCTCAATCAGTTGATTTGATCAAAAGTCAGTTTGTCGTGGTCATTCTCTGGTTGTGGCTTCGCACCCCCTACGTCTTGTGTGGATCAGAGGTTTCACTACCATGCATAAAAAAACTCTTCTCCTTCTCCCCTTCAGTTGTGGGGTGCAAACCCTGCTGCTTTTGCAAATGGCTAGCTGTTTGAGTCATTAACCCTTAATGTTTCAGTCTCTCATATATGGTATAAATGTGGTTTTTGACCTAACATATCTCGCAGTTAAAATTCTTCTGAACACTGGTGAGATTTAACCTTTAAAATTTTGAGGGTTTACCTAACTTGTCTCTAGTCATACCTACTTACTCTTTGCTTAGTGATAACTTCAAAAATAAAGAGGATCAAGATAGGTGTACCTTTTGCATTTCGCCACAAATTCTATACAATATACTTTAATTATTCTTTAAGCATGCCACTTACATAGGAGTCAATACTCTCTGAAAAGGTATGAAGCCCCCTCATTCCTCAGTCTCTATAAAGACCTTCCTTTTATGATTTCTATTAGAGCATACATGATCTGGAATGCTCTCCTGCTTAATTTAGCCCCATGTCTATTACAAAGATAATATTTCATGGTTAAGAAACTGTTGATTACATCTTCCACACACCCATAATGAAGGCTGAGGTTCAATGCATCTTTCTGGGTCCTGGCGCTCTTCTTAAATGATATTAGGATGGTGCTAATAATTTATTCTCTGCATTTTCCTACCACAGCAGTCATTCTTTGTATAACCTGCTAGGGACTGTGAAAAATTACTTCCTTTTAATCACAGATGTCTTGTTGTCCACCACAGATCTCAGTCAGCTCTTGCTTCATATTCCTTTTCACTTGTGATAACTGTCATAACATCCAAAACCTAGTCTGAGTTATTATTAAACTGGGTTGGAGATAAATGGTGCATTTATGTTGAAGGGTCAACTATTCATCAGTTCCTCCCTTTTAATTTTAACTGACCAGATGGCTTTACAACTTGGGGGCTCAGCTCAATACCACTTGAATCACAAAACCTCCCACTGCTTCTGCAAAGTGTTTGTAATTCATCATGTGTTACAAGCACTTTTGGGTATCATCCTTTACAATCAGTGCCCTAGATACTAAGGAAGCAGATTCAAAAGTGAATTGAGGGATCTAAAAAAAGTTTTATGTTGGCATTCAGCCTAAATACAGATTCAGAATTAACCAAGTTTCACACAGCCATAACTTTATATATAAAAAAATAATTAAATTTGACATACAACTTTCCATTTCCTTTTCAAATTGTTTGCTAACATTAGGTTCTGAGGTTTTGGATTTTTTTCATCCTTAGAACTACCCTAGACAAAAGAGTGTCTGTTTTCAAAAATCTACCAAACTTCAAAAATGCTCAAAAAGTTATTAAAAAAGCCTGCCTAGCAAATATATTTTATACAAACATAAACTATACAAGAAGAAGTACTGGGTCCATTCTTACCTGTTTGTTTTCAGCAGAATAATGCCTCTATTTCAGAGCTAATGCTGGTTTTTGTATTACAGCCTCCATATTGCTCAGTAAGGTGCAGGACATCATCTCTTTGTTGTTTGGCTGGGCATTGTGTTGTTGCTGTCGAGTTTTTGATAGGGTTTTTTGTTGGTTGGTTAGTTGGTTTGGTTTTTTAAATCTGGCCATAAATTAAGCTCCATACATCATTCTCCTTCTTTGACTATGTTATTTAGAATAGGATGTTTCTCTCTCCTGAACTATTTTCCTTTGAAATTGATATTGCAATTCTTCATACATAATCACAAATATTATCCACACAAAGGAGACTAGTTTTTGTAAAATGAAATCTGATCTACACCTTACAGTCTTAAATTTTTTTTAATTCTTTCATTTACTACTTTGCTTTATATATTTTATCCTTCAAAATAAAATGTAATAATAATTGAAACAAATTATATATCTCTTGAATTTCTTGCTGTAGTTTCCTATGTTCATGTAACTTATAAACTGATGTGTTATAGTTGTAAAGCACTGTAAAAAGCTTCTCAATCTCTTAATATTTGGAGCAGATTTTGATACCAGATAAAATTTCAGGATTGCATTCTTGAACGCTGTCAGGAAGATGAAGTGTGTTTTCAGAAAGAAAGTAGTGACAGCACAAGTAGAATCAGGTAATCAGAAATGATGGAACAGTGTCAAGATTTCATGAGCAGAAAATACCGAAAGTAGCAGGACAAAGGTATCTTACACATGAGCAGAAAATGAGAATGGGAACATTTTTCACATCACTTACCTGCAGAAGATCATAGTTAAGACAATAATATAAGAAAAGGTAAAGATGGGAAAAATGATAGAATAACAGCAAACAAGAAAATATGTTGTGCTGTTCTTCTTTCACTACCTTATGATAGCACTGACCTGAAACAATATGTAGAAAGACAGTAACACTTGTTAGTGAGAGAGATAATAAAAACCCTTCTGCTGTGTAGCAGCTACACTTGGTACTGATGAGATGGGCTCATAGAATTCAGAATTACATAACTCTTTGCTTCTCAGCATCTCCTGGATGAGAATATAAGGTACTTTGAAGGAAATTGGAGAAAGCCTATAAAATAGCCTATTCCTGCAAGCTTCTTTCTGATATTTCCTTTGGTACTATGGTGCATTTCTGGCTCTTGTCATGCACAGTTGTAGCTGTAATCCATAATGAGGAACAGCGGGTAAACAGACTGTATTTTTAAGAAGCTACAAACACTTAAAATAGTTTTTCATTCATCCTGTGAATAATACAAATACCTTGTATAAATTTTTGGCTCCTTTCCAATGCATGTAGTAGTACTGTGGTTTTGAGCACCACTGAAGCAAATTTGGTTTAATTCCTTTCTGTTTAAGATCACACACTACTTTTAAAGAAACCACGACAGAGATTTAGATTGTACTTGGTAAATTAGGTCATACAATAGGTAAATATGTACACACTAAATAGGTAATTTAAGTGTGGACTTATATGGCTGTACATATTAAAATTTTTCTCTATACCATTTTCACTTTATATGGCTCATTGTTATCAGTTTTAGTTGGAAATTACAAAAAGTTTACAAGAATTAACAGTATCTTAAGGCATATATGTCTCTTACAGAATCCACTATGAAAGGACTTCAAAAATTAATAGGTCGGTGCTGTATATTTTCTGATAGAAAAGAATTGAAAAAGAAATGCAACAACTGAAAACAACACCGTTTTCTCTCGTTACCTTCATGAACTTTTATTCTTAGTTTGTAAATGCTACAGTAAGACATACAAAATGCCAATATATCTTATATAAAATAAGATACAGGTCTTTCAAGATGGGCTTTGTCCTCAGATTCAGGCACTAGAGCTAATTGCGTCGACAATACAGCTGTTAATAGCATTTTGTGAACTCTGCATTTTTGTTTGGTTTGGGTTACAAACTGAACTTTTATTTAATCTTACTTTTAAGTGGGATTGCTCATAACCTTAAAAATATCAATTGCTATTTGCGCTGCAGTTTTAACAAAGGCCATTTGAGGGTTAAATTGAAGACATCTGTCATTACACTAGGTGGTAGATGGAAGTGAAACACACTGAGTATAAGCACATGAAAATCACTTCAAAATGGGGAAAAAAAATAAATATTAAGAAGTCTTTGACCAAGAATATATTTTGATGCAAAAGTTATCTATATATATCAGTCTGCAGTCATGATCCTACAGATCATGATATTATATACAGATTCTGAGTCAGTATATCCTTTCAGACACATATTTACATTACTATTTACAGCTATCCAGCTTATTTTTATTTTAAGAATGATATTTCAATATGAAACATAAGCTTAAATATATTATGACCTTTTAGCCATGTTCTTTAGATCTGCATTACATTTCAGGTTGACTTTCACAGAAAAATTCGAACAACTTATCAGAGATAAGTATCCTGGTGCAGATCAACAGAATGCTGAAAACCCTTTGTTTCAGCTGAGACTCTCATATGTGTTTGATACTTTTGCACAGGTCTAAGGTGCATTAGTTAGCATAAATTAGCATAAGAAAATAGTTAGATTAAGAATTAATTCTATTAGGAAATACATGGAAAGGAAATAATCATAAGTTGAGAACACTTAAGAGGTGCTGGATGTGCCACAGCTGACGTTTAGATGTATTTAAACACAGAATGATAAAACTGGACTAGTTAACACTAGTTTGACTTCACACTATCGCAATGAAGAGCATTTTCTTGAAATATGTATATTCAGATAGCTTCAGGTTAATGATTCTATGATAAAAATATATCTGACATAAAACACTGAGTTTTGATATTTGGATCCCAGAGCACAAGGCTGATCAAATTTATGGTTTGCCAATGTTTTTTATTTGTGCTCTGTCCAAAATTTTCCAGAGAAAATGCATATTAAATATATTTATAATAGTTTACTATTTTTATTAGCAGTCATAGACAAAATATAGAGATCATAAACTGATTTCTTTCTGTTCAAGTTCCTTGAAATAAGTTCAGCTATTTTTTCAAACTTCTGTTTATCTTCCCACCTCCCCATGACCAAATTTATTCCTTTTCCTTTTCTCAGCTTCATCTCTTCTAACACTCAATTTTCTGATTTCAGGTTTGTTGTTATTGTTATTATTCTTTGAGATTTAACCAGGAATTTAATGTCTCCATTACTGCATCTGCTGCTTAAGTTTTTTCTAATAAAATCATCAGACTTTATATATTCTTATTCCCTTCTGTATAGCTGATGACTTGAACTTTTGATAGAATAATGTTTAACACTACTGAGCAGACATGAATAGATAGCATGGCCTACAAATTCAGTAACAGAAGAAGTTGAGTGGGAAGATGTAATTAGAAATATTGTGAGTATTACATCTGAAATGAGCTGTGAACAAGATGTCTGATCAAGAGAGAAACTGACTAAACTGCGAAAAAAGAGAAAACAGAGCATTAACCTGAGTTCAGAGTTTTTACTACAAAAATGGTTTTGACACCCATACTTGCTTAAAACCCTTTAGAGCTGTCATCCAGCTACGGTCCTGTTCTATATTGGAAAATTTAACTTATTTATGCCAATTCTCATTAATTTCTCCTTCAAATATCCTTTAGGTAAGGGATGACAATAGTAAAAAATGGGACTTGGGTAGATTTTTTTGTCTTGCCAGTGGGAGCAAAAGGCTAAAAATCTAAGTTGCACCTGAACAGCATTTAAATTCAGAGCTGCTCAATTTTTTTTTTTTTCCTCAGCAATGTAAAGAAAGTGGTGAATAACAAACAGGACACGGAGAAGTTTTTTCATGGCAATTTTCTAAGGGAAAGCCAGAGGAAGATCTGATGTTGGCTCCTAGAAGCTGATAAGCTTGGTGAATTCTGACTCTGGACATTCCATGGGCCCTATTTTGTTTGAGTTGGCCAAGACCTGCTAAGTGGTTCCTTCTGGGTGAGAAAAGGATTGGCTTTTCAAGGTGATCTCAATAATGAAGCAGAGCTTTCTTTGGCCTGAGAGGATAAAAAGTTAGCTGCTAAGCAACCACGAGAGAGAGTATAGTAGATGGTTAGTATGCATTGGGAGTGGGAATCCCTAAGAGTATAAAATCCACTTCTCCCTCCATTTCTTCTCCACAGTTTTAGGTATGTCTGAACCTGAGATATAAGTAACCCGCAAGACCAGGCCTCAGTTTGTTGTCAACTTATTGAAGAGGTACTATAGAGTAAAGGAAAAGGGAATCTTCAGGGATGGAAGAAGAAGGTGTTGGTAGCAGTAATTTTGGTAATAAATAATTGACTGCTGAGTTTGTGGTACTAAAGATGACCAAATAAAGTTATTTGATTTTGAAAGGCAGAACTATTTGTCCTAACCCATGCTGGCAACAATAAATAATGTAAGGAAAATAATAAATAAATAAAGTAGGGAAACATAGGAGGAATATTTTAAGGGGGAAATTCAAGTTGCTAGGGTTCTGCCCAGCAGGGAGTCCAGGTCTCATGGCAACAGCTTGTGTAACACTGCCAGCTATATATGCAAAGCCTAAAGAAACTGTACAGGAAAGATGTGCTTCATATTAATTAGAACAGAACCAATCTGGTGGTGATCAGAATAGAAATATCATGGAGGAGTATTTTCAGTAAAAGCAGAGGGGAAGCTAACAGGCATGGAAGAGAACTTGAACTTGATAAAGTCAGAATCTTTTTATAGGCAGAAAGGAAGTATGTAGTAAAACAACACTATTAAACCAGCTACAGAGTCCTGCCTGTGTCTCTGGGGTTCTTGGAACAACACCACCAGACCCCTCAGTTCCAGGCAGTGGGTGTTGTCCATGAACATTGTGGGATGACAGTCAGCCTTACTAGAAGAACAGATTAAGGAGTTAAAAATATTTTAATACTTTATGGTGGCTTTTCTTAACAGAGAAGGATCAACAAAAAGGGCACTTAGAATGGCTAATATGATCAATTTTATTCAATATCTTGATTAATAGCCTGAAAAACACTTGGGGTAAAATCTGTAAGTTTGGAAAACATACTAAGTTATTTACATATTATATTGATGGCTAGAAGGTCTGAAAGGACCTTAGAAAACTGTTCCTGGGGTTGAAAAAGGAAATCATGTGGGAAAAAGAAAACACACAACAAAACTTGAAATGGTAGGAAAATAGTTTGCATCATGCTGAGCACAGAACTGACAGTTAAAACTCAGGCGAGAGACATTAAAGTTATCATCTCAGAGATACACAGCAAAACAATGAAAGGCAGCAGTCAGAAGTTGCAAGGAAATGTATGAACTTGCCAATAAACATTACAGGAAAATAAATTACTCCAAGGACATTTAGAGCTTGTGGAATCTTCATCCTTGGAGACAATCAAAGTTTGACCAGACTCACCTCTTGTGAGATCCTGGATCCGAATCTCACTGAATTATTGATATGAGTCAGAACCAACTCACTGTGTGCGTGTGCGTGTACACGTGGGGAAGGGCTAGGTCCGCAGCCCATGTAGAGCATATGCCATCACTGGAGACCCTGCAGCTGGGCAATCAATTAAGGCAGACCTGCCTGGTATCCCACCTATCACCAACCCCCTCCCACCAATCACCCTCCCCCCCCATCAGCCTGTGATTGGCTACAGCATAACTTCTTCTTTTATTCTTTTCCTTCTCTTGTGGGTAACTTAAAATCAAATAAATTGTGTTTTACTAAAGCTGGTATATTGATTGTTTGTAGTGGGTGTTTTCTGTGGAATGGGTTTTTTGTTCTGAATATTTTACTGAAATGTTTTTTCTTTGGTTGTATTTTACTCCTGTAAAAACCTTTTGCTGAAATATCTTATTTTTCTCACTAAGTGAAAAAGAATCTCACTTATAGAAGAATGACTCTTTCTCCAGACTCTAATTAGAGGTTATAATGAACCAAAAAGTTTTTAAAAAGTCTTAAATAAAAAATCTAACCACTCGGGGCAGTTTATAGCTTAATCCAGAGTGTAACACCTGTGAGCAATTTTTTCTGAAGAGGTCTTGTTTGCAGAAAAGGGAGAGATGGCCAAAGATGACTCCCAGAGATTTCTCATAGCCTACATTATCCTTTAAGTTGATTGTCTGACGTAGGACATACCTGAGAGTTATGAAATCAGTGAACTTAGGAACATGGTTTAGTGGGGGACTTGGCCGAGTTAGGATTACATTTAGACTTGATTATCTTAAAGGTCTTTTCAAACTTAAATGATTCTATAATTATATGACACTATGATTAGAAAAAAATAAGGAGCAGAAAATTTGGTCCATTGCTGGTGATGTTCCACCAGTAAGTAAAATTGTGGCAGAAAATATGAAGAAGCTCAAGGTACTCAATGCCTCCCTAGTCTCAGTTTTCATAGAATCCCTTCCTGAAAATTGAGACAATATTTACCATCTCCCATTTGACTGGGACTTTGCCAGACTCCCAAAACCATTGTAAAATAGTGGAGAGAGGCCGTGCAATAGCACTAGCCAGCTATTTCAGTACCCTGGGATGAATCCCATCAGGCTCCATAGACATATATGCATTCAGCAGGAGAAGCATGTATTGAAAAATTCAGGGTTATCTGGGAGTTTATCATCCCCAGGAATGGTCTTCCAACACAGGGCTCCAGGTATCAAGTCTCTGCTGTATTTACGTCTCTATAAGAGAGGTGACAGAACTACTCAAGTAATGGATCAATATTATCTCTGATTGTAGCATTTTTTTTAAAAAGCCCTTCACAGTAATGGGCAACATAAACTCTAATTGAGTTTTGGCCACATGAATTCTCTCCCTGCAGAGGCAAACAAATCTCTGTAATCCATGTCACTTATACTTGCTTCCAATGATCATACACTTCCCTTTTCCACTTACATTCTAGAAGACCTCTGATTGCCTTTGAAAATACATGGTAATTAGAAGAGGTTCCCAAGGACTCGAAGAAGGTAAATGTCACTATTATCTCCAAGAGGGTAAAGAATGAAGAACCAAAGAACTTCTGCTCAGTCTCACATTGATTCCAAGGATATGAAGGACAAGAAGATGACTGGGAGTTATTAGCAAGAATTTATGAGCTAGAAATCTTATTTAACCTATGAGATAGCCTTCTATGAAGAATTGATTGGCTCTGTGTGTGATGGGAGAGCACTGAACCTTATACTTATCTTTATTTTATTAAGGCTTGTCGTAACTTACTAGACTTATCTGATGAAGTACAGATTTGGGAAGCAGACAGTGAGGAGAATTGAAAACTTAACTGACCCATCTTGGGTCAGGTGAGTTGGTCTAGGTGGTCTCCAGAGGACTACTGTGATTTCAGCATTCTGTCATCCACAGTGACAAAGATCATGAATGTATCGTGGTGCTTTCTGTTGACACAGAGAACTATAAAGTGAGCTAACCTCAAGAACAGAACTAGGACACTGTGACATAAAAACTAAGGTTTGAGGGAGATGGGTACAGCAGGTTGTTAATGATTTCTCTCTCACACACACAATAGATGACACACTCATGACCCTAAAGGTATCCACACTAGGATCTTGGAATCAGACCACTCATTACAGCTTGTTAATTTGTCCAAATACTGAGAGACATGCAACAGTTTCAATGTAATCTTGGACCTTCAGCATTTCAGCTGTTCATGTATGTGTGAGTTGTGTGTACAAATGGAGACCTGTATTTTGACTATTCTTTCTTTTCAAGTTTAATAGTTGGCATGAGCTGAAAAAGTTAGACTTTGTATATGTTTTTCTTTTTTTTTTTTTTTCAATTTGTACTCATTTGAGGTCTAAATACGATCAAAGACTAGGGCAATGTTCACATGACCTGCTGACTTGGTGAAATACATTACTCTATTTGATTTCCAGTGAGCTCAACATACACTTGTCTAATGGTTGTGTCCTCGTGTAGTTCACACACATTGCAAAAACACTTCTGAGACAGTAACTTCAATAGAATTCCTATGAATATGTTTGAAGTTCAGTATGATTAGGTTGGAAAATTACTGCATCATCAGTCTTGAGACTGAAATATTACTGCTGTTAACATGTTAATTCAAACTAGGACAGAAAAAGGTAATTTCAGACTTTGTGGACTGAAGAAGCATCTGCAGAATAAATGCATTAGCAGAAATTGAAACAAACAAACAAAAACCACTTCTCCAATCAAAGGATTAATTAAAAAGATCAAGGAATCTGAAAATAGATTATAGCCTTCTATAGTGGTATAGCTGGGTACATATTGTACAGCACTTATAGTTATTTGTGTTACTTGTTACATGTTGGCAGAAATAGTGCCTTATTTTCAAAAATACTTTTTTTCCCAAATTACTAAAACACTACTCTGGAACATTCATGCTGAGCTCTTGTAACAGATACATACCCAGAGGGAGAACCTGGCTCTTTTAAAACTTGTAGAAAAATTAAAGCAGAAAACAACTGGGTTGGTTTTTTTAGTTTCACTTTCTCTGACATGAAAAACAATATTCATATAACTATGATCATGGTCAAAGGAATAAGGAAAGATGAACTATAAAAAATCAGAAGCAGTATTACCTAATAATAATAATAAAAATTTTTGGCTTAAAAATCAGTTCTGGATTTTTTACATGTATTTCTTTTTTTTATGTACTAGCATAGGATTGCATAATTACAAGCAACAATTTAGAGCCAAATATGACTCTCTATATAAGACCTACCAAAATGTTCTTTGTTTTCACCTCCCTGCTTCCCATACAGCACATGCATTTACTCATGGACCCTTGTAATCTGAAGGTCTGCTTATATGTTTATTATCTTTCTATATCCAAAGGACTTAATGGATCTGTGGCTATCTGTTTAAAGTGACTTAGCAAAGATAGCAAAATATTATTTGAACCTTTTCAGAAAATAAGGAGGTAATAAGGAAAAATGAATGACTCAGATAATCTTAAGCATAATTTTTAGAGTCTGCACTTTTTCTTGTACAAAATACAAGAACATACCTGTTATCAGAATGCAGTTTTCTCTGTTCAGTTATTCTCATTGTTCAAGTAGTTCATATTATTGTATGAAATGGAATTTTATGTTAACTTTTATTATTCTGATGTAAATCATTATTATTTCTGGAATTTTTAAAAATAAACTCTCATAAAAACTAATTTACGAAGGCATTTCCCTTCAAATACTTATTGTCCAAATCTAGGGCTTATATGTAGATACATTTTTAGGGAAATCTGAGGTTTCCAAAAGATATGCTGAATGAGAAATGTCTTTTTATTTTTATTTGGTTTGGTTTGGTTTTGGTTTTGGTTTTGGTTTTGTCTCTCATTTTAGGTCTGCCCTGATGACAATTAGCTAGGCAAACCGTCTTAACTTGACCTATGTAACTTATATTTTTGGAGGTTCAGAAATTTGGTTTACAGGCTGTTATTATTTGCTTGATTTCAGACTCTGATTTATTGATTATCTTTATTTTCAGACTATTACTATTGCAGTTGTCATTGCTATTATTATTATTGCAAATAACCCATGAACTTCATAAACAGTGATAGCTATGATTCTCTGCTTTGCAAATGATTCTCATTTGATAAGATACTATGACCAAAAGACCCAGGCCTTACCCCAAAAATAGAATTTCAAATACCAAAATCTATAAATTCATCTGTAATCATACTTCAGAGTGAATAATCTTTGTGAAGATAATGAGGCCACAGTCCATTCCTTTCTCTTGCTGTCAGCTTTCCATCTCACATGGTCATTGCAACAGCTACTTTTATCATTTAACCGTATTTTTTCAGGCCCACATTCTTCCTTCACTTTATTTCTTGAGTTTTTCATATAATGTTAAGCTCATTCGTATGTTCAGGTTTACTGTGTGAACTAAGGTGAGATTCCTCCACATGGAGTCAACTCAATCTTTATCCTCGCAGATGTTCCTTTTAAACAACAGCTTGTTTTAGTGCTTCATTATATACCACAACTCACACTCTGATTTTCCCAAAACAGATTTCAGAAAGAGAGAAGAGGGTTTTTTGGTTAGAGCTGGAGTTCAGGTTTCCCTATGCTTGACAGATTAATTACTTTAAAAAATTAATGGCTTGGAATTTATACTTAAAACACCAGAGAACAAAAAAACAAGGGGAAAAAAATGTTTTTAATGGCATGTAAGGTGATGCAAAATATAGGAAAGAAAAACTGTGTTTTTCCCACATGACAATTTCAGGTGGTCATGACAACAAGACAATAAAGCAGGAAACAAACAAATGAATAAGAGCTTTATGTGACTAGTGAAGCTGACACACTTTCCAGATTTAATTTCAAGAGAGTATGTAAAAACTAGTCCACACTTACTGGAAAATCTGAAAAAGTATGCTTGAATAGTAATAATTTTCTGTTACAAAAGCCTTTTAGCCTTTATATCTCACTCATGAGTAAACAAGTTGCATCAGCATTACTAGGATGGTGATAACTGTAAACATTTAAAGTCAACAGCAATTGAACCTAACCTTAGTTTGATAAATTAATGATAGTGGTAATACACAAGTTTTATGGGTGCAGTTACAGCAACAGTAGACATTAATGTAACATTAGACTAAATATGTTATCCCCCTAACTCACTTTTTAGTCTCTGATCTGAAGTGTGAGGTGCAGTATACATTCTTTGAGAAAATGGTAGAATCACAAATGAGAAATCTTCCTAAATCTCATTGACCATAGTTAATTAGTAATAACTGTTAAGTATCAGTCCATACTTTAATATCTTAGTACTTAAACTTGTCCTGTGCAGCTCACAGTGAAGATTTTAAAAACAGAATTTTTTATGGTTGCACTTTTGGTCACATGTGTTGGTCTCATTGGCTGACTATACAGTAAGACTACAAAAAAATTCACCTCCATTTTTAGCTATCTTCTCAAGGACTTGAAGAGTGTATGGACCCATAAGTGAAAACGTGTTATTAAATGCATAAAATATTTGGCAATTCTTAATTTATTCATATGCTGGAATAGAAAAAAGCACAGTGGAATACCAGACACTGGAAACAGTTGATCTATATTAGCCATTCCATGATTCAAAAACATGTTTATTACCTGGTAAATGAGTGTGAGTTATTTTAATAACATGGCACTGTCAACCTTTTCTGTAAGCAAAGCAACTTACCGGATTACTATTACAATCAAATTACAATATTACTATTGCATATATCCTGAGTGTTAAGATAAAATGGTAGTTGACAGGTTACAATAACAACTTCACTTGATTGAAAAGGAAGTAAAGGGTGCTAATTGACTCTCAGTTTGAAATAGGACAGTCTTAAAGATGCACAGACAAACACAAAGTGTAGATACCAGGCTGGTTCCATATCTTTCAGCATACAATAGAAAAACCAAGCTCTCATATCGATTTTCTGGTTTATCTTATACATTTTCCTACTTATATCATAATGACATTAAGACATATATAATAACTCCTGCTAAAACAGAGTTGCAGAATGAATTTTGTATCTGTCTCAAAAATAACTTTTAAAAAATGTTTTAACTTCATGATTTTATTTACATCAGTGCTTGAGACGAAATGGAAGAATAGAAGAATGCTGTTTTTCTTAAAGTTTCAAGCGTAATGCACTCATGTCCATCGTTTCCTTACTGCTGAATACCGCAGGTGCTCAGAGGAATTGATGTAACTGTTTACAGCTAAGCACAGCCTATGTTAAGCCATGAAAAACAACGTCTACCACTCCATGAGTAACTTTACACTGTTTCTGTCACACAAAGCTGAGACACCTCCTTGACTGCTGCACAATTGTATACTGTCAAGTAATGTGTAGATTTGTTTGAAGTGCAACATTTACAAGCCAAAATAAACACTAAAGAAGCAATGAAGAGCTCTGCCAGTCAGTATTGACTGCCAAGCACCAATCTTTCCTCCTCTTTTTTTATTCACTTAATACGTGATTTACTAATTTTGGCTATAAAGATTTGCGGTAATAGAAAGAATTTACATATACAAGCAGCACGTATAGAAGATGGAATCAAGTGATTAGGGGAATAAAAGATCATACAATTTTCTGAAATTTCCAGAACATGTTATGTTGAAGAACTGGAAATGAATATCATCTCTTACAGAGAGTGTGAGATAGTAGCACACTAAAATAAGATAACAGCATAATAAAACAGTATGCAGGAAGATTTAAGCATTGTATCTGCTTATTTTCACAATGGAGTAGTTATGATAATAGTATTCAAATGGATGAAAGGTTATTTTGAAGGTGAGGGGGATAAATTGTTTTCCAAGTCTCTTGTAAATAATCTGTAGATGTAATGGACTTAAGCTACAGTAAGGGAGATTGAGGAAAAAAACCCCAAACACATAAGCAAACAAAAAAACCACCAATCAAACAACAGCAATCACACACATACAAAAAGCCCTAACCACCAAACAGGAAAAAGCCTAGCAAACTTCCTAAGTCTAGTTGATAGCTGCTTCCTAACTGATACTTAAAACGGGAACTACCTGCCTACAAATTCTGTAGAATAAAACCTCTTAGAAATATAATTTAGTACTAATAAATTTATATTAATAAGCAAACATTAATAAGTTAAATATTATTCTTGTTTCAAAAAAATTTGGAAACCTTTTACCAGATGAGTACTCTGCACTAGATAAGCACCTGCAGGGCACCTAAAGTTCCCAATAAGAATGCTTTTTGAGAAACATCAAACGCACTGACTAAAAAGACTGCAGAGCAGAGTACCAACTGTATAGTAGTTTGATGATTCCATGACTGTGACAGCCTAGTAGTAACATCACTGCTCTCTGACAAGTTATATTAACCTGAGTAACCTCATAATGGCAGGACAAGAGTCTGAAAAAACCTTTTAGATTTTTCCTAAAATGTCTTTCTGTGTTTGTGTGTGTGTGTTCATTTATGTATCTATTTCAGCACGATACAGTAGCTGGACTGAAAAGAGAACACATCCTGGAGAATTATGAATAATGTGTTTTACATAACACAGGTGCAGATTTTTTAAAGGTTAACCCCCTTTTTTGCCTTCATATCTCTACTTTACATGTTCCTCCATAAATTTCTGCTCATACTTGTTTTTGAATTCATGATGTTCACTTTTGTAATAGCTGGCCTTTTCCTTTCACCAAACACTTTGTGAGATCTACCACACTGCTCTCCCATACTGTATAAAGGACTTTCAGTGGAAGAAAATATTCTCTGAAACTTAAATATTTTGTAGAAGTTTTGTATTTGCAGTTTAAATCTCATACTGTATCACAAATTTAAGCACTGCATGTTTTATTTTTCTTATACGCTGTAAAATACTGTTTCATGAACTGACCAACCTTCTCTCTAATATGTTATGGCAACTTACTGATATACATGTTGGTAATGGACTCCAAACAGTAAAGTCTTCCTTGATAAAATGCATTCTAACTTTCCTTGTCCCAATTTGGTTTCCTGATTTTAATATTTCAATCATGAGAATCTTCCTAACAGACAGATGTATTTAGACACTAAAATAGGAATCTTCATATACTTTGGGTTAGCATTCTTTTTTGTGTATATGTAATCAAATAATTGTTGCAATACAAATTCAGGATCATAAAAGTGTGTCTCTTGTTATTAAGGAGAAAACAAACCTTTTCGTTTAATCAAAGTCATTATTCCATTACTATCCATAAAAGAAAAAAACTGAATTATAGAACGAAAAGAGATTTTTCATATGCTCTATCTAAAGATTTGCTTTTAGCTGTTCTGCTCACAATTCCCGGGATCACTTGACAGCTGACTTGAAGAGTAAATGTTACCGTTCAGCTGCTTCTTTCCTCAGTGATCAAAGAGGTGATGGGCATTTCAGCAACTTTTAAAATTTTATTGAGGACGAACTGAGATGCTCTTCACCTTAAGAATATGTCACAGCAACACACAAGAAGAGTAAAAGAACATTTGATATGAGCTGTGATCACAGAATTAACATCTCTGCGATCTATATCTGTGTCTTCTGAATTCCCTGATGCAATGAATATTTTGTATGCTTCTGACTGGTGCTCTTACTGATATGCTGATTGAGCAGATATGAACAACCATTTCAGGCCAGTCAAGAAGGAATATCAAACCTACATCATAACAGATTTTTAAGCATCATGTCAATGTTGACGTGAGACATGAGTGTTTTATTATCACAGCTATTAGTTAAGTCTGATTGAATGTTAAAATTCAGGAAAGGACTGGACAATTTCTCCAAAGAGGTTTTTAATATCTATTTGGTATGTTCTTTGACATCTTTGGTAAGAAGTATTTCATGAAGATATTTATGTCTGAAAATTAGACTTCTCAGTTTAAACCAGACTTTCATGGTAGAATGGAGAGTAGTAGATCCTTCAAAGAAAATTGAAACAAACTTCCTTAAAGAGGTATTGTACGTGTGGTCAGATGAATCCCACACAGGGTGTCTAAACAGAACTTGGTTAATCTGAGCAATGCCTCTTTTCTTTACAGCTGTTATTTAAAATTATATGGCATGAATATTTATGTATCATAAAAGAGCTGGGACAGAATTAATTTCATTTAATAGAGGAAATTCCAACATAACCTAAGATAGATATGAAACATGCAGGATTATTAGGCATCTAAAATTTATGAAGTAGTCAGAGGATTTATAGAAGCCTAGCTTAGATTAAATGTCTAGTTTATCTCTAAAGTAAGTAATGGCTCTCTCTAGAACACAATTGTTAGACTGCATTAACAGTGACCTGGCCTAAAATCACCTTCAGAATTGCAAGTCAAAAACTTGGATAAGTTAGGTACTTCATATACCTCACATTAAAAAAAAGCTAAGGAAAATGCAAACAACTTGAATATAATTATTTTAAACAACATAAATTAAATTTGTGGAGAACTGGAAGTAATTAATGATGATGAACATAAGAAATGAAAAGCAATTTTTGCACAGTAGATACACTCATGTATATATATAATTTTATAAAAATTCTGACTGAAAAATATATACTTCACATTTATTATAAGCATGACAGTAATTGTTTCGGGAAAATAAAATATAAGTTGAAAATTTAAAAGTTTTTAAATATGTAAAACAATTTATATTGTCACTGTTTCCTCATTTTATGTTTCTTATAGAAACATAGAAAAACATATAAACAGAAATATATAAATATTCTATTTGGTGATAGAACTTAATAATTTCTGAATAAATGAAAAATATTTAACCTGAACATTTTACTAAAATAAGAAATACTCTACTGATTTTGGACTTGAAAAACTCAATCTGGAAATTAATGTTGAATTTTTATACTTGAGTCAAATATTTCTAAGAAATATGTTATATGTATACAATCATTATATGTATATATGAACTACGGATATATGTGCATTATGTATTATATATATATATATATATATATATATATATACAGTATTTTGGAGGGGCTGATGAGGAGTATTGTTTTGGTTTTTTTTTTTTTTCTTTTTTGTGTGTGATTTTAGTCTTGGTTTATAACATCCAAAAATCTATTACAAGGGATTTGAACAACAGCAATAATAAGAGCAATAATAATGTACACTAAGACACTGAAATTCTTTCCTTCCACTGTCCTTATTTCGGTAATGAATAAAACAAATAAAAGAAGCTGTGCCTGTTTCTGCTATGTTGTGTGCCAATCCATATTCTGATCTAAATAAATGAAGACAGCAGCTTTCCTAAAAATGCAAAACTGGGTTTCTAAATTTTAACAGTAGTTAATTTTACAAATGACATGCTAACTAATCTGATGTGCATTGTCATTATTGTATGACTTTGACCCTACAGTGATTTATGCTTTTTGCTTCTGAAAAGAGATCTTTCCTTATCTCCTTCAACAATGAAACCAGATGCCAAATCTGGAATATATTTCCCATCAATGTCATGTGGCTTTATGATTTCCTGGCTGATCTCTTTCACGGTTTTGTAGCGGATTCCATTTTCGGTGGTGGTTATAGAAATGCATGTAGTGCTGGTAGAAATACCCTAGTTTGTGTATCAAAGGTCTTAGAATTTTGCATATTTCTTGAAAGACAGTTTAAAACTTATTTTAAATGCTAATATTCTACTACATGTAGAAATAAAGGACACCTCATAAATATTAGGTATCATTCTGAAAATTCCTGTATGCACATGATTGTAAGTAGAATCTATGCATAAAAATTGTGTAATGTTTTAGGTAGAAGTGGTTCCTTGTGTTTTTTACAACTTTTCCTTGTTATCATCAGAGAAACAGATGTCTCAATGGTCCATATAAATGTATCCAAATAAAGAACAGAATTTGGTTTTGCCCATTGTTACTGGCAAAATACTTATCCATTATTTTTGTAAATTCGGGGTTTAAAATTGTTCTTATTTAGAGAAGGGTTTTGGGGTTTGTCTTTTGGGGTATTTTTGGCTTGTTTTTTTGTTTGGGTTTTTGTTGTTTGCTTTTTTTCCCTCCAAGGGATGTCCTTAATATTCATTACAAGTAGACTGCACATAGAATAATTATCCTTATCTTCTCATACATGTGCTCCCTGGTTTTTATTGGAACTGGGTAAATACTGGATTTCTCAGGTCATCAATGAGATTAAACTAATTAAAAAAAAAAAAATTTCAGGGAAAAAAAGAAAGTCTGCCTTAAAAATAAACAAAAAAGAAAACTTTCTATACTTGACCATGAAAGGTTTTGGATCTGAGATTCCTTCTCTTTCAGGTGAAAGGAAGGAGAAAACATTCTCTTTCATAATTTAAAATGCTTTGCGATATACAGACGAAAGAGTCATTAAGGAGCAAGAAAGCAGGGACTTCAATTTGCCTCATGTACATTATAAATAAATAAAATAAACATTGCATGACTTCAGAGCTCTCAAAATCTATCCTGGGTCTGTGTAACTGTCTAATAAAACCTAACATGCTATCAGGAAGCCTCATGATCTGGAATATAAAAGTAAACAAAAAATACAGGAATTGCTTGTTTGCTTCATCTTTCTCTAGGCCTCAGGGAAAATAATGTTTATCATGTCCTGAGTATCTACAATCACTAGGAGACTTCTGCAATTTATGTAGAGAGATATTCAAAAGAATTTAAAGCTATACATAATATGCTGTTACGAAAGAATATTTTTCGCCTGTCTATGGTTCTCATTTTTGAATACATTTTCCCAAATCAAAGTTCCTGTGCACAATGAACAGTTTTTTCAAATGTGATTTGGAGGATTTCTAGGAAGAAAATCATAGCAAAAAATTCTTTAATCAGTTCATCAACAAGAAAATTATATGAGATCATTACATTACAATGATTCCCAGATCACAGGGCTCATGCACGTTCTTCTGGTTTACTTGAGTGAATATTAAGTTCTAGGCTACCATAAAAGTACAGGTTTCCTTTCTTGTCCAGTACAGTTTTACAGTTTTGTTATTCAGCTCTGCAGTGATTCCCTTTCCCATTTCAATTTTCTGCTCTGTGCAAGGCCTCTTTGCCCTTTCCATTCTCATGCTCTTTTTAGGTAAATGTAGAAGTCTTGTAGAAGTCTTATAGAAATAATGTAATAAATGTAGAAGTAAAGTAATAAATGTAGAAGTCTTATTTTTCTCCCTCATAGTCACTAAATTTTCAATGTTCACCTTGATCTTGCAGCCCTGGCAAGTTTCTCTTTCCTCCAGTGATTCGTATGTCAATTATTGCTTCTATCTTTGTTTCCTCTTACCATAAGGCACTTGACCGTGATGAGTAACCAAATCAATTAAACCTCCACAATGGTACTTTTTTTTGAAAATAAAAAAAATAATATGACAGGTAATTACTTAAATTGAGTCAATAATGTTACTTTTATTTTTTTTTCTGGAGGATAGTAGGATTACTAGAAACTGTGTTTTTTAGAAGTTCACCTCCCATAAAAACCATAAGATATAATTTTTACTGAAAAGCAAAAAAATTCCTAATATTTTTCATATTAAAAAACACAATTGAATTATTGTTTTTATAAAAATGTTTTAAATTAAAGAATCCAGTTGTAGTTTATATGACTGTAATCTGTTTTTATTTTAAATTACTGTAATTAGATTTTTATTAACAGTAATGTAAATTACAGTCTGAATGAGTTCATACCTGCATTTTCATGTTAATCACATAATGGAAAGTACAAAAATGATTACTTTTGAGCCCTGAGAGCAACATTTAGTTAATTAATATACTGAAAGTATTATTCCTGTATAAGTGAATTCATTTTATCAAAGATTATTTAATTTCTTCAAAGGTGATTGTTAAAGAAATCATCTTTTACTTTGTCAATAGAAATTTTAAACATTACTAGATTCTGACTTGACTGCCTTATCTTGGGAACCAGAAGTTATTAAGAGGATTTTTAAAGAATAAGACTATGCCTGGGTCAATCCTTTCTCAGTGAGAAAACTATCACAATACTACATTTGCATTTTCAGAGTAAGGTAAAATGAAGAGTCAGTATTTTTTATTAGGCCAACTCTCAGACTGAGGAAAGAAAAAAAAGTCTCACAAGTTGTTTTTTAATTTCTACCATATGCTCAACTGTATGATAACTGCTGATCTTACATTTTATGGCACTATGTATTTGAGAATCTCCAGGAAGAAACCAGGCCAGTTTAAATGTCATTCTCAGTGTCTAAGTGCTTACGCTGCTGTTGATTGACTACTTATAGAACTTCAGCACCTTCTTCAGAATATTGCTGAAGATATATATGCAAGTTGGCAGCTAAGTTGGCTAAAATAATTCTAGTATTATAGGTTTCAGCTTATGTATTTAAAAGCACAATTTCTACAGCAATTTTAGGCTAATGCACTGATTTCAAAGCTTGGAAAAAAGTAACATAGAATTATTATGTCTGTGTGATTACAGTCATGTGGCACTTGGGACCATGGTGGATAAGGAATTAGATTTGGGCTATGTCTGGAGTTGATCAAAAGACTGTGGACAGCTACGCAGAGAGTGTTATACAGAAAATGGTGTACAGAATGTGAAATTCCCAAATAAAATATTTTGTGATACAAAGTCTGTATTGAACACATGGTTCCTATGATTAAAGTTTCACTGCAGTTTTTTAGTGTTTAAATTTTATATAATTGGACTACTGACTCTGACTGGAATGGAGTTAATTTTCTTCATAGCAGCTGGTGTGATGGTATGTTCTGGATCTTCCGGTAAAACAGTGTTGATAGCACACTGGTGTTTCAGGAACTGCTGAACAGTGTTGCCACAATGTCTAGGTCTTCTCACTCTGCTACCTTTCCATGACTAAGGAAGCTGAGAGCTTAGAAAAAGCTTGGAGGGGACATAAGTGTGACAGCTGACCCCAACTGACTAAAAAGATATATAGACTCTACAATGTCGTGTGCAGCAATAAAAGGTTGGGGAAAGGAGGAGTAAGATGGGACATTCATGATAATGCCATTTGTTTAGTCAAGTAATCATTGTGTATGCTGAGGTCCGATTTTTCAGAAAGTATATGGAATCTGCTTGCCAATGGGATGTAGTAAATTAATTCCCTCATTTCGTTTTGTTTGTTTGTGAATATTTGCTCCCCCTCTTAAACTGCCTCAGTCTCAACTCAAGTTTTTCTCAGTTTTGCCCTTTCAGTGGTCTCCCAGATCCTGTTGAGGTGGAATGAGCAATTCTGTTATTTGTTGGCCACCATTCTGTCTTGGAAAAAGTAACCTGGATGACATATCACTGTTAGGCTAACTGGTGTGGCTAAAAAGAGCTGGGCAGCTGGGAAGAGGTAGCATTAGAGATAGTCTTTGTGCCAATCAGCCATATACAGAGGATGAGCTGCTATACTTGTGTGGGCCTGTAAAGAGGGAGGATGCCTGCAGTGCCTGTCTTGTTTTTCTAGCACATGATGTAGTCCCACACAGGGAAAAATCAGAGAGCAGACACTTGAGAGAACAAACCAGTATCAATGAAGAGGATTTTTAGTTTTGTTTGGGTAGGTTGAGGTGGGTTTTTTTGGGGAGTGTGGAGGAGTTGTCTGTTTTCAGTTTTATTTTGTTTTGTTGGGTTTTATTTGTTTGTGTGATTTTTGTTTGGTTTGGGATTTTTGGTTTTTTGGTTTTGTTTTGTGTTTGTTTGGAGGTTTGGTTTTTTGTGGTTTTGTTTGGTTGTTTTTGGTTTGTTTTTTTTTTAATGTGGTATTTTCTGACTATATCGCCATTTGGTGAGTAGAATTGAGTTGAAAAATAAATAAATCCATTTGAATATTATTCTGGCCAACAGTTATAAAATACATGTCTCTCGTACACCTCAAATAAAGAATATATAAGCATGTATAAGTATGTGTATACATTTAGTGATCCCAGATAAAAACTATTTGGAAGTTAAAGTAGCTGACAGCAGAAAAATAAACGTGCATCATTTCATGGAAACTGTAAACCAGTTAGTTTCAGATTAGCAGCAATTTCTGCTTTACCTCAGGAGGAATAAATAGATGACCCCCATAACAGGATTTTTTTTTCTCCAGAAAAACACACTGCTTACTGGAAGAGTGCAGAGGATTATTGCCTTCATGCATTTGCAGAAACTACTTTTGTTTTTTCTCAGGCGAAAAAGGATGGAAGATAGCAGGAAAGTTTTTGCTGAGGGTCAAGAAACTCGTTACACCATTTGTGGAACAGAGCTTTTAATTGTTTTTCTACTTGCGCAGTGCAAACCCTGAACCTATTGTGTTCTGGGATACAGTGTATCCAGAATCTAGGAAGTCATGCAACATTCAGTTGAACAGAACTCCAAGGATTTCATCCAAAGGGGAAGGAATGCTACCTAAATAACTTGTTTTGTTTTGTAAAAAAATATTGGGAAAGCATGATACAGTGAGAAAGAGCAACCATCATAGTAAAATATTCTATCTTTTTTTAGAGATTTTTGAAATAAATAAATTTGTACTTGTAAAGATTTAGAGATTTTGTGAAAACCTACTGTCTGTTTTCATTATATTTCTTCCCTCTATAAAATTACTCAAGTCAAAGCTAGAGAAGCTGTAAATATGTTCATGAAAACTTGAAGAGGCCTTTTGGCAGCAATGAACTTTTGGCTCAACAGTGCTGCCTGAATCAAGAGATCTGCTGTCCCACGATTTACTTTTATTTGCATAACTGAGATTCCTCAGGTTAGTTGATGGATGTCTCGGTCTTTTGCTGCAGTCAAATGAGAAAGATTAGTACATCCAAAAATCAGTTGAGTCACTGACTGCAGAGTGAACTGTGTGCCAAAAAATAGGTCAGACGAACCACACTGACACAGCTGAGTACAGGGCATTCCAGTACTGGATACATTTGGGACCACTTTCCATTTTCATACATGTGAGCAAACCCTTATCATTTTAGCATTTCCTGAACCTGTACGTTTCTTGTTTGTTAGCTGTTTTTGTTTTTTTTTTCCAGCAGGGAGTGGATCACATCCATGGAGGAAACTTCCAGATATGGAACACATTGGGACCCACAAAGTTTTTCTCCAATGGATGTCGCTGACTATTCAATTTGTCAGGGTGTGCTTCTAATCATCAGTAACGATACAACAAAGGTTAAACTTAGGTATCTTAAAATGTGACAGTCATCCAAAAACTTTGGCAAATCTTCATAAATTTAGAGGTAGCATATCAAACTTATTATATAAAAGCAAAAAAAGACACCCCATGACCAACCAGAGGCAGACCAAGAAAGGAGCTTCATTTCCTGATCAGGTGTCATTGAGGGTGTTTTTCAGGAATGCTTTTCATGATGTGAAGTTTCCAAGAAAAGTAACATTTCATAAATTGAAATCTATGAAGCAGTGACCTCAATTTCTTTCCTCCATTTTTCCCTCTATCCTATGGAACGGTAGAAGACAGAGAGAGGAACACCTAACGGAGAATTTAAGACCTTAAAAAGTTGCCTGACTTAGCTACACGGAACTTTTCCCAGTGAAAACAGTGCACATTATGTTTAAAGCTTTTTATCCTAAAATGCAAAAGTAATTTATTTATTTAGGACATTATAATATAAAATATTTTTGCTATAAATAAATTCACAAGGTAGAGAACACAGGATTTGTTAAGAAATTTAATGTGTACAGTTCATTACATTTAATTTTTTGCTAGAATAATTTTCCTTAATTCAGAAACCTCATTACTGCTAACAGGGCAGACTTATATTCCACTCTTTCCTAGATGAAATATGTATATTATGCTTTGTCTTTGCTGTCTTTCTGGCAGTATCTGAAAAAGAGTGAAAGCATTTTGATCAGAAAATTGTTAAAAATTTTTCTCTTGTTTGATCATGATTTCTTGTTATATTCTTTTTAATTGCAATTTTCTACTTGTCACGACTTGTCTGTCAATTAGTATGATGGAAACTCCAATATTTGGTTCAATAAAGCAGTGTTTATTTAAATACAAAATTAATGTGATAAGTTTAAAGAAATTATGTGTGACATTAATCAGCAAAGTTTTCAGTTAGAGAGAAGGTCTTCATGTAATATTCTGAGATTTAAAGCTTTCTTCTGTTATCTCAGAAGGAATTATTACTTTGTTTCAGTCTTTGTTACAATTTTACATATTAGCAACACTGAAAAATATAAATCTAAGAATTTGAATGTTAACCTTTCTGGGTTTACATTGAGTATTCAGAAACAAAGTTTGAACCCTTGTCTTCTATGTCACATGTAAATTGCTTAATGCTAGAGTTCTTCCTCATGTCTATTAATACATAATTTAAAAGAATTTGTTTGTTTTACAGTGACACCGTTGTATATCTGTATATCTGTGTAATACAGATATGAAATTATAGATCTTTTAAAATCCAAAATAGAGCTTGACTGTAACAGTTTAGTTCAGTTCTTTCTAGTTCAAGCATTAACAGTGGCAATAAAGATTTCACATTTGGAACTGTAATAAATGTGTTGAAGATACATGAACTAAAAAAGAAAACCCTGCTCTCATTAACTTGTATATGGGTTTAAATTGCTTTAAATTTGAGTGCAGTAATGTTGACAAAAGATATTTTACAAATATCCTTCTCTGTCCTGAATTGTTCTTTATAACACATCTAAAGGGAAATTTCATTATCTGTTCAAAAATTAGATCAGAAGTGTGAATCTCAAGGTCATACACTTTACTAAAAATTAACCTCTTAGCTGAGTTTTCATAGATTTCCTAATAAAAGTTTGTAATGCTACAGCTAAAATGGATTTCATTCTGTTGGCAGTATACCATATAGAGCACTGTGAATGTTATTTTAAGGGCCATTTCTTGAGAAGGATCACAATCTGTTGAACCTTTATGAAGTAATTTCTTTTTTCATGTATGTGGAATCCAGAAATAAAGAAACTCTTTTTCTAGTTCTGAAGTGCCTTTCCTATCGGATATAAACCACACAACTTCTGATTGCATCTCCTAATTTCCTATGATACACATTAACTAGGAAATAATTAGCTTCACTAAAAGAATCAAAATGTGTTCTCCCTCAAGCACTGGAAGAAATTGTCACTTGTCCTTCAAACACTTTATAACTACCTATTCTTTCTCCTTTCCAGGGGGAAACTAAAAGGAAACATGTGAAGTCCAATATTTTTATTTTTCTTTCTGACAACAATTTTTCACTCTGAGATAACATATCAGCAGACATTTTTCCCAAAATACGTGTGTAGGAAGGGAAAAATAGATTCAGATATTAGGTTTGGGATTTCTTTGACCTGAAGTTTTTTATGTCCTATGGTAATGATGCAAAACATAAAACTTTAAGCCATGTCTCTTACAAAAAAACCCAAAGAACAAACAACAATAACAAAACCAAACAAACAAAACCACAAAACTCCCCAAACCACAACAACAACAATAAAACCCACCACACAAAACAACCCAAACACCTACATTTTTATTACACAACTAACTTACTGAAGACAAGCACCTTCTTACTGGCTGTCAGTACATTCTTGATGTTATTTTCTTTCTGGTGGAGTCTATCTATAAAGAGATTAATATTCCATTTCCATTTCTCTTAAGATTACTTATACCTACTGATAAGATACTTTATTCTGGTTATTTATTTTTCATGTTTCAGTTTTGGGCTATTATATCTTCTTTTTCATTTATTTCTTGAACTGAATTTATACCTCTTCATCTTTTAAATTAGATCTGCAAAGTCTGGGAGGACGACCACAAAGACAGTTGAACTAGATAACTATATCTTTCCCAGATGGTTTTTAAATCCTAAGATTAATTTGATCTGTTCTTTGAAATCTTTCCAACTTTTAAAGTAATTTTATTTTCTTTTTAGGAATCCTGACCACAACATTTTTAATAGTCCTACCAATAATACCTTCAAAGCTTATATAATATATTCTTATCTAAAACTTAGTTTTAAATATTTTCAGATTATTTTTTGTTTGTTACACAGAAAATATAATTAATGCCTCTGATAGTATCTCTATAGAAGATAATTGTGTTCCACACCTCTAGTGATGCAACATAAACTTAATACACCAAGAGGTATTTATAACCAAAGGAAGAAAGAAGTCCTAAAGACGGTTTAAGGAACATATCTAAATTGATCAAATAATTAAAGAAAAACAAAAAGTTGTTGACACAAGAGAATGATTTTCTCATACTCTCTTATTCTCTAGAATGGTCACAATTGGGAATTTTTAATTTAGTCTTTTGCTTGTATCATCTTGAAACAAAATATCTCTGATAGTTAAGCTGAGTGAAAACATTTTGGTCTACATTAACTAAACATTAATGTGAGTTTCTTTGGGTTAATACTCTGAGTGAAAGAAATTATCACACAGAGTACATAAGCCTGTGTTGTCTTTCAGTGAATCAACTCTTTACCCAGGCATCACATATAAAGCACTGTCTTAAATTCTGCTTGTATTTTTAAGGCTTATTTATCTCCTCAGATGGTAAGATTGATGCAGAAATAGACAACAGGTTAGCGAAGGCTTACAGAGCTTTCGGCAAACTCCA
>JAWMRA010000001.1:69296454-69338508 GCA_035584735.1 Pseudotriccus pelzelni | reverse complement strand
AGAATCGCGTCTTGTCGATATCACCTGGGGAGTCTTTCTGCTGTGCCTTTTGCGACCGGACTTGTCTGTCCCGCATTAGCCTTTTTAGCCATCAGCGCGCTTGTAGCAAGCGTGGGTAGTGCCCTTCCCAAATCTTCGTTCGCGAAGACTAGCCATGATTTTTAGGGCTTATTTTGAAGAACAAGTAACTAATGCATAATGAAAAGCATAGTCAATTCTTTGACCTTAGGCTAAATGAATTCAGCAGCTAAACTGCAAGACTCATGGACTACTAGAGCAACTACACTGTACAGATTGATACAGCAGAGGCTAAACAAATTAATTCTGTCTTTCCTTAATGAATCAAATTAATTTTGATATTCTATGCAAGTGTAGGACTTTTTATTTTCATTCCGACAACTTTTAGCCTTCATTACTGTGTGATTTCTTTCTTTCATATGTGTTCTTCATGTTTCATTTTCTTGTTATAACTTCATAAATTTCCTTTCTCTTCTTTCCTGTTTCCAGATGACATTTTGGGCAAGTTTGTGGCTAAGGTACGTTGGAAAACATATTAAGATGCAGTTCCAGGCTGTCACTGTGAAATACAAGAACACATCTATTGCCATTTCAGGGAAAAAATTCTATTCAGAGTTAGATGGAAAATAATAATATCTTATTTTATATCTTTCTCTGTGAAATACAAGTTCATATGCCATAAACATTTTTATTATTTATTATTTGCAACTAGCTATACCTTCTTTTGTCTTGATATTTCCTAGAAAGATGTTTGCTGACACTTTTACATCCATACTGCAATGGCCTTTAAAAATTAAGGTTTTAAAGACAGTTATTGGGCAGGGGAGAAGCCTACCCGTGATAAAGAAAATTACATTTTATAAGAGAATGGAAAGTTCTTGATATTACACTCTGACTTTTTTCTACCATACTATTTTAGTATGCTAATCTAGCTTGGGAATTTTGCAATTTATAGGTGACAGTTCCTTTAAGTAGTACCTCTAAGTAGTCTATTAATGCAAACAAGGAATGTTCTTTCACTTTCATCAGAAAGATCCTTTGTCAGCTTTTTATTCCCGTTAATTACTCCTCATAATATTTGAGCTTTTAAAGAGAACTAATTACTATAGTTTCTTTAAAGGTGAATCATATCAATCTGTGCAAATTCCTAGGACCTCTCCACAAAAAATCAAAGTAGAGGTAAAACAGTCCACATGATTTCATTACACTTAAAAAAAAAATTTGACAAGCAACACAAGAAATTGCTGCAGAAAGTTAATAATCATAAATTAAGATTAAAAATGTTATCATTTGTCAACAAGTATATAGAATACTTAAAGGAAAAATAGATTATCAATTTCCAGTACAACAAAAGGTCAATAATAAGTAATTTTGAGGTTATATACTAGTTTCATGTAGTTGTATATTTTCATTAATGTTATAGAAATTAAGTTAACGGTGAGAAAAAAAATCCAGAAACCAGATTTTTTTGGTTGATCATTTCTAGACAGACTGAAAAGAGTGAGAATGTTTTTAATTAACAGAAATTAAAATCAATAAAAATGAGAAGATGTATTACCATACAACAGTTGAACCTTTTCCTTAACAAGCAGATGCTTTCAATATTTGAGTTCCCACATCTGTGTGGGTAGTTCTGGACCTAAGGATTTGGCTTCCAGAGTTCTGGTGGTGATGGTACTTGCTGATATTTGGGAAGAAGAGTATTGAGTAGAAAAACAGGAATATATGAAAGTAAATTTTTACCATTATCAGTCAAACAAAACAAGAACCAATCTCCAATCAGACCAATCTGGAGTTGTGTTCAGACTAAAATCTAATCCAATCAACAGCTATGTTTGCTAATGTGTCATAGTATTTTTTTAATTATTGCTTAAAATTAGTTTAGATAAATTCACGTCCTTAAGTCCAATGCACTGAAAAGTCTTCTCCAAATTCCACTTCTACTCAACAAAAACATGCAGAGATTTAGTCAAAGCTCCTGTATTACCAAAATCAAAGCAATTTATGTCTATATAAACTCAGAATAGAATAAGGAAGATCAGCTGTGACTCCTGTCACAGTACAGTAGAAAGGGAGAGCAAGGTATGCGAATTCTGTCCTAGAAAAGCCCAAGTGAGCATTCTTATTGACATTCTATCCAACCTTACCATATCATTTAACACAATTTTCCAAGTCTACATTTAGTTAAAACATTTGAATATTTAATTTTTAGAGATTTCTCAAGGAATTTGGTTACCATTATGTTAATCATGTATGTATTATCCATTATTATTGTAACAAAGCAACATAACAAACGATGTGCCAAAATTCTTGGCAATAGAACATTTCTAATATATGGTTGCTGTAGTATGTAGCAAATATAATATTCCTTTATTAACTACAATTTTGTCTTAGTGAGATTCTGTATTTGACATTCATTACTTGTCCCAAATCTTCCTCTATACCTTAATGAGAAATGGTAAGAAATCTTAAAAAAGTCAACTGTTTGAAACAGCAGCATTAAAAATGTTTTATAGTAAAGTGGAGATACTATTCACTAATCCATGCTAAAATCCCCAATTTTATTAAGGTTTTAATTGCAGAAAGAAAGACAGATGTTCTGGGAAAATGCACAGATTTAAATGAGAAACAAAGCTTCTTTTTTCCAGGATAGAGACAAAGTAAGCTTTTTCTAACCCATTTTGAAATGTTCACCACTCAGAGAACCAACATATTTGTAAGACACTCCCAAAGCAAAAGTCCTTTTTATGTAGTTTCAGAAGTGTCTTAAACACAACTTGAAAAGCACAAAGAGAATCAAGAGTACAGGTTATTGCTTCCCTGGATCTGAATTACAGGTTCATACAAGGTCAATACACTGAAAGAATTCACTTATTGCAGGATACTTCTTGCTACTGTAAGCCACTATTAAGGAGCTAATTATTCTTCCATGGCAATGAAAGGAATGTATTGGAAGAATTCCTGGATTCTTATGCAACACATACAGAGGGATGCAACTTCAAACATTTGAGCTATATCAGCAAAAGATGTTTCTAGAGACAGAACATTTCGGCAAGGTGACAGAGAATGCTGCCAGTTCTACTTGTTCATCACCACAGAGGAGAAAAAAATCATAAAGAGGATACACTGGGAAACAAAGCCCTATAAAATTAACTCAGAGCCAGTGTTTTCTTTTTTATTGTTCTAACTGTGCTGACCAATAGATTTTATTTAATTATTCAGAAAAAATCATACATGAACAATTTCTATGAGTCCTAGTTTCTCTGAGCTAAATTAGAAAAAGGAAAATTTGTTTGCATCAGCATACTTCTGACTTTAATTTAACATTCTGGTGCAAATCACACTTCTACTAAAATGAGCTGGGAATGATTTTCTTTGTTATTGATTTTAGATTCTATGTCTTAATGCTCTATGCTTATCCTGTTTAATTAAACAAATCAGCATTTTTCAAAACCAGGGAGAGTGTATGCCGACATAGAACATTGTATCTCTTTGTAGCTAATACTGTGGTAAGGGTCTTTTGCTGCTTGAACGTGTAATTTTCTTCAGAGTGGTGTTTAGGGATAGCGATATATCAACACTGAACTTCATTGCAGGCAATTTTTTTTCCTGAAGTAGTTAATTCTTGTAAAATATCAATTTTTCATGTGTTTGTGACCTATCTGGAGGGGAAAAAAATAAATTAACAATATAGTTATGAGTGCACAATTTGAAAAAAACCCACAAATAATGAAAGCCAACAACAAAACCCTCCCTCAAAAACCCTAGAATGTCAATGCCCATGCAGTCAGGAAGCAAAGTGAGAATGCCAGAATACTGTGCTGAACATACCTCCTGCAGGAAAAGTTTAATTTAGAAGTTGCCATTTTGAAGGTGCTATAACCAGTAACATTCCCTGAAGGTTTCTTCAGCTGTTGCAAGCATGTCTTGATGATATGCTGATTTCATTTCAGGATTTCATAAATACTGTATTTGTAAAACTCTGAGAAAAAGCAGCAGGAGCTTTTCCGTACTGCCTGTAGTACGGATGACTTCCTACATTAGCTCTCAAAAGCACAAAGGCAGAAAGCTTTCATCAAGCACAGGGCAATGACATTCAAACAACTTTGAATAACTCAGGCACTGGAGCCTGCTCCATGTATCAGCAATGGAATGCTACTTAGAGGAGGGCCAGCGTGCACCAGTACAGTGGAATCACAGCTATTATACTTTTGGAGGTCTCTGGCATCCATACAGTTAAAGACTGGAACTTCTTTTCAAATTCAAGTTCTTGACTAGAGAACTACTCAGACTTAGTATATTGCTTTCCAAGTACATAAACATAAATTGCCAATTTTATTTTCTGATAGTGCCCCAGTCATTTTAAAGACCGCCAAATGTTTCTTCTTGATAAAGTTATCACATTTTCATAAGCATGTAATTTCATTCACCAGCTATAAAATGTTCTTATCTTAATTGTTTACTACTGTATCTGTCAATACAATGAAAGTATCATATTATTGTGATACACAGAGAACACAAGAAAAAAAAGAAAAATACAGAGTCCCTGTTCCTACTTTTACAGGAACTATAGTACAGACAATAAATCAGAAAAGTAATATGAGTCATTAGCATATTGATAGAAATCTTGTTTTTTAAACATCCATATATCAGACTTGAACCTAACTCCGTTTCCCAAGGTTCAGGATAAGATTCATTTCCAAAGGCCTGTGCCTGGAATCTCTGTTCTTATTTTGTTAAGATTAACAATCTTAAATTCTGTTTTAGGATAGAACTCTTGTACTTTGAAATATAGGAAAAATTGTGTCAGCAAAGTATCTGATAAATTGAAGTCTATTTTGGTGAAGGTTGGAGAAATGAAGCAAATTTTGAGATTTACTTCAAAGCCACAGAGGAAATTTGATTTACAACACTTTGTATGCTATGCCACATATTCATACTCAGTCCTTTTTTGCTTAATGCGTATTGCCCCATGAAAAATTATCCATACAAACTAGCTTCTAGAAAGAATTGTAAGGAGTGTGCCCTCTTGACACTTCCAAGAGAAATTATTAACATTTTCAGTACACCTGCCTGAATGTCAGACTAAATAGTCTTTCTCCCCATTTTTATTTCATAGAATATTTTTATTCTTTCCAATATGAATTTCCTTTACATTTGCTGTTCATTTGCTTCCTATAGACCTGCAGAAAATATTTCCTCCATACATCCCATGCATTTGCCCATCAAACATCTAAATTCTCTAAATTGATTTTATACTATATGAAATAGCATTCTATGTTCTTCTATATATATTCTATATTCTATTCTTCTTCTATACTATTTGAAATAGTAATATGAATATTAATACCAATAAAATCTGTAATAACAAGTATCACAGCAAAAAATATATAAAAAAATTCCATATTTATAGAACTTTAATTAGGGAAAAGCCATTATGCCTATTTAATACAAACAAGTGAAAGATAAATTTTCTAATTCAGAGGAATATTTTAAGAGAAAGATTTTGTTATACTGAAGTACTTACAGTAGTGTAACCTAATTTTTAATTTTGACTCATGATCTATGTTTATAGATGTCTCCTTCATGTAGATGATACTGTTTAGCTGTGGAACTATCAATATGAATTTCTTTAAATATTCTCTTCCACAGTGATTTTCACTGTTGAATAAAATAGGACTTATTTTTAATACTTTTTATATCCAGAGATATGAGATGAAATTCAAGTTGACATATATGGGTATTTAACTGTTAAACATGTTAAATCTAAGACCACAGTAAAAAGCACCAGTCTACTAGAGTCAGTGAGTATACTTTTTTTACTATCTGATTGGTCTTGAAATTAGGACTTCCATGCTTAAGGAAATACATTCAGAGGAAAATTCTTCAACACATCACTTCACTATACTTAAATTTGTAAACCAACTTAAAAAAATAGCAACTATTACAATAAGTATTATCTCTTTACTTCTGTAGATCTCTTTCCTCTGCAGACATGCTAAACCATGTGATTCAATGACAATGCTATTTTTTAAGTCTTTGCAGGGTACAGAATACACGTAAATGTGAACATTCTATTCTCTCAAAAGATATTGAACTGTGGGTAGAGATCTAGACACTGGGCAACAACATAGGTATGTACTAACACGTTTATGTACCTATCTAGGTACATAAAGTGACATTTATACTAGTGAAGTAAATATGACCGGGACTGTTATGTGGCTGGCATGAAAAACATCCATATTATTAAGAACTATTATTCTATAAAACAAGGTACTACTTGCAAACAGTTCATTGGAAAGGGTACCTGATGTTTGCTATCTCCCAAATCATATCCAGGGACTGCTTGGTTAAATACTGACTGGGAAGGTCTAGAGCCTCCCAGTGCCTGGGGATAATTTAAACAGCTTGATGTTTCAGAGAAGTGAGATCCATTTCACAAGAACATTTGCAGGCAGTGTCCAGTTTGCTGGCATAGATATAGCATAGATATAGCCTAGCTGAAACAGCACTTACACAGATGGTACTTAAATTCTTAGTATAGAGAATAGAGAGGAAGCAGGTTGTTCTGAAGATGTTGGAGAGGCAGAATCTGCCTCCCTAAAGTAGGTATCAAAATCAGATGGACTTGCTTTATCTATTCATCTGACAATTCATGGACTCTATATTATAAATAATGGAAAAGTAGAACCAATAAGCCCACAGATACTTATGCATAAGATATTGAAAACTAAATAACAAAACAGAAAATATCATTTATCAAAATAAAAAGTTTGTAAATAAAAACGGGATATTCCAGTAATTAAGTCATACAGTGAAAGGCATAGAATGACAAGTGAAACTTACTTGTTATAAAATGCCTGTAAAGTTAATCCACAATCTGCCAGTATGACTCTGCTTTATCAACATACCCTCTTAATACTGTGGTCTTTTAGCCTATTTACAAAAAAATACGGTAGAGCCAGTAGATTCTCAATAATTAAAGCAGTGCCTTGGAGAATAGTAGTCGATACATTGCCATTACATTATACCTCCAATAGCAATAATGACAAAGGTGGAAACAAAATGCTCTCTCTGTAGAAACACGGTTTTGCACTTGCCAGTATTAAGTCTCATCTCCTCAAAATCTCATCTTTGTTTGAGATGTCACAAATTTTGTTCTGCTTGACTCAGGCAGCTACTGCAAAGGTTTATTAAATGCTGAAATGAAATAAAACAAAGCATTCAACTTCACAACAAGATGGTTTTATGCACATGCTCCAGTCATAACCCTGTAGGCCAGTGTTACAGTGGCAATACTTTTATGTTCCTTTTTTCTCACTGAACACTCATTTCATGAAATTGTATGTTTCTTTCAAACAATTGGAAAATGTAATATGTGTTGAACACCGGTTGCTTTTAACAGCTAATTGAAAGATGTTTACTGCCACGTTTCTATAGTAAGCTTTGCTAAAATTATGGAAACAGTTGAAAAAATTATTTAATATAATACAGACATGATGTATGCTCTGGTTTTACGACTTGCTACCTGATTTTTTTTTTCCCAATATTTTTATTATTTTTCAGTGAGGGTTTTTTATTTTTTTGTTTGGTTTTCATCTACTGTGCTTATTATGAGGAACTTCCAGCTTGTATTTTCTTTGATGCAAGTCAACCATAAAGAAATATTATAACATTAGAATAAATGTAGTGGCTTGCAATAGGACACTCAACTTTTAGTAACATATATTTGGATGTTTCTAGTGTTAGACTTTAAAATTCATGTTATCTCCTATAAAAAGATAAAAAATTGAATATTAAATTTAAAAAGAAAAATATCGAACTTTAATTTTCTTTACAAACCCACATATTTTAGAGGAGAATGGGAGAAGGAAAAATAGTAAGAGTGGAATTCACCTTGTTTAACTTGAGCATTTAGAAAATAAGTATGTAGGCAAAACTCACCTTCTAGTAACTGTCAACAGTGAGTGCAGCTATACCCTGGGGGCAATTCACATTATTTATCTGCTTTAAAAATGAATTAATCACTAGCTGGAAATGTATTCCATCACCTTGATAAGGAGTTTTTATATGATTGACTACACATTTCAGAGTCCAGGTGTGTCTGAACATCTATTTTGAGCTATCAGATCTGTAAAATGCATATAAATCAGAACTTCAATTTTCATTTTACAGTTGCATGAAACACTAAATATCTTCTGATTTTAGATTAAGTAGACCTTAGTTGCATTTTATATTTACTTATTTAGTTATTTTCAGAGAAGCTTGGGTAGGCGGAAGGACAAAGAAAAAAATCTCCTTCGACTCTCAGTTTTTTGATTCACATTTCGTACCTTTCACAGTTTCTATTTTTTCGTGTAAGCATGCGTTTTACTAGGGTTTCCTACAATGACTGTATGCTCCATGACAGGGAGGCACAGATCCCAAACCATTATCTCCCAGTCTACATCCAGTATACATACTTTGTGGCACAGCCTGTAACACTGTCAGATTAGTTATGCACATTTAACCTACAGGGATATTAAACTGCTTTTAACTGCACCCCAGGCAGATTTTTAACCTTGTCCAGTACCCAGCTGTATCCTTTATTCTTTAGTTTCCTTTAAGAACTTCTGTAGTTCTCTCAGCTGAAAAGGAAAAAAGGAAATGGAAGAAGACAGAGAGATAGAAACAAGACTTCTTTCCTATAAAACTCCTCTCTGCTGCAGATACAAGGTCTCTGGAATAGATCAGACTCTTGTTTAACTTTTCAGCTCTTACATAATGTATATGATTGAATTATGGATACTTTCTTGGTGTAGAAGAGCTCAGAAAATATACAGCAATCATTTAATAAACACATTATCTTTAGCTGGGGTGTATTAAAGCTCTAATATATCTAAAGGCAAGAAAATCTGCAAAGTTGTTGATTTAATGTAGGACAATTAAAGAAATAAAGAGTGTAAAGCATGTGAAAACCATTTTATAAATGTGAATTTATTGTATTGAAATATCCATTTTTTTTATTTGACTTGATCCACTGTAAGCATAGCTTCAAATATCCCAAGAAAGCGGTAAACTAACAAATAAAGAAAAAACCTTTATATGGCTGTGCTAGAAGATCTATTTTCTCACATAATCTACAGTTTTAACATTTATTGACAAACAAAACCACAGAAATTATTGTAAAAATATTTGTCTTCACTCATAGTATATTTCCTCCTTTTAATCAGTAATTATAAGAAAGGTTAACAAATTTTAAATTACTTTTTCTCACTCTGCAGATTCTGACAAGTAAAACAGATTTTTGACCACCATGAAAGATAGGAATATAAATTCACAGTTGGCTTTATTTTTTCATCCAGTAAGTAACTTCACTGTTTCCACTGAGTAAATGGGGTGCCAGTCAGGAGAAGTGACTCATTTAATGAAATGTGAGCTCACACATTATAGTGGCTAAAATGCTGTTGTATACTCCAACAAGCTTAGTACCTAGCACTTAAAGTGGCAACATTTTATTGAAGTACTGTAATAGCAACTTTGTTAACTACCCACAACTGTCACAAATATTTTCAATCAACATTTTACTTCATGAAGCCAAGCTGTGTAAAACTTTCATTACAGAAAGCAAGCCCATGCAAAACAAGATTGTGTCGTGTTTCATTTGTGAATGCAAAACTCATCTCAGTTTTCTGGCAATATCTGGAGCACAGGGAAGATTTTGGTAATGTATAACTGTCCCTTCTGGTGAATTTACTTTCTTTCTTCTAACTCTTGAAAATAAAACTGCAGTGCCTGTAAAGAGTGTTGTTATTTTCTAGATTATCATAGGCTCTTGGAAGATATATTTTACTTTATTAAATCACTATTTATAAAGCTTCCTGTTGTAAGAAAGGACTGCATCTAAATAAAGGTGAGAGAGGCACACACAACTGCCAAAAATGTCTAGTCATCTAAAAGAAATGTGCTCAGCTTCTTCCATTTTTGAAAGGCTGCTTTCTCACTGCATTATCTGCATGTGCTTTACACTCTTTTCTCAACATAATCTTCTGGAGACAAAAGAGGAAAAAAAGAAAGGCTGCAAATTTCCTGCCAATCAAAAAAAAAAAAAAATCCTTGTATAAAACCTATTAGCATTTGTAAGTGACTTTTCCTCAGTTGCTTCTTTAGGGAGGGACTGGAGAGAATCCTCCTAAAGAAATACAATTAGGAAAAATAGTCAGTAGGTGCCCAAAGAAATAATGTATTGCCATCCACTTCCTCAAAGGCAGCAATCTTTTCTGGGTAAATAATTTGTCCCACATGCTCTCTTCTAAGAGTAAAAGTTTGAATAGAAGCCAGAGCTGTGTGCAACACTCATTAAGGACTCATTAAGACTAAGGAATCACAGTAACTGTAGAATGGGACATAGACTTCAATTAACTTATGTAAAGTGGGACATTTGAAACTGAGATCACAATGTTACCTGTCCCTAAAATATGACTCGGGATTGACAGTACAAGATAAAAGATCTTACAGGTATCTTCCATTCACGGGGATTGCCCTGGCCTCCCTTTCTCCATATATTGCACTAGCACATCTGCTTACTCAATGAACCAGTTCATGGAGGAAAATCACCAGGGGAAGAGGAATGCAAGTCTGGATTTGAGGAGAAGAGGTACTGGACCGCAGCTTACAGCAGCAGATCAGCAGATCTACTAGTCACACTGTCAGGCTTTTGCAGAGACCTAAAGAGAGGGGTGCAATTTACAATCCCCCAGGCTTGGTAAAAACTGTAAAGATTAGATCTGGGTCGATTTATTTTTTCTATTATTATTATTTCATATGGGAGCACCTAATGCACAGTAAAGGCAATAAAACAAAACATACAGAAAAAAAAGGAGAAAGATCCTTCTTTCTGCAGAAAAGTCAGTCATTTCATTTTTCATCTGCAAATACTCCAGTTCAGGTTTTCTTCTTTGCTTGATCCCCAGATCTGTACAGATCTAAGCTTCAGCCCACAGAATGTTGTGCATATGGCCTTCTGAGTGCATACCTGGGAGTCTACTTCTATGGAGAGGAAGGGTGTGATAAACTGGGAGAGAATGAAAGGGTAAGAATAACAGCCAAGCCTATAAATAGAAAGTGGGACACTGAGCAGGAGTACAACAGCCAGCAGCCTACAAGGATAGCAGGTAGACAAGATGATTTTTCCTTAAGCTAGCAATTAGGAACGCAAGAACCAGCTGTGTGAGAGAGAGACTTGTGGTAATAAGACTTTTTTAGAGCACTGTCTATCAAGTCTTTCAGTATCTTATCCCTGCTCTTTATCCAATTATTCATGAGTACTTTCTTACATACACACACCCATCCCCAAGAAGGAAATAAAACAAAAAAAAATCCCAGACCCTAGGTGATTTTCATAACAAAAATTTATCCATAAATAACATTATACAATGTTGTTAAATTCTTTATCTATCCACAAGCTATTGAGTAAGTTACTAGGCTAAAAAACACTTTTCAGGAAGCTATTGTGATAATTTATATCATGTTCTGTCAAATTACCTTGTCCTTGCACTTTAAAATTCTTGTTTCGGTATTCCAGGTCTTACTCAAAGAAAACATGCCAGATGTTGAATTGCACAGTGTTTTTTAGTGGAAGACTTGTTTTTGGAAGAAATATGAGTCCATCAAAAAAATTCGGTTAATTTGTATGTTCTCAAATTGACTTGATTCCAAAACTTACAAAATGAAAGATTAATAATTATATTTCTACATTGAATTAATTATATATATATATTAACGTATCTATATATATGTATCTCCATATATCTATATCTATATATAGATATAGATAGATATTAAATAACAGTCTCCAGAAATTGGAAGGTTGAAACAGTAAAAAAAAGTCTCAAAAAATATTTTTTATAAAATTAGAATGAGTCAGAATTTTTGGCATGAATTCTGTATGAAAAGATTAAAAAATCCCACAATATGTAATGATGATGAATATCACTGTCCAGTAAAATACACTCATGTTTGATCAACAGATCTACTAGTGATGTTAGTTTACCACTCAATATTTTATGCAGACAGTATTTTAAATCCATTGTTTCAAAGATTACATTTCTTTCTATTTATCAAAATATTAAATCTGTAACAGAAATTTATGGCATCTAATCAAATTCATATAATTTGGAAAAAAAGAATTCTTAAACCTTACTTTCCCTCTTTTCTTAGTAAAATACCACATTTTTTCACACTTACTTGTGACTGAAGAGGGTCATGCATAAAAACTGCCCAGTTATGCAGTCCTCAGTCTGTGAGATTACTTTTTTCCTTACTAATCTAGCTTCTCAATCTCTCCAAAGAAGTTTCTAAACAAAATTAAGTCTTTATGAAACATATTCCTTGCTTTTCTTCAAAACCAAAAGTCCATTATTGTTTCTGTTGTGATTAGTTTTCCTATAAGAATTTTTTCCAGGATCTGCTGATAAAATCAACAAACTTAAACCATACCAATACCATATTAAATATATTCACTATTGGAGTGCCTAAACAGTATAGATATTAGTTTCTCTCTCCACTGACCTCATGCTGAGCTGTTTTTAAAAATGTGCATTCAAATTAAATCTGACAACAAATACACACTTTTTACATCGTGTTTAACAATTTTTAGAACAATCCACCAATGAATCTTTGTAAGGGCTGCATATCTATTATTGGGAGTTCACAGACCTGAAATCAATCACAGAGAATTTTATAAGTTTGCCAATTAAAACAGGAAGCTTTTCTTGGGGATTCATTTCTCTGTGCTTTATCATTTTTCTGTGCTTATTTGTTTGTAGCTGATTGATATTTCTATAACACAGGCATAAAGAGGCATATCTTTTGAAGATACTTTCATTGCACAGTCTGTACAGTGCAATGATAATAAAGCCATAAAAATTACCAAAATATCTTTCCATGTCAAAGGACGCTTTCTGGGAGTGCTGTTAGAAGAACCTGTCATGACTTCAAGATCTGTTTGTTCAGCTGGCTGGGAGACAGTACAACACATCATAATGTGACAGTTCCCTTGAGAGTCCAACATGTGTTAAGGGAATTCACTCCCTAGAATAACAAAACAAGCTGTTTTAAATTCTATTAAGGCCATAATCCTGACACAAAACTTCATTTTTCCTGCCTTGACCAGAATTCTGGAATGGACCAACCCAATCTAATCTGTTGAAAAGGCCAGTTCAAGTGAAGAAAGAAATGCAAAAGACATTTAAGGTTGTGATACACAATCTTGAGGACAGTTTGAGTTAAATGGGTTCTTAATTACCAAGTATCACTTGATACACTTCAAATTATGTATAGAAATAAAAGCAGAATTAAATTTTTACTAAAACTAAGGAGGTTGAGAGGAAAGATTTGTCCTAAAATGTCATCTCAGAATACCAAATAATGTGATGTCAATAAAATTCAGGTTTATATACCACATCAAGTTCATAACACTTCCTGTAAATAGCACGTGAAACCTCATTATAATTTTAACTTCTTCAAGTGATAAAGGTTATGTTGTAAGTAGCTATTCTCTACAACTTTTTGAAACCAGTAAAATGTCTTCTGTAGAAAAACTGTATTAAAACTGCTGGTCTGTCTTTCCTATAAGATCCTTAAGGATTTCAACACAGAGATAGACAGAGGAAATTGAATAGGAGGGAAAATTAGGCTGAAGTATAACAATACTGAAGAAAATAACTGAAAATACAATTAAAAAAATTACGTTATTAAAAAACTCTGTACATGGATGATGTGCCTGCATGAATTAGTGTGTTTAGCTGAAATATATATTCTGCCTGTGATGTAGCAAGATTCTCACCTGAAATAGGTCCTTAAATTTAAATAATATGATTTGGTTTTGATGAACTGGTTATTATTTTATCACACTTTTTATTGCAGATAGTGCATTTCTTACTCTAGAGGGACAATTATACTTAATCATGATTTCCTTCTGTTACATTGCTTTGTTGAATTCTAGTTCTTTTCTGTGCTTCATTTCATGAAGAATTACTAAGAAATAGTAATTTTGAGTGTTACTTAACCTGTTGCTTTTTCCATTTTGGACCCTTTTTTCATGTTAGCTGTGGCGATACAGAATCATTCTCTTCCTTTGAACCCACACAGGGAGGCCAAAGTGATCTCCCAACCCAAGAGGGCCACGGGCACAATAATTCTCCTGGCTGTGACTGTGGGGCGATGGTGTGACTCCATCATTAGCCCACACAACCTTATTTCACTCAATCTCAAAAGCTTTTGCCCTCTGGACCCAGAAGAACATTGCATGACTGTAACACCAAAGAAAAGGGTTATGAGTTGAAAGGATTTTGCGAATCACAGTTGTAAGTGTATTACTGAGTCTTCCTTCTATTACTCTGGGCATTAGCATTGTTAGAATTTGTTGAGTGTGGCCTCCTTCCTTATGCCCTTGCACTGTTATAATTGAATTCGTGTCAACTAATTGTGACATCTTGATTAGACTGCTATATCTATCTTTGTGAGTGATCATACAGTCAGTATCACTGTCTGGGCAACTGAATCAAATTCAAGGTTTGCATTGGCTGTGATGGGATCTTAGATATGCAGTTTACATGTGCATGCACATTTAAGTGTACACGGACTTCATAATTACAGTTACGGGTAAGACTTTGTATGACAGTAACATTGGCCTTACTTAAGAATTGCATCAGCTGTTTACAGTACAAATTTACATAATATTAAACCTCACAGTTTTCACTTAATCTTTTGCATCCTTTAGCTAGATTTATTTTGGGTGAATATTTCTACCTGTACAACTTTGAAGATAGTGGGTATCAAGCTGTCAGATAGAGGTTTAAATGTGAAGCACTGTGATGAGCTCTAAACCTGACTAGAAAGCAGGTGTCTGAAAGATGTGTGGCTGCTCTAGCATTCTGAGGGATCTCTAGAAGCAGCAGGTGAGGTGAAGGCAGTTTACATGATCTACCATCCCCTAAGGTCTTAGTTGCTCAAATAGAGAAACAGTGAAAGAAAATGTATCACCTGATATCACCAGTTTTGAAATACGTGTTGAGTAAGGCAGCTTTATGGGAAGCTAAATCATCAAATTTGTAGACCCATCCCTCATACATAGGCTTTGCCTGGCTTACAAATTTAACGGTAAATAGCACAGGCAACATTTAGATAAAATGGAACGTCCTGCTCTAGAAATCCTGAAAGACTGTCATGGAACTGAACACAAACTCCTAAAATCCTATATTTTATCTAGCATGTTTCAATTTTGAATAAGATGAAGTTTTTAAGTGAAGTCTTTAAGACAAAATGTTTCCAACGTGACTACCTATGTGTAGCAGTGAGAATTGCAACCAAAAGGTGGCAGCACTGTATCCAGTAAACATTGGGTCTGTAAGACTTACTGCTGGGAGTCATATATTTCTATACTTACCGTGATTTAAACACATTTATGTGTCTCACTGTTGTTTGTGATTATGTATGAAGAACAAGAAGCAGAAATTCCTTTTTTTTTTTTGTTACTTAAATAGCTTTCCACCTCCATTAAATTTTTTGAAGTCACAGTCCATAGGCAGAAAAAGGATATGCATATCATGAGAAAGTGGAATAAATGAATAAAAGTTAAATACAAATTTTCTCCAGAGACACAAAGAGAAATTGAGTGGCTGAACTTCTCCATACCTCAGAAGAGTTAACAATTGTGAAGGGGAAACTTTGTTGTAAGAAAATTATTTAGACTTGGATTAGCTACTCCATGATCCTTTTCAGAATTTACAGAACATACAGTTATTCTGTTACAATAAAAAGAAAAAGTTACTTTCTGGCAAGACTGCTGAACTAAAATAAATGAAGAAAATTAACTACAGTTAACGCACATAACCATTCTGAATCAAAATAAAAGAATTGTATTATGTTACCTTTTATTATGAAGAAACAAAATATTTATTTACAGCTCCTATTTTTAAGAAATAGAAGCATCAACTTAAATTGTAAAATATAAACTTAAAATTATTAAAGATTAACAAGAACTAAAAATGGGCAGCCTGTACAACACAGCTTCCTAATATTTCAGAATGAAATTCCCATGAAAAACTTCTGCTGTTGGAGCTAAACATGCCTTCCTATGTTTCTCTTCTGCAATCCTTATAAAAAAAAGATAATAATAATTCTCAATGATTTTCAGTCTAGTATGACATAAGTTACATGAAATAAAATAATTTAAAAGAATACTATTAAACATTCAGTTTTATATAATTTCTTTAAAATTTTCTTTTGTTTTCAAAACCCTTCAAAAGTCAAGATCTCTTGCTCTCTTTGTATCTTTTATCTTTCTTACTGTATACTATAAGTGTTTATTTTTCCACTTTCTCAGTAGGTATTTCAGACTGCTAATTAATATCTCCCTAGTTAATTCATTCCTGGGTCTTGATAGCCTCACCTCTTTATGCTGCATAAATGCAAGTTCACTCCTTTGAAGTCAGTCAGCATTTTCCCTCTGAAATATATTCTTGTTTCTGCAAATGGTCTACTCTGGGGGCAGCTCCCACCGTGAAATTTAGATGGGTCCCTTCTGAGCTGTCATGCACAGTTATAGCAGACTGACCCCTAAAATTCCCTCATATGTTGTCACACTACTCTTTTGCAGTTAGAGAAACACTGCTTTTACGGTCATCACTGTGGTGACACAATCCTTTTATTTTAGATGGCATGAAATAGAAAAATGAAGAGCCATGGAGGACTCAAGGAGACTCAAGGCCAAGTGCTGTGGGTGTAGCCAGGCTGCTCAAGAAGGAGTTGAGCACAAGTGATCAGACTTGTCAGATAGAGGTTTAAATGTGAAGCACTGTGATGAGCTCTAAACCTCAGTCAGTCTGCACAGGCTGGCCTTCAAGTTAGTGATCAGGTCCAAGCAGAATAGAAACTTGAAGTTAAAAAAACATTCAAGATATGCCAGAAATGTGCTCATATTTTCAGTTCCCCATTTCTCCCCCTATTCAAAGATAGAATATTTTTTTATGACACTTTTTGAAATTAGGCAAGTTGTGATGGATGCACTCAACACCTTAATGAAAGCAGGAGTGGTTTGGTCTAGGCTCCAAAGGAGGCAAATCCTGAGCCATAGCTGGACCAAGAACTCCTCTAGGCAATCCATAAAGGAGCAGAGTGATATACTGAACATTGATGTATATAAGCCTAGAACACCAATCATGCAATTAACACAAAAATAGTGTATGTTTTTTCCAAGACTCATCTATCAAAGAACAAAGAAACTTGTGGTTACAAGGAGCCCCATACATACCTTTCCCATTGTATGTGAATTGATTACATGTCAATCACTTCATTGCATAAATATGTCAGCCTGATTGAGCCTTATTTGAGCACTCTCTTCTAGGCAGTGTGATTGTGCATAATTGTGATCTCCTCTCAAGCTGGGACACCTCTCAAGTTTGCTCCTCAAGACAGAGAGATCTTTTACCAATGACAGATCTTTGGATGAGTCCAGTTTGAGTTCTCCCTGTATTGGAACTGAACTGCATGCCAGGTGACTCTCCTATTGAATGGGGATGCCTGTCAAGGTTAGAGACCCTTCCTTACCCATGGTGAGGACACCCCTTACCAGCAACAGCTCCTCAGTAAGTCACTGATAGTATGCTGAATTAATGTTAATGAAATTGATACTCAATATTAAATTGTAATAAAGTTTGTATAGATAACTCCATTAGCCATAAACCATTGTCCATGCTGAAGACTAAGATTGGACCTAACACACCTAAGCTCCAACAAGAGTTTAGAGAGCAAAGGGATCCACTCCCAGTCTTGCGACTCAATGGGAGGGTCTCCCTTACACTTTTACATCTCTGCTCTCTGTGTAAATAATTCTAGATCAATTTTAACTTCTTTTGTATACATGTAATAGGTAATAGGGTGAGCTTTATCATTGAATTTTGCTGTCACACTTTTATGACATTATATTGAAACAACTTTTGCCAGTACCTCTGATGGAGATTCTTTAAGCCATCCAAATCACTCATTTGTGACACAAATGACAATATATGGGAAACAATGAGCAGGGTCAAGCACTCTATATATAGGGAGCTCCAGAGGACAATTAGTAAAACTTAATGATTTAGGAGGATCAGAACCAAAAGAGAGCCTCAATCCAAGTTACCTGCTAAGAATTTAACTAAGATAGAAATCCAATATTTTTCACCACATCAGTAAAAATAAGGCTGACAGACACCAACGTTCTGTGTTCCTGAAGAAATATCACATTATTTCTAAGAAAAAAAAAGATATTCACTATGTTCCTTCTTCTGGTTATCAGATATCAGAGGAGCAGAAAGCAACTTAAGTTCTCCCACATCTCTACAAGTAGAGATAGAAAGAGCTGGGCCATTTGAAAAACTTTTTGGCTTTCTTTGATTTAAAGTTTTTTGAGTAGGAGAGGAGGATACTGAAAGTTTCTCATTCTTTTAAAGGACAGGTGGAATTTAACCTGACCTACCATAGAAGAGAATTCCCAGGAAAAAGGAACTGAGAGAATACAAAACCACAGGTGAAGCCAAGGGAGCAGAGATAAAAGATGGACTCTTAAAAGCTAATTTTATCCTGTACAAGCTGATTTCATAGAACTGTCTCCATAGTATTTGGAAAGAGTCTTTTTCTGAATTACCTTCTGGTGTTTCCTGTCTCTTGCAAATGATTATGCAATGACATGAAGGAAGTTCGTGCTTCTGGACTGGAGTTTACAATTTGGGTGAAATGAAATTTGCTGATCAGAAGAGAAAGGAAAAAATATAAGATTAAAAAAAAGCTATTTGTTTAGAATACATGATTTTTCTCTTATAAAATTAAAATGTAAAATAGTTAATGAATAGCAATAATTATAATATTTTTAGAAAAATAAAGAATAAACATTTTTTAAAAATGAAAATGTTTATTCTATATCACTTGTGACATTTATGCCTTCTGCCACTGTTGAACTGGTATCAGTGTTTCTCCAAACCTCACAGTTCTTAAGCCACCACTATGAACTTCCTTCTAAGAACATACTATTTCAAAAACAGGTGCAAAATACATACAGAAACAGAATGTATATTTATATCTGTCTGTCCTTCTATAGATTTCATTAAAGGTCACACGAAATCCTCAGTGCTTCCTAATGTGTACAATTATGAGACATCCACCAGATCAGTGGCATTTCTACATTTAACTGTGACTAAACTCAATATTGATTCCTGTCAAAGAAGCTCAGGCAGCAGAGGAGCAAGTTTACTTAATCTGTGTGTCTCTATGTGTGTGACTGCAGGTGTGTTTACAAGTATGCATTTTCACACATATTTATATATGTGTTTATAAATTCACTCATACACAATTATTGTTCTCTCTGAGTGAATTTCATCGTGTCATCATTAGTATCTGTAGGTGCTATTAATTTTAAAATGCATCATGAAAGGAACACACAGAGACTTGATTTTTCATTCTCTCTTGACCTACTAAACCAGCCACACAGATAAACAATCTCTTCCCACTGAACCCTAACTCCTAGCACCTGAAGATGAAGAACTAGGGAACTGCTAGGAAACTGTTACTTTCCTTCTGCTACTGTATGCGGAGGGCTTAAAAATTATCTCCAAATTTCAGTGTTGAGATATTTGGCAGAGATGTTAAAAAATGGCAAAGTAAGCAAAAATCAAGCAAATAATAGATGCAAATTTGCATAGTAGTTTTGATTGAAAATTCTCCAGAAATCCTACTGAGTGCTTAAATGAATTCTTTTATGCATTGGTCTTTTTAGTCTACTAATAAGCATTTGGTCTATTAAACGGAAAATCTGGTATTTTTCAGGAGCCTAGTAACTATTTATTATTTGAGGTATTTATTTGTTGCTACTAAATGAGATATGTGACTTCCAAAATTTAAGTTGTGGCATTCAGTAGTTGATATATTCAAACAAAAAGGAGAACACGTATTTTTATACACAAAGAAGGTTGTTTGTTTGCTTATTTTAATTTGGAGACATATTCAAAGATCAGTTAGCTACAAAAAATATTACTTTTTGATCTTAGACCATAGGTTTTATTTGCAAATATGGCTATAACTTTAAAATACGACAACTGCATAACATAGGTTTTACATGGTTAAAGACATTTTAAAGGGTTGTTTTCCTCCATTTTTGTCTACAAACTAAACTAGTCTAAGCTTATTGTCTTATACTAGATAATATTAGACATACTAGATAATATTTTTACTGGATAAAAGTAATTTATGGAATATATGAAAAGTATGTCATATGTAACTTTCTATAAATTCCAATTCAAATATAGAAATTTACTTTATGTGCAATATCCTTAGCAGTGTTCTCAACTGCCACAGTGGGAGCTTATCTTGACAAATAAATGTGATACAACCTTACAAGAGGAAAAGAGGAATGCTCACTTGCATAATTCCAAAGATGATCAGCTTATGAGATCAATTTCAGCCTTGCTCACTTCCAGATGGGAATCAGTTTGGCTTTCTTGAAGACAGCTCACTTTTTTGTTTTTTATGTCCAGGATCTTAAAACTAGAGAAAATGGTGTGGTTTTTTACTAAGGAAAAATAAAGAACAGACATTATATTTCTTTAAATATACTTACAGAACTTTTAGGGTATTAGGACTGAGGTTTTCAAAGTAATTGTTTTAATTAATATTCACTGCTAAAGAAAGCCTTAAAGCTTAACAAGGATGCTGTAAAAAAAGAAAAAGAAAAAAAGCAATTAATAAACAGGAATTCTGTCCCATAATAGTAAACCTGAAAAATTTTGTCTGTAAATATATTTTCATCCAGACTTTTTAAATTAAGGTTTCTATTTTATTAAAATTGAGCTTTACAACAGTTCTCTAAAGGAAATTTATCTTTTGAAATGTTATGTACAGATTTGAATGTGAAAATCTGTAGTCTGTAAATTCACAGAAATATTACTATTACTAGCTTTAATCAGCTAATCTGTAACTCACAAGAAAAAGGGATTGCAGTCTGTGGGTGACAAAGCAATATACCAGATATGGTATGGGACCACAATTACCATTCCAAGAAATAGTAAAACATGCAGTTGGACCGTAGGTATTTGATTAATCTCATGTAGCATTGATGATGTAGAAACAAATGGTTAACCTGGTTTTATCACATTTCAGATTAGGGACTGGAAAATTTTTGTCCAGCATGGTAACACAAGAATATCCCATCTTAAAATTGACATCAGGCTCAGCTCTGGGGAGCAAAGAGAAGAGAAAATTCAGTACATACTAAGCCCTTACTCTTGTAGTCTGAATTGAAGGCTTTTTGACAGCTGTTGTCATGCAAGTATGGAGGCATTCAATGATTAACACTCAGCTACACCAGCACTTTGCCAGCACCATTCCTTTCAAATCTACTTTTCAAAACTGACAATCTTTTTCCATTAGTGATTTGTGGAGGTTTGGAAAAAGAGAATATTTACTCTTTCTAAGAGCCCTAATTTTGACCACTTGAAAGTGAAATCTGCTGATGTAAATTGTGATCTACTAAGTAGCAAGCTACTAATTTCAAGAACTTTGTTAACATCTGTTTTTTCTACAGTATCAGATAAAAAAAATGACACTTTTTTGACAGAAATGAAAAGTTACTTCTCAGTGTTCCACTTTACACTGTTGAATAATGCATGAGATCAACATCTTGAGGTATTATGGAGTATAAAAGGAATATGTTGACTATTAAGGATTATCAGTATACAGTACATCACAGGGTAGAAGATATGACGGGCAACTGGAGACAGATTAAAGAGAATCAGACAAAAATCAAAACTGTTTATTCACAAAATCCTGCTGTGATAATTATGAAAGAGGATGAGTTTCATCCAAACACTCTGAAAGTTACAAGCCATAAAACAGATAAAAAGCTAATATATATTGAGGAGAAGTCATTTAAGTTCTATTGCTTTCAACATTTTTTAAAGATTCAAAACTTGTAGATCTTGTAGCAGAAGTGAGTGAGATGAGGAAGTAAGGATTTAAATGAAGAAACAACAATGCCTCCATAAATTGCAGTTGGAAAATAATGGAAAAGGAACGGGAATACCAATAGAAGAAATAAGATATTTGTGATGTTAACATCTTTGGAATGAACTGCACTTATAAAAGATCTACTGTACTCTTCATAAGTTTATACTGAGGTTTTTTAAGATGTTAACATGATTGCAACTATATTTGTGACAGGAGAAATAATTCCACGTAGGAAACCTGGAAAAATTATGAGTAGGAATAATAATACTGCCTGAAGTGTTTACATTTTTGACACGGAGAGGAAAAAATTTCTTTTAAGAACTTAAGAACTCTTTTTTTTATCCTCTTCTTACACTTCATAGATGTTTCTTGTTCCTGATAAGATTGCCATGAAGTTGGCTAAGCCAAGTCTTCAGTTTTAATTATGCATACAACCTTGAAGATGTTAGAAGATATTTTATCACCTGCAAAGATGGGCATCAATTATGTATGTGTGAGCCAGATTTTCTAGGAAGTTAGAATGACAGAATGTAATGGAAAATACTGTGTTTGAACATTTTCTTATCCTCTCTCCCCTGAGAGTTTCCTAACAGTTATAAACTAATCACTGGTTTTGATCACTGATTGGGTTGTAACACTTTTAAAAATAAATAGCTTGTATGTTTTTTGAAAACAAAGAAAAAAACAAAAAACCTTGAAATCTCATTTATTTTATTATTTTAAGCTTTTGAACAGATTGCTTGAATTCTAAGCAAAAGGAATTAATGCTATTATTTCACTCAGTTTTCACAATGGTGAAATTGCTTGTGCATAACAGAAAAGTTCAAAGAAAAACAAGCCCTTTTTTGAAGCCTTTTTCCCCCCGATAGTTGCTATTTATAAAAAGGAAAATCATCTCACTCGGCTAATGTGATCAAATTTAACTCACAAAATTAATTATGGCAATTTGAGGGAAAGCAGTTTGCTGATAGCACTGAAACGCACAACAGTCTGAATTAGATTTTTCAAAAGCAAGATGAAATAATGTTTTAGTTAACAGATTGGTTTACTTTGTTTCTATGTTAGGCTGCACTGTTTTTAAGAGAAATTTTGTCAGCCCTAGAATACAAGACTTTCTTTAGAAGTGCACTAGCATTATGTTTTTAAGGCCAGTGAAGACATAGTGGGTGAACTATTATTTGAAACGTGCAGTATTGGTCAGCCAGAAGTGTTCTTGATTTTGCATTATACTCAAGGTAAAGAAAACAGTAGCTGGCAGAAATGAAAGACTAAAAGAAAAAAAAAGTTACATTTTAATTTTCATGTAAAACAATTTGCATTAGAAAATGAGGTAAATTAATAAAACATTTTATTTCCAAATGAGAAAAACACTTGGATTAACTCCAAAAGAGATTTTTTTTGTTCTAGTTCAATGACCGGACTCCAATTGTTACCATAGTTCTAATTTTTAATTCTGGATAGCTATGTTATTGCTTTAAATGTTCCCCCATGATCTAGTTTCAGTAGTAGTCTAAGCTAGGACATCATGCAAAATTGTTCATTTTCTGGAAAAATGTATTTTTATTTTACTCCATGACCTTTTTACTTCTAAGTTAAAGAAAGGTACCCCATCACTCTATCACAGGATAGTAAAACAGAAAAATAGAATTAATGTAATATATTATATAACATACTTTTCTCTGGGAGTAAATATTACTAAAAAAAATCAGAGAGGGACACCTGAAGCTGTTTTAATTTATTCTTGAGTTCAACAGCTAACAAATACCAATACTAAAACCAGAAAGTAGACAAACAAACAACCCCCCCTCCCCAGTTTTATAAGGCAAAACTATTTTTTTCTTCTATAGCGATGATGTAAAATAGCAATTGTAATTTCATGGTCTGTGTTTAAAATAATAAGTTAGGAAGGAATAAATCATAGAATATACTGAGCTGGAAGCGACCCACAAGGATCATTAAGTCCATCTCCTGGTCCTACACAGGACACCCCAAGAATCACACCATGTGCCTGAGACAATTGTCCAAATGCCTCTTGAAAAATAAAGAGATGTTTATACAGTGTCAGATTTCAGATTGTTCAAGGCTATCTCTAGAGTTTTCATTTGTAAAACAAGAAATATTCCTACATTTTAAAATGTCTGAAGTATAGACTTTGTATACAACATTGAATATACAGTAGTTGCACACATAATTGTCTGTAGAATTTTAAGGACAGGTTTCTGCTAACACAGTGAAGACATACATTGAAAGGTAAGACATAAGTTTACAAAGAATTTTCAGAATAAGAGTCTACATCTTCTAGGAATGAAATACAAGAGCAAAATTTTCAGTATGCTGTGAGAGACAAAATTATCTCCCTAAGGCATATGTATTCTTTTTTCACAATTCTGATTTGCTTGAACAAAGACAATATTGCATAAAGCTATCCAACAACTACTGTGCAAAGAGACTATGAAATGGGATTGCTTCTGCAGGATTTCACATGAAGGGTGAAACTTCTGATGTGTTGGTCAGTCATTGAATATATAGTATATTCAAACTTTCAAAGACATTGTTTTTCTTTTAGTATGTTTTCAGTGGTACCTGAATCATAACATCCTGGTCTTATCTCAAGAGTTGACAGTGGTCTGTCTCAAATCAATTCTATGGTAGGACATGAAATTAGCATGCAGCTGAATAGAATGCATGCCAAAACATGCCCATCCTTCACATGTTAGTATGTCAGTGCATGGAATTTGACTCATCTACATATATAATAAACCTGATGTATTTCATTCTTACAGGCACCTAAGGCCATCTACAATACCTTAGGATAAGCAAAATATGGGTTGGCCGTTACAAATTAGGATCTGTGGAGAACCTACATTCTGTGTCAGCATCTGGAGACATCAGGGTACCACTTGTTTAGTATTTGATATCTAAAAGGAGAAAACTGAGTGTTGCCTCAAAAATTAAAAAAATATTACCAGTACCACCTGATAAATCTGTAAGTTTTGTTTTCATTATCTTCTGCTTCATTAAATAAATGTATATTTCAAATTTTCATCCTCAATCAGGATGAAAACAAATTTTGAAATACTGGACCTTATAGTAAAAGAGTACACAAGAAAAGAAGTTTAGAATTGGAGCCAGTTGTTTATTGTATAAAGGTAAACATCATAGTAATTAGTAAACTTGGAAGACTGAGAACTAGTTTCAACAGGGAAAAGCTTTAAAAAAATTAAATACTGTTCTTTGGGCATCATCTGAACGACGATTGCAGTGGCAGCACCTTTAAAAATGCTTCTGTATTAATGACTCATTTTAATATGACAAGAATGAAACCTTTCCCCTTATTAGCCAGTATGAGGCCTGTGAAAAAAAGTGAAGTCATTTTCAGGCAGCTGAAGCTGGTGAAGGAAGTTATTCAGCAGGGCAGATACCATCTTGTGTCAGACATCTTAGCAAAACACAGCTGAAGTTTTTTAACAGCTCATGTAACTTAGTTCATTCCCTTTCTTCTCTTTCTGATCACTGCGTTGGCAGCACCTATTATATTACTGAAAAGCCCATTTTCATTAAGTGGCTGTGTTGATTTGGAGTGACAGTGCTTTTCAGTCACTTAGTAAATGAACATTTCTCCTCAGCAGTTCTCTGAGAAGTGTCAAGAAAAGACAATACTTTCAAAACATTTTAGAATTACACTCCTGGAATTGTGAGATAGATGGATTACTATTACTACTGTGTTTTTTCTATGGGTCATAATACAGCCTTAATAATAACAACAGTGATAGCAGCAGCAAGTTTTAACCCTGGAAAACATTTGGGGGATGTGGGGGAACGGAACGTACAGGCAAGGAATATTTTGTGTAATTTTAATGACCAGCACAATTAAAATGAGAAGATTAATTCTGCTTCTACCATGCTATTATGACAGATGCCCAGTGAAGTTCTGTGTTTGGTGTGCGTATTACTTGTTCCATCCTCCTATAAACATCTGACTGTTCGATTGCATGACAGTCCTCAGCAACAATAAAACAATAATAAAAAGAAATTATCCAGACACTTTATGCTCAGATTACGCTTCATGGATTTTTCTATGAAGACAAGTGATGGTGGATAAGGGAGAAAGTTCCTGATAGTATTTATTTAACTAGATTGCTACAATTTGAGTAATAACTTCTCTTGAGGCAAGTAACTTTCTTACATCACCCAATGTGGTGAAAGGAACAAAAATAATTTCTAGTCCCTAAATGGTAAGCAGCAAGTCAGACATGAGGCATTTCAGCTGTTCAGTTTAAAATCATGGTAGGCTAGCTGGTTTTGAGACTACTTGTGCATTTATTATATGTGAGTTACTGTCATCCCAGTTATGGTATTCTGGGAAACAGATGGGAATGGATAATTTAAAGACAGGAGTGGCAACCAGTTCCTGCTCAGGAATTTCACAAAGTCTTCTCCTTAAACAGCAATGAGAAGTGAATAACTTCTCAGCTACTTGGTATGGAATCAGATAGAAAAACCCCAAATATTTAACCTTTAATCAATCCTTCCCAAAAGTGGCAGCTGTTGCCAGTTTGATTTGAAGAGAATGGCCAAAATTCTTCCAACACATTCAGAGAAAGTGTTATGAAGATTGTGGTTACACTAATACAGGTCTTAGACCTTTCTGATTTAACATCATATACTTATGTGTATTTGCAAAAATATTCATGAGAACAGAGAGAACATAAAATAAAAAGATTATGATTTGAGACCAATATGGATAGCAGAAGGGATGAGTCCCTGAGCTAACAAATCTTTATTCAGTCAAGCAAATTTATTACAGAACACAAACAAAAGAGGTTAGAACTTTTTTTTCTGCTTGGTTATCTTCCTCCCTTTCCCACAACATTAAGTTCATAGAATCATTTAGGTTGAAATAGACCGCAAAAATAATACAGTAGTTCACTAGATGCTGACTTCCCTTCCCTGCAGGAACATCTTTGCTGCTGTAGGAGGATCAGGCATGAAGTTGTATTGCTTCCTGATATGCAGCTGCTGGTAGTTATCAGTTTGGGGCATCACCAGCCTAAGTCAGGCATTTGTCTCCATGCTTCTCTCCCATCTCCAAGATCTTCTCCTAATTTTAAGAACTGCCCTCCCGCTAGAATCTTCCCCTTATTCTATCTGGACCTCTTTCTTCTTTCCACAGCCACTTCTTTGCTTCAGAATTCTTTATTTTTTGTAACATTTTCTTTCTGGAACAAGTCACTGGTTTACACAATCAAATATGGACTCAGTGCAGAAAAATTGTTCTCAGTTTTGTAATTTCTGGGGGTTTTGTCTCCTGTCTCTCTTAAATAGAAGGATTAATTTCTGTTTAATCCAAGTGTTTTCAAAATTCACAGCCAGCCCATACCAGGGACAGCTACAAATTATCTGTCTTCCCCTTGAAAACTCAAGAGTTCAGTTTCTCACATTTATTCATAAACCCACAAACATCCAGGTAATTTCCATGAGTTTACAATAAAAATTAAAGATTTTTTTTTTTTTTTTTCAGATTCAACACATGGGAGAGGGTCTTTTCCCAATGAGAAGCTTACCTCTTAATAAATGAAATTCTGGAGAGAAGGGAGAAATCCTTACCATTTACATCTTAGTTATGAAGTGTTGGTCCACACAATGTCAAGCTGATGTATTGATCATTTTGTTTTCTGGCTTTCCAAAGTCGCCTAGCCCAAGACATAAGTTTCTGCTAAACCAGGGGGAGAGGGGAATTTGACCAGAATTTCATCCTCACCTGTAACACATATTGAGCTCCTGATTAATTCTTTACATGAGGAAACATGGATTTTTCATCTGTCTCCTCCCTGAAATCTGGAAGAGGCAACCAGAAGCTTTTTCCTAATAGGCTGAAACTGTATATCATTTAGAGTCTTTCAGGTTTAGAAAGAGCTGAGCAAGTTTTTGGAAGTTCATCACTAAGCATATATTTTATCAAGGTGCCTAAACTCATACACAGGTCCAGGCTTTAGTAAAAGACAGAAAAAAAAAAAATCAGTCCTCTTCCTACTTCATTTTATAAATTGTTTAGCTTCTGAATTGATTCACCAACTGCATCAGCTGGGAGATCCAGCAAAAATTCTCATGGAACATCTTTCTTTGCCCTAATTGAATGTCAGGAAACATTTCAGACAGTCCTGTTGCTGTTAAAAAGAATACAATACTGTAAAGAAAGAGACTACCATGTCTTATATCTGGTTCCACATAAAGTAAAAATGGATCAAGTATCTTAAAAATAATAAGAAAAATACCATCAGAGTGTTTAATATTTTATCTACAGACAGAATTCACCTTACCATCTGCCCATTTTTCAGGCTTAAAGCTTTTTTTTGTGGGAATGATGAATGGGTTTACACCACAATAAACTAATTAATGGCACTATCAGGTTTCACATAAGTTAAAATTTTCAAAAGAAAACATAAATATTTAAGTGGTTTAAATATTTGGATTCATAAGTCACACTTCTCTTATTTCTATTACTTTTGGGTTTGGTGGGGATGTGTGTGTGGTTTTTTCTTTTTTAATAGTTTGGGTTTTACCACAGATTCTACTAGGAAGGTTGTTAAAGGCTTTGAGGGGAGGATGTAGCTGCAGCTATTTTAATGAAAGATTTAACTCATATTCCTACACATAGTCTGATAAGATTTCCTGGCTGAGGTGGATGATGTAACTGTTTAATCTCTTTGCTGTTTATTATGTGTCCTTTTTATGTTGTGTTCTGTTCAAAGCATATGGCAAAGCAGCAAAAAAGGCAACCACCTGTTTACCTTATTCTTGGATAGTACTTTCTGAATTAAGTGAAATTACATAGCAGGAAAAAGGAATTGCTACTTTTCTGTAGCCAAATGATTATAAAGTAATGTGGTATCACACAAATAATGACAGAGAGAAAAAGAACCCAGAAGAAAAAAAAAAAGAAATCTTCCTGGAGAGGGACTTTGTTGCAGTATAGTAAGACCCTGAGAGTCTCTGTACTCATATCTGTGAAAAAAGCAGAGCCTTATCCAGGAAGAACAAAGAAAGAAAAATGGCAGATTTTATTTCAGGCTTTTCCATAAATACAATTCTATTTCTTCTATTCTGTTTCAAATTATGCTTAATCTCAATGTGTTTTCTAGTATATCCAGGTAGGGTTTTTAAGGATGACAATATGTGAAAGGGAAAATGTTACAGAAATCTACTGAAAGGAAGGGATATTTTACTCCTACTACATATACGATTGTTCAGTTGCTGATTTTTTTTGGTAGAATTTCTCTACTAGGTGTGGTCTAGCTCCATATTAGCAGATTTCTGTCTGATGAAAAACAGACAAACAAAAAAAACCCTGAAGAATGTCTAAATGTTACTTCACATACCTGCCAGATTTCCTACATTTAAGTACCATCTGCTACCCTAAGTATAAAAGCATAATTAATCTTCCTCTGTAACATTAGTTCCTCTGTAACATTAGTTCCTCAGTTGCTAAGGCAAGAAGCTCCAGTTCCAGCACAGTCTGCAGAGGAACACTCTAGAGTGGTGGATAGGGGGTGTCCCTGAACTAAAGGAACCTCAGGATGAGAAGAGAGACACTGGTAGCCCCCAGCTTGTACAACAGCAGCTGACAGGATCTGGGCAAGCCCAGCAGCAGTGGCTGCCAAGCCCCCCCATTCATAAAAGAAGCACTTAAGGAGCACCAGCGACCAGGAGTGCCACTAACAGGATGGGCAAACAGGCATGGCACATCAGCCAGGGCATGGTATGGCAATTTGTGTGGAAAGGAATGAAGAAAAGGTGCTGAAGCCCTGCCAGCTCAACCATGTAGCAATGGCATCTACCCAGCAGAAAGGCACGGCCTCCTTAAACTCTGCACCCACCATGACTGACGCAGCTGCCCAGACAGAGCTCTGGTGGGGGCACATTGCACTTAGGTATCAGCTGCAGGCTGTGCCCTGCTATTATGGCAGTCCTGGAGGGGAGCAGTGAGCACACCTGTGCCCAGACAGACGAACTCCTCTGATGAGTGACAGAGCTCTAAGAGGAGGTAAGCTGAGGAGCACCAGCAAGTCTGAAAGGTAGACCAGTGGAATTACACTGTACCTTCCCTGGGATAGGCCAGACAGGCAGACAGGATGCAAGATGTTGAGGATTCCCCATCTTCTCTCCACTTGGCTGAATGTGTTGACTTAAGTGATACAGGGCAATGGTGATAAATGCCTGCCTGGCACAGCAGATGCACCACCCCTATGACTGCCTCACCTTCCTGGGTGCCATGACATAATAGGTGCAAGGTTTTGCAAGCAGAACTGAACAGTAACAAGGATGAAAACTGATCTAGTTTGGTAGTTTTGCTGAGGTTAAGTTCACAGAATCACGGAATATTCTGAGTTGGAAGGAACCCACAAAGATTGAGTCCAAATCTGTAGGGGTTGGGTTTCAGGCTTGCCAGCAAGGCATTCTGGGAAATGTAGTCCCAGGGCTCTGAGGCACATGTGCAGTGCTGTTCCTCTACCGGGATTGGTCAAGAAGGTCACATGTTATGACGTGTTACTGTTCAAACCCGCTAGTTAAACCCTTGTACCTTCCCTAATAAATCAGTTTCGTTACACACCGCAGTGGTGTTTGCATAGTCCCAAGGACTCTTTATTTATTCCGTTATTATATTAATAATAACGCCATACAAATCTTAAGTGAATGGTCCCTAGACGGATCAAGTGCACAACCTTGGTGTTATTAGCACAATACTCTAACCAACTGAGCTAATCTCAGGGTCCTACACCCTGCATCAAAATTGCTTCCATAAAGAAGATAACTTCCAGACACAGCTGGTGAATAAGTCAACCAGAGGAGGTGCTCCACTGGACCTGCTGCTTGTGAAAAAAGAAGAACTGGTGGGTGATGTGACAGCTGAAGGCCGTCTTGGGCACAACAATCATGAAAATAGAGACCTTTCTAATCTTGCAGAAGTAAGGAACTGTGATTAGTTTTGGGTCTCTTACCACAAGGAAGACATTGATCTGCTGGAGTATGTCTAGAAAAGGGTGATGGAGCTGGTAAAGGAGCACATGTCTTATGAGGAGTGGCTGAGGGAGCTGAGGTTGTTTAGCCTGGAGAAAAGGAGACTTCCCAGGGAGACCTCATGGCTCTCTACAACTACTTGCTAGGAGGTTATGGTGAGATGGGTATAGGTCTCTCTTACTAGGTAAGAAGTGACATGATAAGAGGAAAAAAGAGGTCTTAAGTTGTGCCAGAGGAGATTTAGATGTGATATTAGGAAAAAATTGTTCCCCAATAGGGTTGCCAAGCATTGGAATAGGCTTCCTGGGAAGGTGGGAATGGCTGAGTCACCATTCCTGCAGGTGCTTGAAAGACATGTAGCTGTGGTGCTTAGGGACCTTGTTTAGTGGTGGACTTGGCAGTGCTGGGTTAATGGTTGGGCTTGATGATCTTCAAGGTCTTTTCCAACCTTAGCAATTTTATGATTTTGTGATTAATAAAAACTTATCAACATGATGGAAAAGTACGAATTGCATTTTTAAAAGAAATCTAATGCTATCTGAGTTCCTGTTTCAATTTCAGTATTTTTCCTCTCATTGCAAATTGCCTTGCATTTCACAAAATGGTGAGAGGAAGTCAAATACTTCTATTAATATGGGCAAAAGGAAGCATATTTAACAGAGATGATGGGTAAACATTTAATGAGGACACTTTGAATAATTCCTAGCTGACTATAAATAGTTGACAAAACTTATTATAAATTGAAACATCGTGCCTGCTGTATGAAGTGGGGAAAAATAAACCTGAATAGCTTTAAAGCTGATCTTTGAAGTGCTAAGGGCGATATGCCCTTGGGTCACTTGAGTTTTTGAAGGGGGTGGAGGTTGATTGTTTTTTTTGTTTTCGTTTAGGTTTGTTTGTTTGTTTGTTTTTTGTTGATTTTTTTTCCTGCATTATGCTTCAAATGAGCTTATTGATAAGGCAGTTTTTAGGGAATTCTGAAATTCCTGTATTTATTATAATTTGATAAAATGTGTGTGTTTTCCTTATTATGCAATTACATGATGACAATTTAAACACTCCAAACTAGAGTATGATAATGAGCTCTTCAGGGAACCTGGTAACTACAACTAGTAAAGAGCACAGCAGCCTTCATGTCTGCTGACTTATTGTTTTAACATCACAAGATACCTTTATGCATAGTTTACCTGTAAGCTATTGGTATTATTAATTTTGCCTAAACAGCTGAAGGCCCAGAGTTTTGCCATCCACCCAGAGGTGTTACATATATTTGGGATAAAAAAGATATCAACAGAGGCTGATGGATATGATGCAAGACTTGTGGAATACCTCTTCTCTTGGTGTAACCAGTGAACAACTAAGATCCTCTTTGGCATCTTGAATAGTAGAGCACATCTTTCTGTGTTTTCACCATGATTACCTTTTATTTTTGTTTCTGCTACTCCGTGACACTTAGTACATGTAAATCCTTTGTTTTTTCTTAACCTGTGGACATCAAATTTCAATAAATCCCTGACATTTCACAAGCCAGATCTACCTTTTAGTAGAGTGAAATATCTTCCTTTATCCAGAATTCAATTCTATCACCCTATTTATTATGAATGATATAAAGTTCTGCCACTCAGCAAATGGCCCTCAGTTTTGTAGCATTGGCATCTTTTGTCAAGTTCTGTCAAGGGCAGCGTAACTGGTCCTTCTGGTGTGCTTTTCTTCTTGCTATGTTTCTTTTTTTTTTTTTGATAGTATCTGTTTTGTCTAGTCCTTACATATATTGTGTATGTTTGTGCTTATCCTTGTTTTGTTTACTGAAGCTCATGTACAGAAGTTACATTTCTGTCTAAACTACCTTAGGATTTGCCATATATATTTCACAGTGGAGTTTGATAGCTTAAATTATTTGCCAAGCAAATAATAACAAATACAAAGAACAGATGATTAAATGTCTCTGCGCAATCAGATATTTTCAGGCATGTTTCACATAAAATAGCAACTGTAGAAACATTAAAGGCTGTTTCTAAAATGTGAGGTATAACCACGTTTCTGCCTTCTGGGACAAAATTCTATTTCGTCTAAGCAGTTCCGTTTTAGCACTGATTCAATAGTCTTTACTTTTTACAAATTTCAAACTGCCATTGGCACTAAAAAAAAATACTTTGGGATCACCCAGTGGCTGGTGATTCAGTGCTTCCAGAGCTTTTAGTTCCTACCAAGAAATCTGGAGCTTTTTCTTATTTAGTTTTAAACATCTCCATCTTCTTGAACTAGTTATGTTAGACTCCTCACAGCTGAGGCACATAGTCAGGAACATAACTCAAATGCATGATCAACCACAGAAGTACCTTTTATCATAAGATGAATAATTTCTACAGGTGCCAATTCCTTAAAGTTAATCTAAATGGTTAGCTCATATAAAAAATAGAAATTATAGATACTTGAATAAGCAAACTACTATCTAAGACCTTTTGAAATCCCTGAGGCTGGAGCATAGCAGATTCTGGCTTTATGGAAGCAGTGAAATTGGTGAGAATGTCAATTGCACAGCACATCTCCAGCTGTGCTGTACTGGAACACATCTACGGAATAGATGACATTTCAGAAAAATTATATTAATACCTGTATTTTTAAACCTTTCCATTATTTTGGGTTTTCAGATTTTTTGGGTGGGAGAGGGAGTGGACAATTCAAGCACATTTCGGATTTAATTTAAACAAGATACAAATTTAACCTAAATGCATTTTCACATTAAGAATCTTGATTTTTATTCAAATCCCCTAATATCAGTAATTCAATTCCCAGAGTTTCTCACTTTGAGTGTAAATACTAGCTTTATCCCAAAATAATTTTAAAATAAGAATTCTCAAACCTATAACTATAGTAAGCATGACAGTTTTGGGGTGTTTTCCTGAAAAAATTGCTCAAGGTTTGTTTTGTCATACTATTCCAACAGTACATTGCAGTCAGTTTTCTTGGACCACAAAATGTGAAATAAATAAATAAATTTTATTTTTCGTTTTGCATGAAGTAGAAAAGAAAGACTAATATGTATATATACTTCTCTATTGTCTAGTTGAGGCAAAAAAGACCATATCAGCAATTTAATTTCATTTGTGTCACCGTGACAGCACAGTCACATAGCCTCAAATTAATGTGTAGGACAGAGAAAGATTGTACTGCAGTTTGCATAAAAGTTCTACAACAAAGGCACAACGGGCAGTTAGAAACATTGGGCATTACCACTGTTTTTATCAAACTGACAACACAGTCCCAGCTCTTTTAGTTAGGGCATACATTGCATTTGTTGTGAAGGTTCCTGAATGTTTTGCCAAACTGGGAACGCTCAGCATGAATTTCATCTGAGTACAAAATCACAGTATGACTTGGTATTAAGTACTGAGCCCTCTTGAAAAAAAGAAAGAGTAATAATATTGTCAGTTTTTTAAACAATGCAACAAAAATACAAAAATACATTTTCATTTTGCTACTTTTTAAACAAAAGCACACAATAAAATTAAGGAAATAAAAGTCAAATCTCTAGAGATCATCAATCTCATCTAAACCTGTTTGAACTATGTATGAAGGCATAGCTAGAGAAGCTGCTGAAATCAATGCAAATTATTGCTCCTCATAGTACAATGTTATTGTATAACACAATATTACAGAATTGTTCAGGTCAGAAGGAACCTCTGGAATTCTTTTAGTTCAGTGTTCCTGTCAACAGAAGGATCAGTTACAGTAGGTTACTAAGGGCTGTGTCCATGCTGAGTTATCAATATCTCCAAAGAGGGAATCTCCACAACTTCCGTGGGAAACTTGGTCTAGTGTCTGACCACTTTTACAGTAAAAAAGCTTTTTCTTCTGCTTACACATCATTTCTTGTATATAAATTTGTCTCTTGACCATTCATTGAATATTACTGAGAGAAGGTCGACTTCTTCAATCCCCTGCCCCCCCATCATCATGTACTTAGACACATTGCAGCAAGCCCAAGCCTTCTCTTTGGGCTGAAGTGTCCCTGCTCTTTTAGCCTCTCCTCACATGTCAGCTGCCTGAAATCCTTAATAACCTTTGTGATCCTTTGCAAGACTTACTCCAATATGTTCATGACTCCTTTCTAATGAGGAGCTCAGACTTGGACCCAGCACTCCAGAGGTGGCCTCACCAGTACTGAGTCAGGGGGAAGAATTAACTCCCACATCTGCCTGACAATCTTCTTCCTAGTGGAGCCTGAGAAATTGTTGGCATCGCTTCTGCAATAGACCATTGCTGGCTAATGTTTAATTTGCTGTTCATCAAGACCCTAGGTTCTTCTCTGCAAAGCTGCTTTCTGGTTTTCCAGCCATGTTCATGCATGACTTTATTGATTTCCAGGTACAGGACTTTGAATTTCCATTTGCTGAACAATTTGATATGATTATTATTGGCCCATTTCTCCAACCTATCTAGGTTTCTCTGAACAGCAGACCAACCATCTGATTTATCAATGGCTTCTACCAGGTTTTTATCACCTGCAAATTTTTTGAGAGCACACACTGTCTGAACATCCAGGTCGTAAATGAAGAAATTATAGAGTATTGACACCAGTACATCCTGGTACACACCCTGTTGATGGATTTCCAACTTGACTTTGGGCCATTGACGGCAAGCTTTTGAGTCCAGCAGCTGAGACAGTTTTCAGTCCACCTCACTGTTCACTCATCTGAGCCAACTCTACTTTATATGTATTGTCATAGCAACATAGTGATGTAATAGGGTAAACTTATTATGATTTACTCCTAAGGCTGAGTCATCCCTAAGCACCAGATTCTCATAATTACCCATGGTATCAATACAGCTTGGGGAAAGAATAGTTTGAGAGCAGCCCTGCTGAGAAAAATTTGGGATTGCTGGTGGATGAAAGGCTGGACATGATCCAGCAATGAGCACCTGTAGCCCAGAAAGCCAATTGTATGCTGGGCTGTATCTAAAGCAGAGTGGCCAGCAGGGCAAGAGAGGGGATTCTGCCCCTCTACTCATCTCCAGTGAGACCCACCTGGAGCACTGCATCCAGCTCTATGGTCCTCAGAACAGGAAGGACATTGTCCCATTAGAGTGAGTCCAGAGGAGGGCCACCAAAATGATTAGAGGGATGGAGCACCTCTCCTATGAAGAAAGGCAGAAAGAATTAGGATTGTATGACCTGAAAACGAGAAGGCTTCAGGGTGACCTAATAGTGGACTTCCAATACATATAGGTATAGATATATATGTATATATTCCAACATACATATATATATACACACATATGTGTATATAGATATATATAGTATGTGTGGTATGTGTACGGTTGTTTCTTTACACAGTTTGCCACAATTCCCCCACAGGGGGAATTTTTGTCTGGATGTGCTAATCAGATCTCTCCTCCACCAGGCCTGGAGTTAGTGCTATCCTGTCGCTCCATTCTGTGCTTATCTCATGGCAAAGTCCTTCTGCGGCCCTAATAATGTTTGAGACAAGCAACTGTGCTCTTTAAGTACTCACATGAGTATTTTTGTAAATAAACTTCCATGGAGTTTATTTCCATCAGAAATTTGCTAATTGGCTTCTGGAGTGCTAATTTATATATATATATATGATTCACATATAAGTATGTGTGTATATGTGCCTACACACACACATACATGTATTTAAAAATATGTTTGGTATTAAATATGCTTAAATATAAATCATTAAATATATAATACATAAAAATAATATATGATATATTGATATGTAATATATATAAATAACATATAAATATATATTATTATATATTTTATATCTAATAGTTATAATACATTTAATACAGTTAATATGAAAATGTTTTAATATATTTATTGAATATATTTAATATGTATTTAACAGCTCTCTATATATATTTCATGGCAAAATGTCCAAGGTTATGATCAAGTTATATTCAAGAATTAGTAATATTGATAATTTTCTCCAATGTTTATTATTTAAATATTTACTGATAGTTTCCTTCCCTATATTTGGTGTTACTCTCTCTGTACTAACTGTAGTGTTAACTTTAGCTTGATTCATTATTCTCCATACAAGTTACTAATTATTGTTATAAAAGAGGCATCAATGAAGCTGAGAAGCTGCAAATCCATCCCCACTGTCTCATACAACAAATAGTCAAAATTATTGTGTATTAATATTGATATTATATGATGGCTTTTTCTATCTGAATAGAACTTTGCTAACCTTAAGAGGTCAGCCAATACAGAGATTTTGTTAACAGAATGCTGAACTATTTTTTGCTACGTAACACCTTTTTTAAAATAAAATGCCTGCATTATGAACAAATTTTCTTTCAAGGATGTCAGTGAAAATATATACTGACTTTTAAATCAAGTTTTATGACATTTTCAGTTTTGAACTCTGTTGTCATAGTCATTTTAAGAATATATTTCACAGATTTTATCTGGTTGTTTATTTTTAGACTTCATAACTAAGTAAATCAGCTATAAAAATAATACATTTTAGGTTTTCTTATGTTCAAAGAAATATGAAGAAATATATAAAAAAATAATTCCACTGTATCTCATCTCTTTTTTCATGCAATACTTTTAAAATACCAGAAAATTATTCTTTTCTGTCTGCGGTTCATTGTTCTCCTCAAGTATTTCGTACTGAAATTAACCACAGAAGACTCCATTTTCTATCTATTCAATTGCTTTTATTAGATTATATCATACCTGCTCCCTCAAATTGCTCAAGGATTCAGCACACAATACAGAAAAAACAACCCACAGTCAAACATTATTCTATTGTTAGAGTGACATCTTCTATCAGCACTGTCTTGCTTTCCTCTACAGTTTTGGTGTGTTGGCATCAGAGCGGTAGTTTCAGTGCAATTCTTTTCTCTGTGTGGCCATGTGAAGGCCACTGTGAAGACTCTGCAGTACCTGATTCTGACGTTTTTAGTCAATGTCAGCAAAATAATGATTTAAGGTCTGTTCCTGAAAACTTTTACTGCCATGGAGCTGTAATTTAGGTAAAGTCTAATGAGAATCACTGGTTTACCTCAATTTCTTTGTTATACTTGCATCTGGAGCTACCAATTATTTTGAGTAAGACAAAATGTGACTGTTTTCTTAGTTAATTAAAATCTTAGATACTGTTTTAGCTTCATATAATTGTTCAATTTAATTTGGCCTTCCTATCTAGTTACTTTCAGCCAGACTGGCTTATGTTCAAATGTCTGTCATTTTATAATAGCCTTTTTTGGAAACAGAGTAGTTTATCTTGTTAAAGATATTTCCAGTGAGTCATTTACCTCTAGTAGAAAACAGGCAAGAGCCAGCTCAAGAATATATGCACAATTTATCAGAAAAAGGAATGTAAATGTAGAGGGGATAGTGAGGAAATAGGAAAGAAAATAATATACTTTGAAAAACAAACAAAACCAATTTTTTAAAAAGAAAATAATTTACATGCATAAAATAAGTAGGAAATCATTCCAATTGACAAAAAAAAAAATTGCCATAAGATAATAGGACCATTTCATAATAGGGTCATGAGCCTTTTGTGTTGTACATGAACCTTCCAAGATGAAAGTAATCTTCATCTGAAAAGATTTTACAACCCCTGAACTGAGGTGAATGAGTCTAATACCTCAGTAGAGACAGAGAAAACCTATGACATCTTGTCAAAGGCTTTATAAACATACCTCTTAAATGATACTGAAAAGAAGGATAGGAGAAGTGACCTTGGTTGTATCAGATACTGAGAGGGAAAGATTATCAGTTTCCTACAACAGGAGCATGATGGGATACATATCAACAACAATTTTGCATTAATTTTGAACCTGGAAAGGTATTTAGAGTGAAAAGACAAGTCAACATTCATGCCTTGAAAACTGTTGTGGTCTTTGGGCAGAAGAAAAATAACACTCTTTAGTCTAAGTTACCTGTTTTTTATGAAATGCAGAGGAGGTGTCAGTAGTATAGAGTAGGTCAGCGTGTAAAGACAGCAAGGCTAGATTTTTAACTCTAATTTGCTTTGATAGAACAGTCACAACCTATGTCTTTTCCAGTGACAAGACAAAAAATTCAAGACAAGTTGAATTGAAAGAAGGTTTTGTTCAAATGGAAAATTTGTCTGGAGAACTGTAAGTCCCACTGAAATCAGTGGGACAAATACCATGACTAAAGTGCATTTATAAATGGCTACAGATTATTCAGAAGAGACAGGGGATGAAGGAGAGGTGGAGGGGTTTGCCCTCAGGAAGGTGTGGATTGAGTGTGAAAAGCTCTCTCTGAAGAACAGCCATAAGCAGTTTAAAAGCCTACAGGTAAGAATCAGAGAGAGGCAACAAAGGCAACCTTGTGGCTGGAGTCTACTACAGACTGTCAGACCAAGTGGAGTCCATTGACGAAGCCTTCTTGGTCCAGGTACTGGAGGCATCATGTTCTCAGGCTCTTGTCCTGGTGGGGAACATCTGCTGGAAAAGTAGCACAGCAAGCTTTAGGCAAGTCAGGAAACTCTGGAATACGTGGAGAATAACTTCTTGGGCCAAGTAATAGACAGCCCTACCACAGGGGGTGTAATACTGGCTCTGATGGTCCCCAGCGTAAGTGGGTTCATCGACGACATCAAGACTGGAGGCAGCCTGAGCTGCAATAGTCATGCATTGGTGGAGTTCACAATCCTCAGGAATATGGGTCAGGCAAAGAGGAATGTCAGGGCTCTGATTTTAAAGTAAATAAAAAAGTAAATAAACTTCCAGCTCTCAAGGGAATTAGTCAATAGGAACTCCTGGGAAACCGCCCTCAGGGAAAAGGGATTAGAGCAGAGCTGGCAGACTATAAGGACACTTTCCATACAGCACAAGAGGTCTCCATCCCCAGGTGTAAGAAATCAGGAAAGGAAGGCAAGAGACAAGCATGGATGAGCCAAGACCTGTTTGTCAAACAAAAAGGCAAGAAGGAAATGCACAGGCAGTAGAAGCAGGCACAGGTACCCTGGGAAAAGTATAGGGACGCTTCACCATTTTGCAAGGAATGGAGTCAGGAATGCCAAGGTGCAGCTGAAGCTGAACTTGGCAAGGGATGCAAAGAATAAAAAGAGCTTCTGTAAGTATATCAGAAAGAAAAGGAAGGTTAAAAAAAGTGTAACCCCCTTCTGATGAACAAGACTGGTATCAAAGGATGAGTGTAGCAATATTATTAATATAATAAATGAATAAATAATGGATCCGTGTGGACCAGACAGACACCAACGTGGTGTATAAACGACCTGATTTTATTGAGCAAGAACAAGGGTTTTTATAGTGGTTTCAAATAATAACATGTCATAACATGTGACTTTCTTGACCAATCCTGGAGAGAGTTCCCACTGCACATGTGCCTCGGAGTCCCTGAGACTTCATTTCCCAGAATGCTCCTGCTGGTAAGCCTGGAGGTACTCCACACATTTCTTCGCCTAAGTCTTTCACTGACAGTCTGTCTCCCCGCACCTCTCCAGTGGATAGGCTGCAAGGCAGCAACTGGGCAAGAAAGGTCCCTCTCACTGTAAGAGAAGATTAGGTTCATGACCACCTGAGGAACCTAAATGTTCATAAGTCTATGGGACCCAATGAGATGCAGCCTAGGGAACTGGCTGAGGTAGTTGTCGAACCCCTCTCCATCACATTTGAAAAGTCATGGCAGTCATGTGAAGTCCTCAGTGACTGGAAAAAGGGAAACATTGAACCCATTTTTAAAAAGGGTACAAAGGAAGACCCTGGGAACTACTGTCCTGTCAATCACATCTCTGTACCTGGGAAGATCATGGAACAGATTCTCCTAGAAACTGTGCTAAGGCACATGGACAACAGGGAGGTCATTCAGGAGAGACAGCATGGCTCCACCAAGGGAAAGTCCTACCTGACCAACATAATGGCCTTCTATGATGGAGTAACTACACCAGTGGACAGGAAAAGAGATATGGATGTTGTCTATCTGGGTTTCTGTAAGCTCCTTGATGTGGTCTCCTCCCTTCTGTCTAAATTTGAGAGATATGGACTTGATGGGTGAGCTGTTCAGTGGATAAGGAATTGGTTGGATGGTCACATTCAGAGGGTAGTAATAAACAGCTTGATGTGCAGATGAAAATCCGTGACAATTGCTATCCCTCAGGAGTCCATTCTGAGACTAGAACTTCTTAATATCTTTATCAATTACAAGGACAGTGAGATCGAGTGCACCCTCAGCAAGTTTGCAGGGGACACCACTGTCATGGTGCATTGCAAAAAGTCCTCCTCTTTGAGGATTGGAAATAGTTTGTCCGGATGAATTTCCGGACAAAGGCCAATCAGGAGTTTAGGTGACACCTTTGCCAATTACGTCTTCAAGAAAACGGAAGAGAAGGTGGTAGCACAGAAGAAAATTAGCAGCCATGTAGAAAGACGTGTCAGGCCCCAAGGGGGGCCTGAGGCGTCTCTCCTCCCCCAGCCCTGGGCCAGGGGCAGGGGTAGAACTGAAACCCTCCTGACCAGATGTGTAACAGAGTGAAGAAATAAAACTTTAAAGAAGAACTTGGACAGAGCTGCTACAGAAAGAATTCCAACCAGAGAGATAACAGAGCCGTCAAGGTCAAAACTGGCAACCGGAGAGAGAAAGAAGCGGTGAAGGGGAGGGAAGACGACTTCTTCTCACCCTTCTCCCTCTCTCTCCCTTCAGCAGGGAAAAAGACTGAAATCTAAAAATCCCTGCTGCTTGTGGGACATTGTTGAGAAGCAGAGACAACTCCATTTGCAGTTTGAGGAACTCACGCTGGAGCAAAGAAGTACATGAGGAAACTGAGATTCCGTGGAGGCCTGAGATGAAACAGAGCCTTGAAGTGATTTATGGCCACGGAAAGAGATCTTATGCTGGAGCGAAACGGCCTGGGTAAGGTTTGTGTGATCCTAGAGAAGGATTGATGCTGGTGCAGCTGAGTTTGTGACCCTAGAGGGACAGCAGAGAATGGAAGAGCTGTTGTCCGAAGGGTGGACCCA